>CAMAPF010000197.1:0-440000 GCA_945859915.1 Cuscuta epithymum
AAACCAGTTCCTCCCCTTACTCGTTGGATGGTGAACGTCTTCTGCAAAAGCGGAAGATAAGTAGATCACAAACGTGGGTTTGAACGAAGAAAGGGAACCCTAGCGGGGTAAACCAGTTCCTCCTTAAATCGTAGATGGCGAACGTCTTCTGCCCAAGCAGAAGACAAGTAAGATCACGAACGTGGGTTGAACGAAGAAAGGGAACCCTAACGGGGTAAAACCAGTTCTTCTCTTAACTCGTAGATGCCGAACGTCATCTCTCTGAGCAGAAGACAAGTAAGGCCACGAGCATGGGTTTGAACGAAGAAAAGGGAACCCTAGCGGGGTAAACCAGTTCTTCCCCTTATTCGTAGACGACGAACGTCTCCTGCCTGGACAGGAGACAAGTAAGATCACGAGCGTGGCTGAACGAAGATAAAAAGACTCCAAAAAAAAGCAGAATATGCTAGACGAACATGGAGCAAAGAATGATTTTATTCTTCGACACTAATGGCCGGATATCACAAATACAAGGTACGATGTAAACAATGAAAAAATCGATACAAGTACAAGACAAGGAACGGAGACTAGCTCCCAAATAAGATAGGGACCAGTCCGTTACCGGAGTCTGTTGTGTGCCGAGCGTACGCCGCTTAGGCGGTCCGTACATAGGGCAACAGATACGGTAGACGAACGAAAATCAGCTTCCCGGATCAGATTACTTCAGGATCACCATTCCTTCCTGGATGGAGTCCTGGCAGACGATTGGCTTCTCACAGCCAGTCAGGAGAGAGACCTGACACATCATCAGCACGACCGAGGGCCGTGAGACGATTATCACTCACCGACAGCCCAAGGGCCATGAGATGATCATCACCATTTTTATGTATCACGATCGGCCCTCAGCGCCATCGTGTCCACTTCACGGTCAGGCTCGCACATTCCCCCCAGGATGGCGACGACCGTCTTATGCATCACGGTCGGCACCTCAGCGCCATCGTGTCCACTTCACGGTCAGGCTCGCACATTCCCCCCAGGATGGCGACGAACGTCTTATGCATCACGATCGGCCCCTCAGCGCCATCATGTCCAGATTCACGGTATCGGCTCGCCCATTCCCTCCAGGGATGGCGACGACGTCTTATGCAGTACGATCGGCCCCTCAGCGCCAATCGTACCCATCTCACGTTCAGCTCGTCCATCCCTTCCAGGATGGCGACGAACGTCTTATGCAACACGATTGGCCCCTCAGTGCCATCGTGACCAGTTCCACGTTCGGCTCACCCCTGCCTTCCAGGGGTGGGGCGGATGAACGTCTTATGCAGCACGATCGGACCCTCAACGCCATCGTGTCTAGTTCACGTTCAGCTCGTCCATCCCCTCCCAGGATGGCGAACGAGCGTCTTATGCAGTACGATCGGCCCCTGAGCGCCATCGTACCCAGCTCACGTTCAGCTCGTCCATCCCTCCCAGGATGGCGACGAACGTCTTATGCATCACGGTCGACACCTCAGCGCCATCGTGTCCACTTCACGGTCAGGCCTCGCACATTCCCCCCAGGGAGGCGACGACCGTCTTATGCATCACGATCGGCCCCTCAGCGCCATCGTGTCCAGATTCACGGTTCGGCTCGCCCATTCCCTCCAGGATGGCGACGACCCGTCTTATGCAATACGATCGGCCCCTCAGCGCCATCGTACCCAGCTCACGTTTAGCTCGTCATCCCTTCCAGGATGGCGACGAACGTCTTATGCAGCACATTGGCCCCTCAGCGCCATCGTGACCAGTTCCACGTTCGGCTCACCCCTGCCTTCCAGGGTGGCGACGAACGTCTTATGCAGCACGATCGGCCCCCTCAACGCCATCGTGTCTAATTCACGTTCAGCTCGTCCATCCCTCCCAGGATGGCGACGAACGTCTTATGCAGTACGATCGGCCCCTCAGCGCCATCGTACCCAGCTCACGTTCAGCTCGTCCATCCCTCCCAGGATGGCGACGAACGTCTTATGTGTAACACTTGAGATTTAATATAAACGGAATTAATAGTACTACTCATACCAACAGAGGTGCATCTCCTTTTAAGGGAGCTCATCACCCAAGAACTTCAAAGTTAAGTGTGCTTGCACGGGAGTAGTCTTGGGATGGGTGACCCCCTGGGAAGTTTCTCAGGGCGCGCACGAGTGAGGACAAAGTGCGCGTAAAAGGGCTAGTGGCGGTTTGTTGAGGACAGTATTATTGGTCCGAAGTAACTACCTCGGGTCCTGCAGGGCCGGGGTGTTACAGGTGGTATCAGAGCAACCCTGCGACAGTGTGCTGATCCGTTGGATATCGGGCTGACACTTAGCAGGGGAAAAGTTTCTGGGATTTGATTGAGATTGGTTTAAGGGCGCAACGAGGACGTTGCGATCCTAAGTGGGGGTGATTGTAACACTTGAGATTTAATAATAAACGGATTAATAGTACTACTCATACCAACAGAGGTGCATCTCCTTTTAAGGGAGCTCATCACCCAAGAACTTCAAAGTTAAGTGTGCTTGCACGGGAGTAGTCTTGGGATGGGTGACCCCCTGGGAAGTTTCTCAGGGCGCGCACGAGTGAGGACAAAGTGCGCGTAAAAGGCTAGTGGCGGTTTGTGGAGGACCAGTATTATTGGTCCGAAGTAACTACCTCGGGTCCTGCAGGGCCGGGGTGTTACATTATGCATCACGATCGGTTCCCTCGTCGCCATCGTGTCCAGATTCACGGTTCAGCTCGCCCATTCCCTCCAGGATGGCGACGACCGTCTTATGCAGTTACGATCGGCCCCCTCAGCGCCATCGTATCCAGCTCACGTTCAGCTCGTCCATCCCTTACAGGATGGCGACGAATGTCTTTATGCAGCACGATCGGCCCCTCGGTGCCATCGTGTCTAGATTCACGGTCCGGCTCGCCCATTCCCTTCCAGGGTGGGCGACGAACGTCTTATGCAGCACGATTGGCCCCTCAGCGCCATCGTGACCAGTTCCACGTTCGGCTAAACCCCTGCCTTCCAGGGTGGCGACGAACGACTTATGCAGCACGCTCGGCCCCTCAACGCCATCGTGTCTAGTTCACGTTCAGCTCGTCCATCCTTCCCAGGATGGCGACGAACGTCTTATGCAGTACGATAGACCCCTCAACGCCATCGTACCCAGCTCACGTTCAGCTCGTCCATCCCTCCCAGGATGGCGACGGACGTCTTATTGCATCACGATCGGCCCCTCAGCGCCATCGTGTCCAGATTCACGGTTCGGCTCGCCCATTCCCGCCAGGATGGCAACGATCGTCTTATGCAGTACGATCGGCACCTCAGTGCCATCGTACCCCAGCTCACGTTCAGCTCGTCCATCCCTTCCAGGATGGCGACGAACGTCTTTATGCAGCACGATCGGCCCCTCGGTGCCATCGTGTCCAGATTCACGGTCCGGCTCGCCCATTTCCCTTCCAGGGGTGGCGTACGAACGTCTTATGCAGCACGATCGGCTTCTCAGCTCCATCGTGTCTAGTCCTTGTTCAGCTCGCCCATTCCCTCCAGGATGGCGACGACCGTCTTATGCAGTACGATCGCCCCCTCAGCGCCATCGTAACCCAGCTCACGTGCAGTTCGTGCATGCCCTTCCAGGATGGCGACGAACATCCTTATGCAGCACGATCGGCACCTCAGCGCCATTGCGTCTGGCTCCTGTTCGGCTCGTCCATCCCTTCCAGGATGGCGACGAACGTCCTTATGCCGAACGATTGGCCCCTCAGCGCCATCATGCCTGGCTCCTTGTTCAGCTCGCCCATACCTTCCAGGGGTGGCGACGAACGTCTTATGCAGCACGATCGGCACCTCAGCGCCATCGCGTCTGGCTCCTGTTCGACTCACCCATTCCCCCCAGGATGGCGACGACCGTCTTATGCAGTACGATCGGCCCCTCAGCGCCATCGTACCCAGCTCACGTTCAGCCTCATCCATCCCTTCCAGGATGGCGACGAACGTCTTATGCATCACCGATCGGCCCTTCAACGCCATCGTGTCCAGATTCACGGTTCGGCTCGCCCATTCTCTCCAGGATGGCGACGAACGTCTTATGCAAGCACGATCGGCACCTCAGCGCCATCGCGTCTGGCTCCTGTTCGACTCGCCCATTCCCCCCAGGATGGCGACGACCGTCTTATGCAGTACGATCGGCTCCTCAGCGCCATCGTACCCAGCTCACCTCAGCGCCATCGCGTCTGGCTCCTGTTCGACTCGCCCATTCCCCCCAGGATGGCGACGACCGTCTTATGCAGTACGATCGGCTCCTCAGCGCCATCGTACCCAGCTCACGTTCAGCTCGTCCATCCCTTCCAGGATGGCGAACGAACGTCTTATGCATCACGATCGGCCCTTCAGCGCCATCGTGTCCAGATTCACGGTTCGGCTCGCCCATTCTCTCTAGGAGGGCGACGAACGTCTTATGCAGCACGATCGGCACCTCAGCGCCGATCGCGTCTGGCTCCTGTTCGGCTCGTCCATCCCTTCCAGGATGGCGACGAACGTCCTTGTGCCGAACGATTGGCCCCTCAACGCCATCATGCCTGGCTCCTTGTTCAGCTCGCCCATACCTTCCAGGGGTGGCGACGAACGTCTTATGCAGCACGATCGGCCCCCTCAGCGCCATCGTGTCTAGTCCACGTTCTGCTCGCCCATACCTTCCAGGGTGGCGACGAACGTCTTATGCAGCACGATCGGCCCCTCAGCGCCATCATGTATAGTTCATGTTCAGCTCGACCATACCTTCCAGGGTGGCGAGGAACGTCTTATGCAACACGATCGGCCCCTCAGCGCCAATCGTGTCTAGTCCATGTTCAGCTCGCCCATACCTTCCAGGGTGGCGATGAACGTCTTATGCAGCACGATCGGCCCCTCAGCGCCATCGTGTCTAGTTCATGTTCGGCTCGCCCTTCCCTTCCGGGATGGCGATGAACGTCTTATGCAGCACGATCGGCCCTCAACGCCATCGTGTCTAACAGCGTGGCAACATAAGACCATGGCAACGTAAGACCATACCTTCAGCTTGGCAATATAAGACCATGGCAACGTAAGACCATACCTGCACCATGGCAACGAATGTCTTATGCAGCACGTCTGCCTCTCGGCACCGTCGTGCCCGGTTTACCGGTGACATTCACCGCTTTGTATCACATCTTACATGCCCTCTCTCATACATTGCACCCATACATTACATGCATTCATGCATCATACATCATACATTCATACATACACACATACATCATATCTTGCCAGTTCCGCGTTGTCAGCTTATATTGTGCAGGGACCTCTAAGCTTCTCCATTGGAAAGCTCGAGTCAGAGTCCTCTACTCCCACATGATACATTCAGGGGGAGAGTGTCCGAGGAAGAGCATCCCTTGCCCGACCCCATCAGGAGGGGAGCGCCTTACCGACAGGTTATATTCAGAGGGGCAGTCACCCACTCATATATTATGATTATTCAAAGACACAGTTCCCAGCAAGACAGAGGAAGAGCGCAGGCAAGAGTATATTTTCTCGAGCGGATTCACACGCTCACTACTCAAGAAACTGGGGGACTTGTGTTGAGATATATTATCTCGGCCTATTACTGTTCAGGAGCCCAAGACTTTATGTAGTACGGAGCCCAATCAATAAGGCCCATTTTAGCCTATCAGGCCTGTCTCGGCCTTTGGGCCCACTTTGTCCCATCCGGCTCGTTAGGGTGGAGAGCCCCCTTTCCCCCTTTATCTATAAATAGGAGGATTTCTCTCCTTATGAAGGATCCTTTCTTCTTCTCCCTCCTTCTTAATTAGCTTATAAGATTCCATTAATGGGAGCTCAAAATGTACGATGTAATGGTGATGAGAGCCTAATGAGAATGAGAGGGCTTGGACATTAGCCTAAAAAGTCCCGTGGTTTTCTCCCTTTCGGGTTTCCACGTAAAAACTGAGCTTGTTCATACACATTTATACATATATTTACTATATCGTGTTGGATTAAACTCAACAGACAGAAATTTCAAGAATTAACATCAGCAACCCATAACAATGAAGCAAAATAATCATACATTAAAGATCATACTAAAATCTTTGCTTTCAACATAACAAGATACATAAAAGTATAGAAAAGGAAAAAAAGTAAAATCATAAAACCAAAAAAAATTGAAATTAATTATTACCTCAACACTCAAAGTGTTGAGACTAAAATGGTTGGATTATGTGTGAAGGAAGAGAGTCTCATATTTTTTGTGAGTTGATAATTGATGGTGAATTGAAAAAGAAGAAAAAAGGGGAAGAAAGAAAGACCGTAGAAGAAGGGAGGGGGGAGAGGGGAGTGAGGAGAGAGGAAAGGGAAGTGGGGGAAGAGGTAAAAAAGGTGGAAGGAGGTAATTTTATTTGGGAGTATATATAGAGCCCGTTTGGTAGCACGAAATCGGCGGATTTGGCTGATTTTGCTGAAATTTATGAAGTTCTGGTTGAAGTGGATGCATTGGCTGATTCTGTTGATTTAAGAAAAAAGTATTTTAAAAATATATTTTATTAATAAAATAAAGAAAAAATTACGGAGTATATGTAAAAATAGCTAAAATGATCGTCTACAATAACTTCAGTCAATACAGCCAGAAAGTAATTTCAACCTTACTTTTTCTGCTTATCACACAATTCAGCGCGTGAAAGCAAAAATGACATGTTTGATAAAAAAAATTGACTGATAAGTCTGATAAGCCGAAAAACAGTATTGACAAACGAACTGGTATAAAATGTGTACTAATGTTCGATCAAAAAGAAAAGATTAGGCCTGGGACCGGTTCGGTTCCTAGGCAAAATATGTGGAACCGTTTGAAAATATGAAATTTTACTAACGGTTCGGTTCTTATAAATTATTTTATAGAACCGATAAGGAACCGAACCGTTCTTAACGGTTCGGTTCTTGTCATTTAACGGTTCCTAGTCTTTGAAAAAATTCTTACAAATTACAACTAAGAGCCCGTTTGGAGAACTCTGTTTTCGGCTTATCAGGCTTATCAGCCAGCTTTTTCACCAAACACGTAACTTTTACTTTCGCGCGCTGAATTGTGTAATAAGCCGAAAAAGTAAGGTTGGAGTTACTTTTCTGGCTGTATTGGCTGAAGTTACTGTAGAGGACCATTTTAGCTATTTTTACATATAATTTTTTCTTTAATTTATTAATAAAATATATTTTTAAAATATTTTTTTCTTAAATCAGCAGAATCAGCCAAAACAGCCACTCCAGCCAGAATATCATAAATTTCAGCAGAATCAGCCAAAACAGCCGATTTTGGTGCTACCAAACGGGCTCTAAATTTTTGGCAAAAAGACATTCAACGTTAGAAATTACAATATAAATATGTTGAACCAGTTAAAGAGAATAATAATTTTAAATAGTTTGGACCTTCCGAGTTCCGACCCGCTGGAGTTTGGACCTAATGAGAGGCCTAAGAAGCCTAAGAGAACCGGTTGAAGTGAATAATAGTTTTAAATAGTTAAATAACAAAACTAAAACAATGAATGTAATATAAAAATAAGTAAGTAAATATGCATTAAAATATATATACTCCTAAGAATATGTATATAATTTTAATTATTACATATAACGGTTCCTTAACGGTTCTTGGTACATATTTTTTTCAGGAATCGAGAACCGAACCGTTAATAAAAAATAGGAACCGAACCGTTAACAAATAACTAATAAATGTTGGAACCGAACCGAACCGAGTCATAACGGTTCGGTCCGATTCGGTTCTCCGATTCTTGGTTCCAAAGTACCAGCCCTAGAAAAGATGTGTACTAATGTGTGTAGGAATAGACAAATTGTTATTATTATCCCTAACATCTAAATACAAACACGTTGTATCTCAGCCCTAACCTCAAGATAGACATTTTCTCAATACGACTCTGTCTTGCTCTCTTTTTCTAGGTTCCACGTTCACTCTGAATCTGAGGTATGGCGAATTGTTGGAGGAACTCATTGTTAGCTCCTCTCTCTTTCTTCTTCTTCTACTTCTTGGTATCGTCGACCACCTTCGCCAGTTCCGATGGCCCCTTCATCATCGCCCACAAGAAGGCAGCCTCTACTAAGCTGAAATCCGGCACTGAACGGGTCTCCGTCACTATTGATATCTATAATCAGGGATCTGCGTATGTTTTCATTCAAATTTCACTTCACTCGCATCTTCCTTTCCAGATCTGTGTATCTGTCCTATTTTCCTCTCTCCACAAGCTTCTTCAATTGTCTGTGTGCGTAGTGGTTATGTGTGAGCTGATATTTCCATGGAAAAATTCCTGAAATGGGACCAAAAACGTCTTTAAATTCCAAAATAGGACCAAAATAAGAGTAATTACCCTCAAGTCTGGAAAATACTGCCATGTTGACATGTTAACGTTTAAAGTATGGTACTGCCGAAACATGACAACAGTAATTAGTCCCATTTGCGGAATTAAAAACATGTCAGTCCCATTTTGGAATTTAGAAACGTTTTTATAACATTTATAACAATTCTTTGTTTTTGAGGATATCGTAGAATACAATTTACTCGCTGAATTATTAACTTCCCCCGCCTCCCTAATTGCCTTTGGAATTCTTCCAATTTAGGTTCGTGAATTAAGAATCTGTGAAGTCATTTTTCCGTTTCAGGATTCACATTGAATTCGCATGCAGTTGCTACTGTTCTACAAGCTTTGTCTGTTTCCATTTGCTGTCTCTTGGTTTTATACAGAGTTATTAAATTTATTATAAGTAAGGATTTTCGTTGGGTTTCGTGATTCATTAATTGTATGTAGTTTATGTGTTATCTTCAGCTTAACCTGTTGCAGGTTGTAATTGGATTTGACACCATCCAAATATCCTATGATACTATAGAAGCTAGTAGAAAAACTTCTACCATCACATTTGATACCTTTCATCTTGTTTAATGATGTCTATCTGTAATGTCCTCAATAATTGTCAATATCCATTTAAAAATGGGTTTATGTGAAAATCCAAGCCAATACATGTTTCTTGTCTCATGATCCATTATCAATAATTGTCAATATCCATATAAACTGGATAAGCATATTGAGAATTGTGTTATAGTATTTACGCTATTATCATACTTTTCTGTAAAGTAATCTGGGAAAGTAATCATCTTGTTGGTAACGCACTTCTATAGTTCATCCTAAATATGGAATAGTTTATGCTTTTCAGGACTGCTTATGATTTGAGTCTTAATGATGGTAGCTGGCCCAAAGATGCATTTGACATTATTGATGGTAACACTTCTATGTCATGGGAACGTCTTGATGTGTGAGTTATAGTTTATTGGCCTGCCTATACACTTCCTTTTTTATAAGCTGACCCCCATGTTTTTGGATACACCTCTTTCTTTCTCATGTTTATTTAATGATTTCAGAGGTGGTTCCCTATCACATTCTTTTGAGTTGGAGGCCAAATCTAAAAAACTTTTTTATGGTGCTCCAACAATCATAACATTTCGCATCCCCACTAGGGCTGCTCTGCAGGTTTGAAATGTCATATATCATTCTAGTTTGATAGTTGAGTTCACGGTCAATGCTCTTCAATTTTACGTGTATTTTATGTAGGAGGCGTACTCTACCCCAATAATGCCTCTTGACTTGCTAGCAGAGAGCCCCCCTGAAAAGAAATTTGACTTGGTAAGTGTGATGCTTGTTCTAGTTGCATATATCAATTCTGGTTATCTTATATATGGTATGTTGATTTACTAGAAACATTACTTAATTTCTTATTATTTTGTTGCATGGGATTGTCTTATTTGATGTCTTATCACTTGTCAGGCAAAGGTATGTTTTTATTTCTATTTTCTGCGTTAGTTTTACCATAATTATCACCCCAATCATCGTCATCGTCATAATGAATATTGTGGTAAAATATATGGAAATTATGGGATATGTTACAAAGTCCAAGAGAACATTAATTTTTATTTTGGGCAATGGAAACTTCATGTCTTCATAGTTCATATCCTTTTTGGCTTACTAGACATCATATGTAGCTTCATGTGGTATCAAGCAAGGTAGTCTAAAGCAAGCACCTGGGCGCTTAAGCACACCAGGCGCAGCGCACATGAGGCTCAACAAGTGAACAACGGCCAGACGCAACTCCCCGTCTGAGGCGCAGTTTAGGCGCAGAAGTGTAGACGCTGAGAAAAGTGCAGACTTAAGTCGCCTGTGCTGGGAAAGGCTTATCAGCCTATGTTTTGTTTGATCCTACTTTAAATAATAAGCCCATACTTATAATAAGATGTAGCCCATCCAAACAACAGGTAAAAACAACTTAAACCCATATTAAACCCTTCTTAGTTCTTAGTCGTGGGAAAAGTCTTCTATCTTCACTTAATCGTTACTTTCCTATGCTGCTATGTGCTCTACTTGAGCAACATGCTCAACGCTGAAACCATTCAACGATCAACCCACATAAGTCAGAAACCCATTCTTTTTGAGCAACCCATAACCTTTCTTTTTGAGCTTGTAGTTTTCATTTATTTTGTCATCTTCTTGGTGATCCTTTTCATTTTATTCTTTCATTCTATCTTCATTGTTTACTTTTATCCGTTCCAGTCATCTATGCATTATATGTACTCTATATGATTTCATCTTATTTTATAGTATATAATTCTATATGTTCCTATTATCATTTCATATTTTAACTGTATAAAAACTTCATATAATCTAACTCAATTAATAGTTTCATACACTTGTTTATGCTACTCCTAGTGCTGAAATTGCAAACTCAACAAAGACAAACCCCACTTGGTGTTTTGTTTTTGTGAACCATGAGTTTATTTTGGTGAATCTTGACTTTGTTTTTGAGAAACATGACCTTTTGTTGCATTTAGTTCAATTTGATGTTGCATATGTCATATTTGATCACTCTAGAATAATATAAATAATATTTTCTAAATAATGTGCTTGATCCGAGTCAGGCGAACGTTTTTAAGTTTAGCGCCTTAAGTGCGCCTCACGACTTTGACTACTGTGGTATCAAGTTAATCTATAATCAGAGTTATAAGTCTGAATAGTAACTCCAAGATTTAGAGGCCGTTTGGTAGCACAAAAATTGGTTGAATCGGCTGATTCTGTTGAAATTTATGAAGTGCTGACTGAAGTGGCTGGATTGGCTGATTCTGCTGATGTATGAAAAAATTATATTTAAAATATTCTTTATTAATAAAATAAAGAAATACGTATATGAAAATAGCTAAAATCACCCTCTACAGTAACTTCAGCCAATACAGCCAGAAAAGTAACCCCAATCTTACTTTTTCTTATTATTACACATTTCATCGCGCGAAATCAAAAGTTACGTTTTTGGTGAAAAAGTTTGTTCATGAGCTTGATAAGCTGAAAAACAAGGTCACCAAACGGGCTCTTAAAGATCTTTACCAATCCTTTGATTAAACATTTGAATTTTACCAAAAACTTAAACATAAGTTTTTTCATATCGGCTTAACTTTAATATTTGGAGATGCCTATATTAACAAATTATTTAATGAAATCAATTTATGAAGCATGAAAGTAGGAAACAAGAAAAACAACATTTTTACGGTAGGTTACATTAATGTGTGAAAACTTGCGAAAATAGAAAATAGTGCATTACTGGGGTGTAGTTCACTTGGTAGGAGGAGGCTCTCACAAGGGAGAGGTCTCGGGTTCAACTCCAACCAATGACTTGGGATGGAGCCTCACTCTCTTTCCATCAGAGTGAGATCAAAGATCTTTACATCCTTTAGATAGTTGTCAGGTCAGTTCCAGCCCCCCAGGGTGTCATCCTTTCTTTCTCAATAATGAATGTTCACATTGTCCACATTTCTGGTCATCATCATTCAGGTACATGTAAACGAGGGAATTATATCTGAAATGTGCAAATACTTTCGTTTAAGTGTTTAGACATCGTCTTAGTAATGGGTTATATTGCCCTGCCCATCTGGTCTGACTCAGATGACCGGGTGCAACCTCTAACATAGTGGCCGAAGAAGCTTGTTGTGTTCTCTGGATCATGCCCTGAATATGGTACCGTTCCCATTTTTGGGTTTCCACGTACCTACCATTGTCTCATCTTAACTCCTGATCCAGTGCAGTCCCGTCCTGTTGGTGAATCAGACCTCTGTAATTAGTCCACCAAATCTGTTTGTGTTATTAATACTCCCTTCGCCCGTTGTCGTCCGTTATAACTTCTGCACATACCTCAACCGTACTTTATTATTTCCCGTGCCAGTCAAACATGTCAAAGTATTGAGGGACATAGGGAGTATTATAATATAATTCTTTTTTAAAATTAACAGCCCAATAATTTTGATTTGACTCTTCAAAAAGTTTACGGTACAGTGCCCTATATTTCCCTTTTAATTTAAAAATGAAAGAACAATGTTCATAACATTAGTTGCAAATTGGGTAGCCATCATGTGGTTACCGTTACTTCCTTTAACTTACAGAGAAGCAATGATCCTTTTATGTAAGGACTATAATCGATGTTACATGCATGATGGATGGTCTCCAATTGGGAATAAGGATGGGTTCTCTTTGACTGAACAAAGTGATCTGATCTGGATTTTTTAAAGATCTGATCGGGTGTTGTGGACTTGTGGTCTGGTCTCACACTCTCAAACTCTCACCTGAACTAATTGGAAATTGGAATAAGAAGTAAAAAAAAAGGTGAAAAGGACCAACACATAACTGATGTAAGAACTTTGCAACTCTTGTTTCATCAGTTAATAACTTAATATGATGGTTTTTTTTGTGTAGAGAGTTTTGGCAAAATATGGGTCGTTGGCTTCTGTGATCTCCATTGTAGTTGTGTTTGTATACCTCGTGGCAACACCATCAAAATCCAGCGCTGCAAAGAAGAAACGCTAAATAATATATTGAATGATTGGTCCGATGGAAAGTCACTCAACACTCAGAAATTGCGTTTCCTGAATGGATTGAATATTCTGTTTTATTGTCTTTTGAGTTAGATAGCGAGTCCGTATTTTTCATCCGTTAAAAGTTGTACTTTCTACCTATTGCAGAACAATTGAAGTTGCAAGACTTTGTTTGCATCATACATTCATAGCAACCCACTCCTAATAATACACAACCTTCCGAAAATTACATTTTTGGCTAGGCCTGGGACCGGTTCGGTTCCTAGGCCAAATATGTGGAACCGTTTGAAAATATGAAATTTTACTAACGGTTCGGTTCTTATTAATTATTTTATAGAACCGATAAGGAACCGAACCGTTCTTAACGGTTCGGTTCTTGTCATTTAACGGTTCCTAGTCTTCGAAAAAATTCTTACAAATCATGACTAAATTTTTGCCAAAAAGACATTCTACATTTGAAATTACGATATAAATATGCTTAAACAGTTAAAGAGAATAATAATTTTAAATACTTGGACCCTCAAAGTTCCGACCCACTGGAGTTTGGACCTAATGAGAGGCCTAAGAAGCCTAAGAGAACCGGTTGAAGTGAATAATAGTTTTAAATAGTTGAATAACTAAACAAAAATAATGAATGTAATATAAAAATAAGTAAGTAAATATACATTAAAATATATATGCTCATAAGAAATATATATATAATTTTAATTATTATATATAACGGTTCCTTAATGGTTCCTAGTACATATTTTTTTTAGGAACCGAGAACCGAACCATTAATAAAAAAATAGGAACCGAACCGTTAAAAAATAACTAATAAATGTTGGAACCGAACCGGGTCATAACGGTTCGGTCCGGTTCGGTTCTCCGGTTCTTGGTTCCAAAGTCCCAGCCCTATTTTTGGCAGTCGCGTCTGAACTCTGAAGTGCACATACGAATTGTTCTGGGGCTGCTTCCCTGTTTTTTAAATTTATTAAGGAAATGTTTACATCAATGATCCCAGTATCCCACTTATTTATTAAGATGGATGGCCCCACACGAAGTACTGTCTCCTATTATAAATTTATTATAATTATCATTGTATATTCCCAAAATAGCACTCAATTTACTCCTATTTTAGGAAGTTTTAATCAATTAATTTTTTACGGAGTAATAGGAAAAATGTACAAACATACCCTTGTAGTATGAGTGTGAGAATAAATACATCTTTCTATTTTTTGGAACAAATATACCTTAGAAATTTATGGGGAACACGGGAAGTGCATATATACTTTGCACTTTTTAAAGGTGCAAAAATACCTCTCATGTTCCTATAAAGAAATGTGATGGAGTTTAATCCAAATACGAGACCTATATCTACGAGAGCAGATGAATTTAGGTAGCGTAAGATAGTATTCTTATTCTGGAATTCAGATCCTTGGTAGGATATGTACATGAAGTATTTATTGACCTTAGGTTCTAGTATTCTAGAAGAAAATTGATATATTAAATGCTATTAATTGAGATAGAGTCTTGTAATGTCTCGAACGTTGTGCAATGATTGTTTCCCTCAGGTTCACGTTCCTTCCGTTATTTCCTGCCGCTGTCAGATAGCTATGCACGAATCATAATCTACCACATAAGCACTAGGAAGAGTCTGACCTCGCTAGAATTCCGCCCATGCTCGAGGTCTACTGTCCAGCCTGGCCTGGTAGTGGGTTCCTTTTGCGGGTTGGATTCCTAATTAGGCCAAGCGGCTATTTATTACTACCCCCGTCCCGCTATGATTGTCTCATTTTACCATTTCGGTCCGTCACACTAAGATTGTCCCACACCTTATTTGGTAAAGTTTGTGTGGCTCTAAATCATTCTTACTTTATTCTTACTTTATCAATTCAATATCAACCACATAAATCACTTTTTATAAATTTTAGTGCCACTCCCTCTTGTCCCATTGTTAGTGGGACGGAGGGAGTATTAATCCCAATTAGTGGGCTCGTGGTATGGGCTGATCCTGTTGATGAGCTTTATCTTAATTCAGTCTTGTGCCATGGTTGTAATCCATTGTACCATCACGAGCCCCCGTACTCTATAAAATCAGTTGGGCTCTATTTTAGGAGAGTAGAAGATTTCGAATTTTGAATTTCCATTTGTAGCGCCATTCAGCATTGAATGCAGTTTCTTAAGCGGTACACGTCTGTGGCTTGCATGAGTTTCGAGCCTGTCTTTTCGGCTGCAACACTCGATTACTTTGGACGTCGGTTTCCAAGCGGTTCTCGAGAAGTGTCGACGCATCACCCCTATATAAGGCGTGCTTCTCCTTCAAACCTTTTCTCAATCATTTCGCTTGCAAATTCCCTTGAAGTTCTTCATTCACAGATCCTAGGAGGCCCAAGTCTCCTCGTCCGCTCCACAATCCTTAGTTCCGGCTCAGGTCTGTCTTACTATGCCTTCATCTAGTTTTGTTCCCATCCATAACGTCTTCACTGATGACGGGGCCAGTTCAAATCGGCCCCAAATTCCAGTTGACTTTCATGGAGGTACAAGTGGGTGTGGGTCACCTCGTAGATGGTAAGCTTTTGTTCGAGAACAAGTGGGGGGAGCTGATTCGGAGATGGGTGATGTCGATCTTGCCAGAAGGGAATGAGTTGCCTACCAAATTGATCGTTGAGGGCTCACCCTTCATGATGGGGCATTACATAGGTGAGGACGGGGTTGTTGGGTTTTAGTTCAGATCAGGTCGGCAATGGCTGATCGCATATCTGTTTTATTTCCCCTTTTGTCTGATTGTGTCCACTATCCCGAACAAATTTCTTACTTTGATTTAGCGGGTGATAAGATGGCCGGCATCCCAATTTGAGCGACTTGCGGCAAAGGCTGGAGCCACCCCTGGCCCTATGGTCCCACTCAGGAAGATCCTGGCCCAGGGGCAATTGAGGCCACCTCGGAGAAGTCAGGGGGATCCGTCCTCGGAGATGGCGCTGCGACTCTTGCAACGCCGTCTGCTGACCTCCGGCCTCCCATCCCCAGGAGGCTGGGAAGAGGCTGACACACCAGCCCATCTCCGGTCCCAAGAAGAAGAACAAAGCTGGGGTGAAACCTGTTGATGGCGTTGTTGATGTGGACTCAGACCCGGATGCACAGTCTATGGAGGGTGGTAGTAAGGGGAATGCCCCGTCACCTCTCCACACCGTCAAGCTCACCGTGAAATCGGGCTCAACTTCCATATTCTGCCGCACCGTGAATCCCGTGTCTTTGGGCCCGGCTGTCACACATCCTGCCAATGCTGAGGAGATCAAGGGCCTATCTCCTCCGACTGCTATCCAGCACGTATTTCATGTCATGTCTGAGGTATGTGTCCCTTCTGGACCCGCTGCTATTGTTGCCTTTAAAATTCTGCAAACCTGTCTCATATACACGAAATTTTCCTGTTTCAAGACTTTGTGCTTGCTGATTCCGGCTCCCTTCGTTTAGATGGGGGGGCACGATGATGCTCAAGGTCTTCTCGCAAATCTAAAAAAGAAGACGGTAGACTTGGAGCAGAGGCTGGCGACAGTGGAGATGGCTCGGGTGAAGGAGGTGAAGGAGGCTGGCACACTGCAGAAGAGGCTTTGCAATATAGAGGTTTCCCACCGGGTCATGGAGTGAGAAGTGAGGAGTAAAACAGAGGAGGCTGGTCCTGCTGCTGTTCAGGCTTTCTGGGAGAGTGAAGACTTCCGGGCGGAAGTGGAACAGATCATGCTCAGCAAGGGCCCAAATCGCCTAGGCTTCTTTCCCCGTAAGGGGAGGCTAGGCTGGATGAGAAGGGGACTCTGTGCTTTAAACTGGGTCAGTACGGGATGCTGAAGTCCCTGTACGAGATTCTGCAGAAGAGAAACCCTGCCTTCTCGGCTTTAGCTAGGGGAATGCCAGAATTGATAGAGAACCTTGAAGCCCCCTAGTGGAACCTGAAAACCCCCTCAGAGAGCCTTGCCTTGGCTGACCTGACTCCGGAAGTTCCTCCTCCCTCCTCCTCCTCTGGTAATTGAATTTGATCTTTTCAAACATTTAACAAACATCTTTCCCGGACCTGCGTGTCCGTTGTTTTCCACCCTGGGGGTGGCTTGTAACAGAACATCTTACATTCCTCTACCCTTTGGACCCTGATGATGAACCATCAGTCATCAGAGTCCACCAATCTTCTTCATCGCGACGTCTTTCTTCGGGCACATCTCGCGCAGTTCATTCCACTATGAAATCTGCCAAAGCATGTCCCTTGATTGATGATCTAGGTTGAAAACTTACTTGATATTAGCTGATTAATAAGGACCATTTCACCACCCGTGCAGTCTTAGCCATTTTGAATAAAGTACCCACCCCTAGGTCTGACAAGACCTTAATAGAGTGAGCTTGGAAATAATGGGCAAGTTTCTTAGCCGCTACGTATACTGCCAGTGCGATCTTCTCCAGGGCCGTATATCTGAGCTCGACGCCATAGAGAATCTTGCTTATGTAATAGACCGGCTTCTGCACAGTTCCTTCCTCGCGTACCAAAACGGAGCTGACTGCACTTTGTAACACCCCCAAGTAGAGGATGAGCGTTTCACCTGCTTCAGGTTTGTTAATAGGAGCTCTGACTGTAAATACCTTTTGAGATCTTCAATGGCAGTTTGGCATTCCTGAGTCCATTCGAACCCGTTGCTTTTTTTCAAGATCTGGAAGAATGACAAGGACTTCTCAGCCGACCCGGATAGGAATCTTTCGAGGGCTGCCAGCCTCCAGGTTAGGATTTGAACTTCCTTTACATTCCAAAGGGGTTCCATCTCCAGGATCGCCTTGACTTTCTCTAAGTTGGGCTCGATGCCTCTGTGGGTCACCATGAACCCATAAACTTCCCGCCCTGTACTGTGAAAGTGCACTTCTTAGGATTGAGTCTTAGATTCACCATCTTCATGATGCCAAACACTTCCTAGAGGTCGTCTACATGATCTCCTGCCTTCTGGCTCTTCACGATCATGTCATCCATATATGCCTCCATGTTTCTCCCAAGTACAATTCGGAAGACCTTGGCTACCATTCTGGTGTATGTGGATCTCACTAGTGGAGGGGAACTTGCCGTTCGAGAACAAATGATGGAAACTAATCCGGAGATGGACCATCATGAACCTGGCATAGGGAATTGAGTTGGCTGTTAAGCTCATTGTTGAGAGCTCTCCATTCCTGATGGGTCATTATGGAGGTGAGGACAATGTGGTCGTTCTTGAATACACTTCAGGTTGGTTATGGCTGGTCTCTTACATTGTCTATTCATATATTCTATCATTGATTTTGACTGTTATTTGTTGCCTTGTACAGAGGGTGAGAAGATGGCGTCCAGGCTGGAGAAGCTCGCTGCTAAAGCTGGTTCTGTCCCGAGCTGCCTGGCTCCGGCTAGGAGGGTACAAACTCGAGGTTCCATCAAGGGGACTGCTTCGGAGAAGCTGATAGTATAGAATTGTGTTTGTTTATTTTTGTAATTTTAACTAGTTTTATTTGTTGTTGTTTGGGAAATTACACACTTTTGGTGGAATATTTTATTTTTCCTAGTTGTTTGTAATTTGTTTAGATTATGAATTTTCTAACTTAAACTAGGTAAAGATCATCAAAAGGATCCTGGGAAGGTCAAGGAAAGTGCAAGAGAACAAGATAAAGTGAAAATTTGGGAAAATAGTCAAATACCGATAAGATAAAGCATATACCCGATCGGGTATTGACCCTGCCACCTCCAAACACCTATAAATACACCCTTTTTCCTTCCCATTTGATTGCGAATTCACATATACCTCTAAGCTCAGTTTAGACAAGTATTTCCTTTATATTTTCTAGTATGGTTAGTCTCCAAATGAGGAGCTAAACTCTTCCATCTTGGTTTTGCTATCTTGAAGCTTATGATTTGTAAGTTGTGATTAATTTTCTTTAATCATCTTCCTTGAATATTAATTACATTGCTATTCATATTTCATATTAATATTTGAGCATTACTTAAAAGATCAACTAGTTTTGTTCCATATATTATTTATTACTAGAATCGATCGATGAATACGCTTGTTAATTGTTCGGTCCTTTCATCGTAGTAAACTAGGATTATTAATGCATGCGTCTTATGGTTAATAATCTAAGGGGAATTAAACCAATAAACCGCTTGTGTTGAGGTTATCAATCTCTATCGATTTCATCTTAAGTTTTATTGCTACTATCGGGTCAATATACTGCACATGTTCTATATTGACTTGATAGTAAGTTTATTAATGAACACGTCTCGTTATTAATTACTACCCTCGATGAATTGGAGATACTCCACGATTGAGTATTCGAGAGGAATATAGTTAAAGACATAACCGAGATCGATGAACATTTCATTAAGTGGATATAAGCAAAACCAAGTCTCCATCTCTAATTAATTGAACCATATAAGTCATTCAACTTAGTGTTTAAAAATACTTTATGTTCAAACAACAATCTTAGAACCCCCCTTTGTTACTAGTTCTATAAAAGAGAAGAATTCCTTTCCCCGCGGATACGAACCTTACTACGATATACTACGGATAGTGCAAGTATTGAATTTATTTTGAGGCACACAACGAATTTAGTGCCGTCAAAAGCCTAGTGGGACCACCCACGAAGATGGTGTTGTGACTCTTGCAAAGCTAGCTACCGACCCCCACCACCAGAGGCCGGGAAGAGGCTGACATCCCAGCCCATCTTCGTTCCCAAAGCGAAGAAAGTGATAGTTGAGGTGAAGAATCATTCATGTTCTTGTAGCACGGAGTCTGACTCTGAGGCAGAAAATGCTCTGGCACCCTTCCACACTGTTTGCGTGACCATGCACCTGAGTTTGGCCTCCCTTCTTCATGGAAGTGTTCACCCAATAACCCTGGGTCTCGCCGTCACTCCACCTGCTAATGTGGATGAGCTCGATGACCAAACCCCGAGGTCAGCTTTGAAGCGCGTTGTTCATGCCATTTATGAGGGTTTCTCTATTTCTTGGTTTGTATTCGCTTTCTGTTTTGGTAAATAGACTTGCTAGTTCATTCCTGATATGTTGATTCCACTGTCTTTGACCTTTATCCTTGCTGCCTCGAGCTCTCGTTATTTTGACGAGGAGCAGAAAGTGGCCCAAGGTCTGTCTACCGAGCATAAGAAGACTGTGGCAGACGTGGAGGCTAGGCTCGCGGTGGAGATTGTCAGGGTTGCTGCTCTAAAGGAGACTAGGGTGCTGCAAAAAAAACTCGATAATGCCGAAGTTGCCCACCGAGCTATTGGATAGTCAGTTATTTCAAAGTCCTGAAATCGAGGGTTAAAAGCGACTACAAACTGGTAATCAAACAGCTTAGGGGAGCATACGAAGCCAAAGAAGAACGAATGCAAAAGTACAGGGATACGTCCCTTGAACTCATCAAGAATTTTGAGCAATCGAATCTGGTATGTGTTCCACGAGCCCAAAATGGGGAAGCAGATATCATGTCAAAATTGACACAAGATGCACCCGAGCATCTCACCCGCATTGCCAGGATACAGGAGTTAAATAAACCAAGCATCGAGACCACAAAAGGGTAAGAATTGAAGTGTTGCCTATCGGGTCAACACCAAGATACTGGATTGATGATTTGGTAAAATACAAAGAGAATGGAACACTACCGAATGATGAAGAGAAAGTCAGGGTGATCAGAAGACAAGCTCCAAGCTACGTGATCCAAGACGGAAAGCTTTACAAGCGAAGTTATAATGGTGTGCTATTGAAATACCTAAGGCCGGAACAAGCCGGACAAGTGGTAAAGGAGTCACATGCTGGAATTTGCTCATCTCATCAGGGTGCGTTCACCTTAGGCAGAAAGGCCATACTGCGAGGATATTTCTGGCCAACAATCATGAAGGATTGTGCCGTTTTTCGCGCGAAGGTGCGAGGTCTGTTAGAAGTTTCAGGTAAGCCCCGGAAGACCTGCCACCCTATAAACCCAAATCAGAACAACAATTCCCTTCTCCAGATGAGGAATCAACCTTGTGAGACCTCCCTCGCAGGGCTCTGAAGGTCGGAGGTTTGTCATTGTGGCTAGGGCTGGGCACGGGCCGGGGCGGGTAATGCAAAATAAAATGGAACCGCCGGTTCCATTGTACGGTTCGGTCCGGTCCGGGTATTACAATTTTCAAAATAGGAACCGGTAATTACCCGGCCCGTTTGAAACGGGTCGGTCCGGTCCGGGTTTTACGGTTTCTATTCTTATGTCTTGAAATTAGTAAAAACGGGTTTAATGCACCAAACCCCCCTGTGATTTGGAAATTCGGCGCATTAGCCCCATGTGATTTAAAAAATGCATCAAACCCCCTTGTGTTTTAATTAATCATGCACAGAATCCCCTTTATGAATAAATTTAACGATTTGAAAATCACTTTTCCTAATATTTTGATTGAATATGCAAATAAATATGTCAAAATATCTGAATCATACAAAATGTTAATCATTTTTCTTTTATTTGACAATTGAATTTGTTCACATAAGGGATTTGGCGCATGATTAGTTAAAACACAGGGGGATTTGACGCATTTTTTAAATCACAGGGGGCTAATGCGCCGAATTTCAAAATCACAGGGGGGTTTGGTGCATTAAACCCTAGTAAAAACTAACGAAGTTCCAATAATCAATAATCAATAATATAGGACATTAGCAAGTTTCAAAATAACAACATAGTGGTGCATATATAACACAAGCGAAAAAGTCCAATACTCCATATTTTCTTGTATATAAGTTTCAAACAATTAAAGAAATTCCAAAAATATGCAACATAGCCAAAATACATATTTTCTAACATTTGTATTTAAACATGTTGTGTAACATCACATATTAAAGTGATTACTTTTTTTTATATTAAATTTTCAGTATTAGCCAAAGTTGACGCATACATGGTGGGTGGTAAACACAATTTATATATTTTAATAACAATATAATAAAAAATATAACAAAATCATCTTTAACAAATAATTAAATTCCATAGAAAGGAATAATTCAATAACAATAAAAAGTAATAAGATATTAATGAAACATTTAATCAATAATTTGAAAACAAAAGGATGTTACTGCAACTCAATTTAAAATCCTACTTCTAGCACAGGAAACAAAACTACTTCAAAACCGATTATCACAAAACTATTAATAATTAATATACAATATATATAACGGGCCGGGCCGGGTACCCGTTATTTTTTAATTTTGGAACCGGTCCGGTTCCTTAAAAAAAATTACCCGACCCTACCCGGACCGTTTTATGGAAACAAAAAATGGAACCGGCCCGTTTTGGACCCGAACCGCCATTACCCGGACCGGACCGCGGTTCCAAGACTCGTTTGCCCACCCCTAATTGTGGCAATCAATTACTTTACTAAGTGGGTGGAGGCAACACCAATGACCACAACCACTGTTGAGCAATGCAAAAGGTTCGCGTGGAGAAATACATTTTGCAGATTCGGAGTTCGTATGCAAATCATAACCGATAATGGAAAGCAGTTTGACTCTGAACCCTTCAAGAACTTTTGTAGATAGTGGGGGGGGGGGGAGGCCAACAGACCATCAATTGCATACCCTTAATGTAACAAGCATGTGCAAAATGTAAACATGACAATCATAAGTGGTCTTAAAAACAAACCGGAATCCATGGGGACAACTTGGGTGGACGAGCTGAACAATTGTTGGGTCCTTGTTTCTACACTAGAAAAATATGGAAATGGAGCTCAAAATGGGTGAATGAAGCCGTCCATTGAAGAAGAAGTTTACAGAATGATAGAACACTTTAGCATAAAGGCATATTTATAGCCTTGGGAATGGGTAGGTCACAATGATTGGGCCATCATAAGGAATCCCATATTTTCCACTTTTGCACATTAACTAATTAAGGCTATTCTACCCATTATTAAATACAACAAGAGGCTTATAAATAATAACATTGATCACAACATAAAATATCTCTAACATTCTCCCCCTTTGTGATCAAATGTCCTTTGTGAGCTCTTATTCACTTCTCTGCCTCTTGTAAACTATCGCGACTGAGTTATCAAAAATGAAGAAAGGTGGATACGTCTCAAGATCAGGTCCGTATAGTATATGCTTGGTGAGATTTTCCTTAGGAACATTATTCTCGAGGGCCATCTACACATCATGAGTGGCGTGAACTCTGACTTGCCTCAACATGAATCGTCTTATTGCTTCATATCCTTCTTTGAGTACTTTATTCTTTCTGATTGACAGGTTCTTGTAGGCCATGGACATTTGATAGATATCGTCCATCTTGAGTAGAAAGAAGTCATTCTCCTGACAGGTGAACTCTGTGCCATTAGTTCTTTGTCGTCGATAGATTGAGTAGTTGATTCCATGGTGATTTCCCTGATACACGTTCAGAATGTTCCATATCGAATGAGTGCATGTTGCTATGTTGTGCTTCAGGACCTCAAGCCGCTTTCTAATCCGGCAGATTAAAAAATTAGGTTTACAAGCTGATGAAAAAAAGAAAGTGAAGGATTTCCTTATACAAGAGCATATGATTTCTAGAAACTTTATGTTTATGGATCGTGGGTGTAAAGTAATCAAATGGAATAGACCAAAAAAAGAGTATAAGCTCAATGTCGATGCTTCTTTTTTACCCGATTCAGCGACGAGAGGTGCTATCTTAAGAAATCAGAATGGTGAGCTTGTCTGGGCTATTTCTTTCAACATCCAGGCTCAATCGAGTGATGAGACGGAACTGAAGGCGCTCACCTTTGCTTCTCAGATGGCGTTGGAGAAAGGGCTTGTTGACCTTCAAGTGGAAACCGATGCTTTGAGGTCCATCTCTGTTCGTTCGAATGAATTAGGAATGCCTGCTTGGCTTCGAACATTTGCATAGAAAGCCAAGGACTCGGGTATATCTTTTGGGCATGTCTATCGCGAAGTAAACAATTCGGCCCATTACTTAGCAAACCAAATTATTTTCCCGACCCAGATTGTAACACCCCAGCCCCACAGGACCCGAGGTAGGTACTCCTACACACCCTACAGACCTCTAGTACCGTCCTCACAAACCGCCACTAGCCTTTTCCGCGCACTTTGTCCTCACTCATGCGCGCCCTGAGAAACTATCCAGGGGGTCACCCATCCCAAGACTACTCTCGTGCAAGCACGCTTAACTATGGAGTTCTTAGGTGATGAGCTCTCTTAAAAGGAGATGCATCTTGTTGGTATGAGTAGTACTATTGATCCATTTAAATTAAATCTCAAGTGTTACAATCACCCCCACTTAGAAACGCAACGTCCTCATTGCGCCCGTAAACCAATCTCAATCAAATCCCAGAATCTTTCCCCTGCTAAGTGCCTGCCCGATATCCAACGGATCAGCACACTGTCGCAGGGTTGCTCTAATACCACCTGTAAAACCCCGGCCCCGCAGGACCCGAGGTAGCTACCGAGGGGTTACATGAATATTTTGGGTAGGAAATTTGGGGGTGTTGCAAGTTCTGAGAGCTTTTTCTCTGTCTCATTTTTCTTTTTCAAGAATAAGGTCCATGTGAATCTGGAATAGTCATCTACTACAACCAAGGTGTACCTTTTGCCACTTAAGCTTGTTCGTTCAACTGGTCCAAACAAGTCAAGGTGCAGCAGGCTTAATGGTATAGTTGATGACTCAACTTCTTTAGTTTTAAATGGCACTTTTATTTGCTTCCCTTTTTGACATGCATCACATAGGTGGTCCTTCTTGAAGTTGATTTCTGGAAGCCCTTTCACCAATCCTTTTCTGGACAGTTTGTTGATGGTTTTGAAGTTGAGATGGCTTAGCTTGTTGTGCCATTCCCAACTTAAATTTGACTCATCTTTTGTTACCAAGGAGATTCCTTCCTTTGTAGTGCTCCAATCAACAACATACATGTCCTTCTTTCGTCTACCAGTGAGCATAATTTTATCATTTTTGACATCTCTAATCAAGCAGATGTCTTTGGAGAATGTTACATTGTAGCCATTGTCACAAAGCTGGCTTGTGCTTATTAGATTGAACTTTAAACCCTTAACATAGGATATGTTTTGGATTGTAAGTCCTCACTTGATTAAATCTCCAGCTCCTTTGGTTTTTCCTTTCTTCTCCTCATTCCCAAATGTTACTTTGGGTCCTTCCCTAGCCATGTAGTTTGACAGTAGCCTCCTGCTGTCTGTCATGTGCGTGGAACAGCCTGAATCTATGTACCATTCTTTTGAGTCAGCTGCTACTGCACCCTCCTGTATTCATCATTGTTGAGCAGTAGCCCACAGATTAGTGTGCATCTTTATTTGAACAAGTTTGGGCATCCATGCCCATCTAGAACCATCTAACTTTAAGCAGATTGGTCTATAACCATTTGGGGTGTTGTAGTCATAAGGAATGGCTATATATTTGTTTATTTTCTTCCTCCTGAATGTAGGAGAAGGAAAGTTTCTATTTGGAGGAGTTTGCTGCTTCTTTGGTTTGTAGTTGGTCTTATCAATGGGCTGCCAACTGGTTCTATGGTGTGGTAGGCTGTTTGGAAAGCTTTGTTTGTACAGGAGTTTGGATTTTGATTTGGGAGCAGACCGGTTCCTTCTTGTGGGAACATTTTGGAAATGGGACAGTTGGTGGCTTGATGTTTTTTTTGTTCTTTATTTTGATGGTGTAGCTTGTGGATGGGGAGTCTCTTGTGTGTCTTGTAGGGGATGAGTAATCAAGGCCTCTTTTCTTCCTCTTAGGAATAATCTTAGCAGTAGGGTCAACATTTTTACTATCCTTGATAAGATTATTCACTTGATTTTAAGCTCATTGTTCCCATCTTTTAAGACTTTGATTTTTGTTAAGGCATCTAAGAGTTTAGCATGGATGGTCTTAGTGTCTTGTTTTAGTCTTTCATTCTTAGATCTTAGGAGAACATGGTGATTTTGGACTTTTTGGAAATCTTGAAGTAAAGATTCCAATGTAATATTTGATGGTCCAGGATCACTTGAGCTATAGGAAGAATAAGATGTTACCTCTACATCATCGAAGTGGTCATCTGCCATGAAGCATTTGAGTGAGCAGTCTTCTCTATCAGTCTCATCTTTGGTAGTGAAATTCCTAACCCAACTACTAACCTCCTCAGTGTCCTGCCAAGCTCCAAGGCAGAGTAGTGCTTCTTCTGATCTTTTAGATGAGGAGCTTTCATCACTCGAACTGCTTTCCTCATCACTGTGAGAATCTTCCTTCTTCTTTTCACTCACAAAGGCTTGACGTTTACCTTTGAAGTCTTTGTATCCAGCCTTTTGGGCAGTAGTCTGCTGCCCTTGATATTTGTGTGCCAATGGAAGAGGGCACTCATTCTTGTAGTGTCCTGGCTGTCTACAGTTGTAGCATAGGACAGTGTTCTCACCTGATTGAGGTCTTCCTTGTCTTTTGAAAGGCTGAGTGTATGGCTTCTTTGAGGCAGATCCCTCCTTCATGAACCTTTTGAACTTCCTCACAAACATTGCAAATTGTTCATCAGTGAGGAGATTGTTGAGTGATTTCTCAATAGATCTTGAAGTGCTTGGTTCAGACACTAAAGCTAGTGTCTTGATTTCTTCTTCCTTTTCCTCCTTGATTTCTTTCATCTCAAACTCATAAGCTTTAAGATCACTAAAAAGCTTATCTCTTGAGAGACTTCTGAGATCTCTGCTATCTCTCATAGCAGTAACCTTCATATCCCACTTTGAGGGAAGTCCTCTCAAGACCTTAAGGGAAATTTCCTTTTGGGAGAGAACTTTCCCTAGGTCAGAGACCTCTGCTATAATCTTCAGAAATCTAGACTCCATTTCATGGAAAGATTCATTTGACAACATTTTGAAGTCCTCAAACTTCTTGTGAGCAATGGTCAGCTTTCTGTCATTTTCTTGCTCATCTCCTGCTCCGATCTTTGTTAGTTCATCTCAGACATCCTTAGTAGTTTCACATTTCCTTATTATAGGAAATATGGATTCATCTACTGCCTTAAAGAGGATGTCTCTGGCAACGTTGTCAAGATTATTTCTCTTCCTGTCTTCAGTTGTCCATGCCATTTTAGGTTTTGGAATGTACACATCATCTGCCCCTTCTGCGGTTCTGGATGTGATGACCTTCATTATTTTGATAGGTCCATCAGTAATTACTTCCAGCATTTCATCATGTAGAGCACTGAGATGTGCTTTCATTCTAATTTTTCAGTCATCAAATTTGTCAAAATTGAACAAGAGATTCTTGGAAAACTGATTGTCCATTTTAGAAAGTTTTGGGAAGTAGAGTGGGTTTGGATCTTTAGTTCAAAATAGTCGGAAACTGACTCTAGGAACACTCTGCTCTGATACCACTTGATGGTCCCTGATAGAGGTAAAAGTCTAGAGGGGGGGGGGGGGGGGTGAATAAACTTTTAAAGCTTTTTCAACTTTAAAAACTTTCCCTACTAGATATGATGATCTATAACCTTTTTGGGAGATTAAAGATGCACAACGGAAGTCTTAACCTCTATTTATAAGGACTTTGTATTTAAAGTAAGTGATCAACGAAGTTTAGAGGATAGTCAGACAAGTCTTATGATATCTGAGTAAATCAAATAGTGCATTTGAATGAGGTTTAATCTTATCTAGAAAAGCTTATCTAGAAAGGTACGCAGTGGACTAAGCAGTTAAGTAATCACAGTGGACTGCTGAGACTACTGCGGAGGAAGGACATGGTTTTGAGACTTCTGATTGTACTGGGATATTTCTTAAGAGTGTAGAAGGCTTTTGTGATATTGAGATGTCTTTAGAAAAGAGTATAAACTGGCAGTAAGCTGAGCAGTGAAGTGATCGGTAGGATGAGCAGTAGACTACTGCCGAGGTAACTGCTAAAACAGCTGCTTAATTTAAGAAGTGTTTTGGTGTGTGCTTTGTTGACTGAAAGTAAATCAACACACAATATATCCTGGTTCAGAAGTGGTGTAATCCTCCTACGTCCAGTCCCACCCTCTTTCAGATGGATTTCCACTAAAGTATTAAACCCAATACACTTAGTGTCAATCTGGCCTTAACCACACAACTAGCCTAGATTGAAGGTGTTTCACAAGGAGTACACACCACTCCAAGCTACTCAAACCTTTAGATTTTCTCAATTGATCCAGTGGGGATCAAAAGGTACTCTATTCTATTCATCCACACGTAGGACTAGATAACACTGTCCTTCTAAGTGTTTACAACAGTTTATGATTTAACAAAGATTCTAGCCTCCAACTAAGAACTAAACTTCCAGAATATAGCAATAAGAGTTATAACTTGGAAGTTTAGTGAAGCATGAGTCTAAGCAGAGAGTACAGTTGAACACGCACTTTCTCTTTTGCTAGATATCTCTTAAATGCTCAGTATGATTTATTTTACTTAGAAGGCTCTCAAAAACTTGGTTTAGAACTCATGCTTCTGCTCATATTTATAGGCTTCTCCGGTTGATTAATCTCCTCCGTTGGTTGAGAGGAGTTAATCCTTGACGTAGGATGAGATGTACTTTCATCTTCTTGTGTTCGAGCAGGTTAAAGGAGATTTCCTCTATCTTCTCAGAGCTGCGTAAGGATCACTTGCAAGATTATCTTCAAGATTCATTGTGTGTGTACCCATACCTTAGGCCCCATGTACTATTCACCATTAAATGCTCTTGGCTTTGCCTTCAATCATACACATTTAGTGTATAGTGTATGCCGTGTATAGTGTATGCAATGTTCTCCTTAGGACTTTTCTAATATGTGACTTCAACGTTTTGTATCAAATAAATTTGTACTGGTAGGATTTTAAATATCCTATTAAGGTAAAGAAAATTACCTTTTTTTTTGAACGTCAAGGTAAAGAAAATTACCTTATTGCATTTTAAATTTCCAGTGCAATTTATTTGGTATAAAAATTGTACATTTTATTTTCACTTTTGATAAGTTGATAGTGTACTTTTGTGACTGTTTAATTTATGTATCAAATAAAGTTATACTGGTAGGATTTAAATATCCTTTTAAGGTAAATAAAATTTACCTTATTGCATTTTTTATTTCCAGTAAAAAATTTATTTGGTACAAAAATTGTACATTATTAATTTGTCACTTCTGAGTAGTTGATAGTGTACTGTTTTCTTTTTAGTACATCAATCAACTTTTAACATGGTCACTAAAATAGGAACTCGAATCATACATGAGCTTAATATAGTGGCATCATCAAAATCTATCAAAATTGGGTACTAACACCACTTCAGAATTCCTTTAATCTTGAAAGCTCTCATGGTAGGTATCCCCTCCTTACTCACAAGTGACAAGTGCATGGATTTGGACTCCATTAAAATTTCTTCTTCTGTGATTTCAGGATCTATCCTTTCTGTTTCCTCCTAAGCATCTGAATCTTCTACAATCATCATTTTATAATGCTTCAGCTAGCAGGTATGCTCTTTATTCCACTTCTCTCCACACTAAAAGCAAAGCCCCTTCCTACTTCTCTCTTGGTATTCATCATGTGATAGTTGAGGTCCAACCCTTTTTATCCCTGAAGAATGAATTTCAGTCTCCTTATTCCCTGCTGAGTTAAACCAAGTCTGGTTAGTTTTGTTCTGATTTTGAACCCCTGAACTACTAGCTTTTGCTCTGTAACCTTCTCCCCACATGGGAGGTTTAGAATAAACTGGTCCTTTATCTCTTCCTCCCAGTCCCTCATCAGACTGCCTATTTCCCATCACTGCTTCATTCTTTTGCTCAACCAACAAGGCCACATACATCACTTCAGCTAGAGACCTGGGGTTATACAGTTTCATTTCAGCTCTGACTTCCGGCTTAAGTCCAGTGAGGAATACTCCCCTTAATATTTCCCTGTCAACATTTTTCTGGGGAGTGATTATCATTTCAAATTCATCCCTGTAATCTCTGAGTGTCCCAGTTTGCCTCAAGCTCAACATAGGTCTGTAAGGGTTCTGTAGCAGGTCAGGTTGGAATCTACGAATAATTGATTCCTTAATTGATTCCCAGTTCTTCTCCTCGGTCTGATGTTCCCAGCATTAGAACCAATTCAGAGCCCGATCTTCCATGGCTACTATAGAAACTAGCTTGTCCTCCTCAGTAATATGATTCAATCCAAAGTACCTCTCCATTATCCTTACTAGTCAGTTATAAGCCCCATCACCATTGAACAGTGGTAAATCAACCTTACGACCAGTATAAACAAGATTTCTAGTATATTTCTCATGTCGTGTGTGATTAGGATGATTCGGATGTCCAAAATTACCTCATGAAGATTATGTACTTTTCGCAAGTGGTGATTGATGACAATGAGTAGATCGCGATCTCCTTCTCTCACGCAATTCATCATTCTTCGCATATATCCATCTTCTCTGCCAAAGTCGCGATCATCGTTTGCTTACGCGACAAGGTTTCTTCCGTCGTTACTTGGCTACGTTCGATCGCGACCTGATTCTGCTCCATCGCTTCCATTCGTTGTTCCATTATTGCTCTTGTACGAACCATCCACGATCCGAACGACAAATTTGCACAATTCTGGCGATGACTCAACAACTATCGATCACCAAACCAATGCTCTAATACCAATGATAGATCACAGGTAATATAACAGCAAACGATAACATATCAATGAGAAATATGTAGAGTAATGATTGAAGGTGTTTATTGATAACGAGCGAAACACAATACGTATACAAGTGTTGGGACTGTTCGAGAAGCCCAATCTCTTAAGCTAAAATGCCAATTCAACACCGCCTACAACATTAGTTATTTACCCAACTATTTATAGCCCATAACCCTCTCCCTTCTATTAAAATTACAGGCCCACTTATTATTATTATTATTTATAATAATAGGCACACTTATTAATAATTCCTATCACATTCCCGCCATCAAGCTACTTGCTTTCTATACAATTTCATTACCACAGTGACCTTGTGAATGTTCAGCAAGTACATATTTAAACATCATTTCATATACCATAGTCTAGCATATGAGATAGCTGAGGAAAATATTCTTGAAAAGCTTCACTTGAAGGGGGTTTGTCCACGGAGATGTGAGGCCTGAGAATTTTTTACTTGGCCAGCCAGGAACAACTGAGGAAGGAAAAGAAGTTGTATCTTATCGATCTTGGGTTTGTTTCATGGTGGACATGCAGACTCACAATCTGGTCAACATGTAGAATATGACCAGAGGCCTCATATATTCAAGGGGACAATATGATACGCAAGTGTCTATGCACATTTAGGTAGAGCAGGAGGTAGAAGAGACACTAATTTTTCTCATAAAGGGAAGGTTACCATGCCAATTCAAGGTTATCAGGGTGATAACAAGAGTTTCCTTGACCATCAGATGCATCACACCTTTATTTGTCTTACTGTTCTCAATTGGAACCATATCAAGAATCTCCTCTTCTTGAATAAGAACCTTGGAAAGCACAATGTCAACCCTTGAGGTTTCAAATAGGTTCTCCAATTTCAAGAACTCATGATGTAACTTGAAAATAATTTTCTTGTTTCCCTGATGACATTCCAAAGATGAATCAATCTCAAAAAACATTGATGAAAAACCCGTCTTCATTGACATCAAACCAAGAGCCACCTCTGCATAGCTTTCTTTGCTTTCAGCTCCTTTCATCTTCTTCTCCAGTAAGCTCTTACCTGTGTTTAACAACTTATCAAATACACAGCTCTTCAAATTTCCAACCAATACCCTATCCTCAGACCTTTTAATTACTCCAAACAACAGTTTAAAGAAATACTCAACAACATCAATGGCAACAGGAACAGAGCAAACACTCAACTCATCAAGCCAAACCGAAACGATGTGATAACACACTCCATTACCTAACAATTATCTTCCGCTAAAACGCATTATTGATTAAAATATCAACAACTGTAGTTAGAAGCTCCACATTCCAGCTATGGTTGCATTTCTCAAGCCGTCAATCCCAATCTATTCACCGATTCACGTTTCAGAGAGACGAGAAAAACAGAGAAAAAATCCAAGGCAAGAGAAATGCGCGGTTGATGAGATGAGATTGGGCAGGAGCCTTACCGGAATGCCACAGACAATAGAAGAGTCCCTTCCAGAATGAGATTGGGCAGTAGCCTTATCGCTGCAGGAAGCAAGGTGTTTGATGAGGTCCAGGCCGGGGGTGACTGCATAGAGGATGAGAGTTTCAGGTCTGGGGTTGAACTCTCTAGATCGCTTCTTCACTACGAGTTGAAGATCTACGGATCATTCGAACTATAGATCGGAAGATCAAATGTGATTTCTGCGGACGAAGTGAGAGCAGAAACCCCATGAGTTTCATTCTGTTCGGTCGTGGTTATTTAGGAATGACTGATTGAAGGAAAGAGATGAAGCATTGACGGAAAGTGGAACATTCGACGTGAGTAGCCGTTTTACTTTTCTCGACTTTCTCATCAGAGCCGGCTATGGGGGCAAGGCACCTAGGGCACCAAATTTATGGAGGGCCCCATTTTTTTTAAATGGTATTATATATATGTTAATATTATTAATTAATACATTAATAGATGACCCGGCTTCCAATACATGTAGCGTCCAAACAAACTCCTTTAAAAAAACTAACGAAAGTAACGCAGTAAGGATTTTTGGCAATTGAATTTTGAAACTAATCAAAAATACCGGAAATTAGTATAATCTTGATAGCCGTTATATTTACTCGTGTTTAACATAAGTATTTATAAGTATTTGTTAAAGAAAAGAAGAGAAATCGGACAAATACCTACAGAATGAGAGCTAGAGCATAAAACATTGCGATGAACGGCTTTTTGGACCAAGAGAATGACGTTCTGCCCATACTTTGAGTATAACTTATTCTATAGAACTCGAAATCACTCGATTTGAGTTTCATGTGAATGCTAACTCAATAAGGTACAAATGTTATGAAGACGTCATGGCCAAAATATGAAAGGAACAAGACTCAATCAACCAACAAAGTCAGATGTTGCTGGTGGGATTTCAGGATGCATACCTCTCAGTGTTTTATCTATATCTTTTGATTGGCTCAATAAAATCACGTCATTCAAGTTTTGGTGGATAGAAGACTTCATTAGCTACAACTTTGATGAAGGACTCATGTCCAAATTCGTAGCTAAACATCCCCAAAATCCCAGGACAAAACCGGCGCCAGAATTTCACCAAACCGGCGCCGGTTGCATTTAATCCGTTATTCTCCCGGTCGGCCAAAGTATAACCGGCGCCGGTTTTCCCCTATAACCGGCGCCGGTCATGGTGTTTTTCACTATTATCCCAGCCCCGAAGTAAAACCGGCGCCGGTTAAGCCCGAATCTGCAGAATACAAAGAGACGTGCAGCCATATCTTGATGGGAAAAACCCTCTTTCCTTATGATATGATCAAATATATCTTCCATGCTTGATTGTTGGGCTCGAATTGACTAAAAGATGCCAATCTTTAGCCTATATAAAGCCCACAATTCATCAAACAAGATCATCATTCCATTCTTGAAGATTAAATTTCAGTTTTTATATTTCCTTTTTGCATTCTCTTGAAGTGTTGGAGAAGAAGCCATTTCTCTCTTCTACAATTGGTTCTAGGTATTATTTCTTGTATGTTATTGTATTTCATTGTTCTTAGTTACACTTTTGTAATTAATATGAGCTCAAGGAGCTAAGTTCTTAGCTAAGGCTAGGGATGAACTTCTATGCCCACTAGGTGTTTGATAAAAGTTCTAAACCAATAAATTGTGATTTATCCTTTACATTTTGATTGTTTATGACTATGGTGTACAACATAGGAGTATGTTAAACTTAGTTTATGCTTGCAATTGACGTTGAAGTCTAAACTATGAACATTAAAGGATAAACATATATATTACTGAGAATAGAAATATATCCGGTATTATATGATACGAGTGTGATGTCTTGATATTCAACGGGGTTTTCGGTAGATGAATGTAAGCCGTAACGGGACTTACACGTAACGAAAACCACGCTCTCGCTGCCTTAACCGGAGTTGAGAATATATTAGCGACATCGTATTCATAATTAATGGAAAAGAACTAACATTCAATCCTATTAAAGCATTTAAGTGATTCCCGAAGCCTTAGCCGTTGTTATCATTCATTTTTAAACCCGAATTAATTAAAGTTGTTTCCTTGAATTAAAAGTGAAAAGCCAAAAATACAAAACACAAATCAAAATTCCCGCACTTTACTCATTTATTTATTTAAAAGTCATCTACTCTCGGACTAAATTAAACAACGTTTCCCTGTGGATTCGACCCGGTATTTTACCGGAATTTATTACTATATCGGCACTTGTACACTTGCAAGTTTAACCCGGTCAAATCTAGTAGCCTATTATCCAATCGGTAGACTCTAAACTCTTTGGCCAATTGAATTTTGAAACTAATCAAAAATACGGAGGCAAAAGGATTAAGGGTATGCTTATAAAATATTTTTAAAAAGAAATGATTTTTGGCTTTTGGTTCAAAAAAGTTTTTTAAGTGACACTGCTTAAATTAAACATATAAAAACTAAAAGTTAGAATATATTTTTCTTTCTATTACACAAAAACACGTATTTTACCAAATACTATCAACTTTTAGTATTAAATATTTTTTCTAAAATCACTTTAAAAAGTGATTTTTAATCAAAAACAATTGCAAACACCCCATTAAGAAATTAAGAGTTGAGAGCTCTATACTCATAACTTTTTACTCGTAATGAGTTACAGGGATCATGATATATCAAATCGAAGATATTTCAGAGCTCTATACTCTCAAACTTTTAGCGGGGTCGGCTGACCACTCTGACCCCCCTTGGCTCCGCCCCTGTTTAGTTCCATTTAAATTTTACTTTATATCAATTTAAAGTGAAGAGACCTTTAACATTTAGTAAAAAATGGTGTTATAATTTTCTAATTACTTCTTATTTAATTTCATTATTAATTTGAAGTATTATTTGATTTCAATAATCATTCTTTGTCATTATTTGATTTTAAGTACTACATCCGTCCCATTTTATGTGTCTTCTTTGGTTTTGGCACAATTTTTAATAAAGTGGTTGAAAAGGTAAAAGTTGTGGTTGTGATTTGGTCATAGTAAAGTGAAATATTGTGAAACACATATTTCTTTCCAAAGAGGGAAAGTGGACACTTATTTTGGGACAGTCCAAAAAGGAAAATAAGACAGGTAAAATGGGAGAGAAGATTATTATTCAATTTAATTTGGGCCCGGTTTCGGTTTCTCATTTTGCGAGGACCTACTTATAAAGTTTGCCACAGGACATCAACGTGGCAGTTGACTATCATTTGATTGGTTTAACAAAGGAGTGCCCTGGTACCGTCTGTATTAATTTTCCCACTCATCGTAGACCATATTTCCATGATCATCAAGGCAGTCCACGGTCATTCACACACAACTCCGCCGCCTTCGGGTGCGTAAGGAGGCATGGCTGCCTTTTCCGGTCACAATCTGCGATTTCCATCATCAGCTGAAGCGATAAAGTCTTCTTCTTCCTCAATCCCTAAGCATCCGCCATCGGCGTTTGCATGTGCTGCCATGATCAGCAGGTCAGGCATCTCCGCGAGGACACAACGTCACACCAATAATACTCCCAGGTTTGACCGGGGTTCTCAGGAGGGAAATTTGACATTGAAGGATTACTTACAACAGTCGAAAGACTTACTCAGATCTGACGGCGGCCCGCCCCGCTGGTTATGTCCCTTGGATTGCTCCTCCACCCGGCCACAACATTTCCCGCTATTGCTCTTTTTGCCAGGTTAGGTCATTGTAACTGTAACACTATTCGAGCTAAGCTGTTTTGAGTTGAGTCGTCGTGTTACTGTAATCTGTAATTTGCCTGGAATACCTAGAAAGTAGTAAGCTGATGGTTTATAACATTTATATCCTTCCTTTTCTAGAAAAAGTTCAACATAACGGTTGGCCTTATAATGGTGTGTAACTATTTTTGGGAACGTTTGGTAAAGCTGAACACGCTTGTCTGGTTTGAGCTTTTTGGGTTTTTGTTGGTACGGATTATATTGTACCAACACGCACTTTACCCCACTCATTGCTTACTTTTAGATCAGTTTGCACAAAAAACATCACCCCCAATCACTTTAATGTAAGGCTTTGCGAAACAGATACCTTAACTCCCAACGCTCAAATTAAAATACTGTTTTAAAAACGGCCTTATTTTCAAGTGCACTAGGATGTAAACACTGTTATTCCTTGATCCGCAAAAATGGCTTTTATTTTTGCATTTTGTTAGGTAGTAGAAGAGTGGATGAAATTTTGTTGCAATGGTTCTGATCATTAATCTTTCAGGAGTTGAAAATATGACAGTTTACCTTTTAAATTAGTTTTTTTTTTTTTGCTTACGTGTTGTAGGCATTGATGGTGTTGGGCTTGGACTTCTATCACACCACAAAGCACTGGGAGAGTAAGACTCCCCCCATTTGCTAGTATAGATTCACATCCCATTTCTAGCAATTGGTTTTAGACAATTACATTATAAAATCATTAAAATGCACATAAATTCTTTTGTTGGAATCTTTGACAAAAATTTTTCTTTCAATTTCTCTTCGCATTAAGGATTTTTGAGGTTTGCTGCTTGCATATTCCTCTAACGGATAGATCCACATTTACAGGTCAGTTCTTTTAACTATACCCCCCTCACCCCGTCTCTTGGATATGCAGTTATTTACCTATAGAGCCACAACATCACGAGCTAAAAACTTATGAAACTTATTAGATATTCATTCTAACTTTGCCGAGCTTTCAAAATTACATATTCACAGAACTCAGAAAGAAAGTCCTAGCCCCATGAAATGAAACTTTGTTTTTTGCCCGTCTATAGCTTTTGCAATTTAAGACAGGCTTTGTTGCAATTTGAATGTGGCTCGAGACTACTGTTTGAAAAATATCAGCATACCCGTTCCATTTTTTTTTGTCTAAATGGGTTTGTGAGCCCCGGCATTAGACCCCCCTCATCTGCTTCTTAGTGGTGATATTTGTTAAGTTGGGTTTAACCTTCCTCTAATGATCATAAATAAGGTAGGATTACCTCGCACTTACATATTAGGTTGGAGCCTAATAGACAATCCATGTGGGATACACATCATTATTATAAATGGCGGCCTTGGCGGGTGAAGATCATTCCTTCATATGGCCCCGGAGCCCCGCTATAACCCGGCCCTCTTCGCAAATTTCATATGACCTGCTATGTTTTCGACTTTACGCCACCACCAGTTGCTACTAGCTAGATGCTGCCCATTTTGTTGGAACAGTATAGCTGTGAGGTTAACTTAACATGCTTCATTCCTAATGTCATATGTTTAGATTTGGTTAAGCTTGTTGAAGAAACTGTTAGGTCTGAGTATTCTAATGCACCAAAAAGACCCATTTATCTTGTTGGGGAGTCTATAGGCGCTTGCCTAGCACTTGCTGTTGCTGCTCGTAATCCCAATATTGATCTTGTATTAATTTTGGCCAATCCAGGTAAGAAGTCTTCTAATTTTTACGTTTCTTTGAATAAAATCACTAAGTTACTAATCATTTGTCATTCGATATAAATTACTTGGTTTGGAAATTTCTTCTTGCTAGCCACATCTTTCAGCAGATCTCGGCTGCATGGTTTATTGGGTCCAACAGATGCCACGTCTAAGCTATCCTACCCTACCATAATTTACTTATTGAGATTTGTCTTAGGTTTGTTGACTTATCTTAAATAAAGGTCAATTGCACATTTGAGGAGAATATTTTCTTGTAAGCAAACTTGACATTAGATTTGATATTATAGTAATGAAACAACCGCTATTGTGATTAGGTATTCCTTTAAGGATGACTTTGGCTATATTTGGAAAAAGGTTGTCTATGCAACAGACAGTTGAGGAGCTAACTCAAAATGCTGCAGCTCTTTCATCCTATGTTTTTGTAAGAGTCAATCAAAAGCTTGAGATAATTGGTTATAATTATATAACCCTTCTCTTCATTTATTCCAATTATCCATGCACTATGAACAAGTTCATGATGCCAAACTTAATCCATTTTATCTAAGGATGGGCATTTGGATTCAGTTTGGGTAATTGGGTTGAGTCCGAGTTTAGTTTTTTCTTTGTTTTTGTTGGTGTTCTATTGTGTTTGTTTTTGTTTTTGTTTTGGTTTCAATCAGTTCTGGTTTGGTTCAGATTCATACAGTTGAGAAAACATTGCCAAACTAAAATTGTATCACATGCGGTTTGGGTTTGGTTCAGCGTTGATAGGTTTTGGTTAGGTACTTCAGTTAGGTTAAACTGAACCAAAATGATTGAGTGGTATGATATTGGCTGGTTGTTTTTGCTTTTTATTTTAATTATTTATAACTAGGAAAAATGATGGTTAAAAGTCACAGGTGCTGGCTCATGTCTTACCTTTAGAAACACTTTTTTGGAGGCTGAAGATGCTTAAGTCAGCTGCAGCTTATGTTAATTCTCGACTCCATGCAGTTAAAGCCCAAACATTGATACTCTCTAGGTGATTTTGACTAATTCACCTTTACTTTCCTAGGTTCAATAGTTTATATAAGTGTTACTACTACGTTCCAAATGTCAAACAGATTTTTATGCTTTATATGTAGTGGTAGAGATGAACTTCTACCCAGTCAAGAGGAAGGTGAAAGACTTCGCCGTGTCCTACCAAATTGCGACATCCGAGAATTTAATGACTGTGGTCATGCCCTTTTCATGGTAAGAGAGAGTTTACCCTTCTTACATCATCCATTAATTTAGAGAAGTAATTTTGTATTATAAGTTTCATGTCACCAACTCCCAATGTTGTTAAGACAAAACTAGCTCCTCTCTGATGTTGCTCAGTCTGTTTTATATGTTAATCAGAATCTAAATTACAACTCTCAGCTTAGGCCATCCCTCTGGTAAATGAGTGGCCATGTTTACGGTGATGGTCGCAATGCGATTGACCATCGTCACCCCTCGGCCCTCACCATGTGTAGGAGTTCTAACTGTGCTGCAACTTTCTTTCTAAGTTGTATTGCCACATGCAGGACCAATTGTACTGCACATAACAGTTACACTTAAACCCAACCACACTGCAGGTACAACCCTCTAAAGCTTCAAATCTTGTCACACCCCACCAGTTTTACCAGGGGAGAGGGATCTTAGGTCACTGCTTGTGCAATGCATCTGTTCCAGACAGTTTGCTCTTTTTCCTATCAACACTGGTAAATGCTACCGATGCTTAATTTGAAATGTTTTTTTTTTCTGCCAGGAAAAAGACATGGATTTAGTCTGTGTCATTAAAAAGGCTGGAATTTATAAACGTGGAGTGCGCCGTGACTGTGTCTCAGATTACTTGCTACCAAAACTTTCAGAGTTTCAAAGAGTGTATGAACCATTCAGGTATTATTACTGCGGAGGATGCTTGAATGATTTTTTTAATTTACTATTCCCGGTAAATCTTAGTTCCTGCATCACATATTCACAATTCACATTGGTTGCATAAATATTAAATAGAGGCGATAGGTAGAGATAAACTTTCTAGGATAAACTCAGGTTTAATTCTATGCTACTGCTGCAAGTGTTTTTTTGTTTTCACTAAATTTTCACGGAGTAAACCACTTCGTAAGTTTTGATCTTCATTGAGCCCTGTTTTCTAACGTTAGGCTCTGTTTTAAAATGTTCTAGACGGAAAACTGGCCTACCATTTTAAAGGGCCTAGTGCCCAGTCAGGGATTAGTTGGGGTTGAACGGGATCTGAGTAGAACTGGGCTTAAGCGGGGAAATCCCTAGGAGCCCAAGGAGAGCCTATCACCCAACAGTAATCGGTGCTGGGTGGGAAAATGTCTCAACAATGATGATGTTAGGTATGTTTTTATTGTAATGTACTAATGTAGTCCCTCATTGTCAACTCAGTGCAATTATGTCCCTCAATCACACCATAGCTATGGAGTCATTCAACTTAAGCAGATGTTGCAATTTCTTAAAAAGGAGCGTACTCATTAAGGTCTCCTGTACATGTTTAGGTGGACCGAGGTTGCCTTCAATCCTGTGATGCTCTCGACCTTGGGAAATGGGAAGATTGTGGAAGGTCTTGCTGGGATTCCATCAGAAGGACCTGTTTTAGTTGTTGGTTATCACATGATGCTGGGAGCCGAACTGATTCCTTTGGTGTCCCGTTTTTTGCTCGAGAAGGAGGTTGTCCTTCGCGGGATGGGTCATCCTATGATGTTTTCAAGACAGGGAGAAGGGGGGTTGTTACCGGAGTTATCATCATATGATCCATTCCGGTACATGGGCGCTGTGCCTGTATCCGCCTCCAACTTCTTTAAACTTATGTCGTCAAACTCCCATGTCCTACTCTATCCAGGTGGTATGCGGGAAGCTCTTCACCGGAAGGTATAAATCAACCCTCCAAAACTTTTGCTTAGAGTGCAGGTTTTAATGAAAGCAGATTAATGATGTTTTCAGTACTGACTTGACTTGAACATAGATTTTTTGAGAATAGTTTAAACTAGATGTTTTCAGACCAAGTGAAAACATCCTAAAAGTGGGCCCTAATGGTTTAATCCTTTATAAATTTTAAACGTTAGTTAGTACTCAGCCATTTATGAAAAGAAAAGAGTAAGTTAACCATTAAGGAAATTAAAAGGAAAGAGAGGTGGAGTATTGTTATGTGCTGGGATTTTTTGCATAAAGGGAGTGAATTGAAAGGAAAACAGGACAGTCCTGGAATTTTAGGGAGTGTTGTTCTCCTTTGGAATTCGGGGAGTTTTCCTTCTCCTTGATTTTCTTCTTAATTCTTTCTGGATATTTATCAGCATACAAAGCTCCCTTTTTTTCCCATCATTTGCAATGGAGCCAAAGATTCATTATTTTTTGGCTTGAGAATATGATGGAATAAAGCAAAACGGCTCACTAAACTGTCTGCGCTTCTTTCTTATGAAGCAGCAGTCAGTCCATGCAATTTTGGACTCGATTTTCACTATGGGTCATCCGGAAACAGTCTCTCTGTGCTTTATAGTACAGGGGTAAGACTGCGTACATCCGACCCCCCTTACCCCACCGCAGGTGGGAGCCTTTGCGGCACTGGGGTAAATGAAAATGATGATGACAAAGCTCCCTTTTAAAATAGGGATTACATGCCTATGAACTCCGAAAACAATGAAAGGAAAATCCTAGAAAATGTATTCCTTAAATGGATTAGCTAATAAAGGTATTAAAATCATATCAAATTGAAACCAATCAAGCAAATTAATGTGCTATAACTCGCCTCAATCTTGAATCTTCTACTTGGTCATTTTTCTCTCTACAGTCTCGCAATATAGCATGCATCATTACACCCCTCCTGGAAAATCACACTTGTCCTCAAGCTTGAAAACTTCAACCTTGTTGCACTTGTAAAAAGTGCCAGTGATCCTTGTATTATTTAAGGAAGTTGAGAGTTTGTTCTAGAGGTGAACTAAAGTGAAGGTGAGTAAAATAAATTAGAAACTCCCTTTAGAAAAAACAGTAAATTGGGACAGTCTTGGTGGACCGAAAGTCAAAGTAGGTTGTTTTGAATAGTTTTTCAAGCAGGACAATCTGCATTGTAGGTGTTACAAACAGTGTTGGCACTACGGGTTGCAGTGGTTGAGGGAGGTCTTTGGCGGTTGAGGTGCCTACTGATGGGGTGCTTATACGGCTGTCGGCTGCCAAGGAAACCATCGATTGAGAAAAGTGGTCAAGTGGGTTAGAAAGTGTCTCAATCGGCTCCTTTAATGGCAGCAGTGCCAGTTGCACCCTTCTGTCCTTCTGCACTGCATTTTGCATTTTATGAAGGTTTCCTTGGCTTTTCAACTTTTGTAGCTCCTTCCGTATCTCTGAGAGGAGTGTGTACTGATCAACAGAAAGCGTGGAATTTCCCTTGACGCTGGCAGCGAACCAAAATGTTTTATGTGGGGTTTCTTTACATCACAGGAGTAAATTAAAATGATCAACGGGGTGGGGTGGGGGTGGGGGTGGGGGGGGGTGTTGGAATTTTTGGGAGATTTCCTTCTTGATTTTCATCTTAATTCTTTTATTAGCATAGCAAAGCTCCCTGTTATTGTAGTGATTATATGCATACGACCGACTAAATCAAGGAAAGGGAAATTCTAGAAAGTGACTTTCTAAAATAGATAAGCATATCATACCAAAATAAAACCACTCTCCTCAATTTTCTACTTGATCTTTTATCTTTCCATAATGTAACAATATAACATGCGTCAAATAGGTAGGCTAAATTCCTATGTTTTTTTCATTCGTGTACTTTTGTGTATAATGATATCAATTACTTTAAATATACATTTATTTATTCTTATAAAAAGATTAATCATGTTTCATTTTTCTTTGAACTTTCCAAGGTAAAACAAATATTTTTCTGTGAACCTTCTGAACCTACCCTTCCTATATTTGAAGAGAAAGTACATATTATTTGGGGGAAGTCTAAAAAAGGAAAGTATGCCAATTGAAGTTGGTTAATAGCGTTTCTGTTATTAGCTAACTATAGTTGGGTGAGCTGTAGGTCTATAAATAGAAGAAAGCTGATAAGAAGAGTAGGTTGTTTTAGACATTAGTCTGTACTGGGAAGATCAGAGCATTGGCTCTATCTTTTGGGGGGCTTCGGCTCATTGTTGCCTAAGTAATAAAAGTTGCCTTGAGTTCTTGAATCAATATCTGTGAATTGTTAGATTAATCTGCAGGTTCTAACATTGGTATCAGAGCGCTGACGATCTTTGTGGATGGCCTTGATAAGAACGAAGATGGAATCGAGGATGAACGAGTTGGTTGAGAAGCTGGAAAGATCGCAACAACAAAATATGGCGATCATAGCGGACATACAGAAGAGAATCGCGACCCTGGATTGTACATACCAGAACCGATCAAAGAACAGATCGCACAATTCGCACCATAGAAACCCAAGAAATTTCGAACCTGGATTGAGTGGTAACATCGCAATTCAAGCGAAGAGCCCTAGACAACAATCGCCGCAGTCGCTCAAGAAAGAGTCGCGAACTTTTTCGCAATCGCGAAGGAAGTCGCCTGAAAAAATGAGGAAGCTCGCAGAAAAGGATAAGCGAGGAAAAATGGATAAAGAGAAGTGGCCAACCCTAGAAAAGGAAAAACGCTCAAGCCTGGAGAAGGAGAAGAGTTTTAAACCGGAGAAGGAAAAACATAGCTCTTCGCGTCGCTCTTTTCATCGATCTTTGATAACTGACAAAGTAAGTTCGTCACCACCGCTCCAAGATCGCAAACGGAGTCGCGCACTGTTTCTTATGGTTCGCAGTTGTGAAAGGTCTCCCTCGGTTCGCAAACTTACTCAACCGCGATAAATTTGTGTCCAAGAAAGATGCAATTGGGAGGGGAAGATTCCTCCTCACCAGTCCATTCATCTTGTTCACAGGTCTTTTCATCTTTATTGTTCCTATCAGTTCGCAGTTTTCGAAGCTAGCAGTTCCTTACCATGAGCAAACTTCATCAATTTTAATAGCCGAAGATCAAGCTGAATACGAAAATGGGTCACAGGTAACTTTATCGCCTATGATGAACACTGAGTTGAAGTTGTCAGAATTGAAAGAGCATGAGGAGGAAGTCACTAAAGCGGATAAGTCAAAAAGGACAGGAGTGTTTGCTCGTGCTGAAACCGAATACTTATCATTTCCATGGAGGGAGAAGTGGGCTGCTTATACTCAAAGTCAGGACCAAAATCTGGTGGATGAAGGCTTTGAGTTATTCTGGGATGCGTTAGGAATGCAATTGGTGAATAATGAGCCCCAAACTAGTGCAATTGAAGGATCAATTTTCACTCATTCAGAGGTCAATCCTGGGATGATAATAAATGGAAAAATTAATACTGCTGACAGATTTTGTATCATTGTACAATGTGCAAGTGGTGTGTCTATTCGTTATCTAGAGCAATTGACTGAATTTCTTTCCAATAACAAAGCTAAGGATGACAGGGAAATTGATACCTATGAGCAGTCACTTTGTATTTCAACTGATGTTTCAATTAGTCAAGAATGCTGTCTTTTTAAATGCCAGCTTGTCAAGCTTATATCTTGGAGCTCCTCAGATTTTGGATTGGAATGGACAGATAAGTTTGCTCTTGACAGCAATGTTGAAGGACCGGTTTATAACATAAGGGAGTTTGTTGTGGTCCCTGAAGTTCGTTCTATGGCTGCAAGAGTTTTTGGCTCTCTTATAAGGGAAAGGAAAGAAGAAAACTGGCCAGACTGGGGTCCTTGGCAGTTAGAAAATCTGACATCGCATGGTAGCATTGTTGTGCACAACTTATTTTGGCTGTTGAAGTTGTATAAGACAAATTCTGTTACTACAAATGATTCTATCATTGATACTAACTGCCTGACAGAGTGGATTGTAAATGGAGAAATTTGCATAGGGCTTGTTGATGACAATGAGTTGAGTAACTTGAATAACATCAAATATGCATCCAGCACATTGATAGCTCCAGAAGTGAGAATCCTTGAAGGTGAAAACAAGGAAACAATTGCAGCTAGTGAATGCTTGGAGGCTACTGCAACAAATGAAATTGAAGTGAATTTGAAGGAACAAATACTAAAGCTTCTAGTCCAGCAAGCAGTTATGTATTGGGAAGGAAGAGGAGCAAGGAAGAAGCAGAAGATCTGTGCTATCTCCTACCACCCACCTTGAGGGCAAGGTGGATGTTTAGGGGGGGAGTATTGTTAGGGACCTACTTAGAAATAATAATAAATAGAATAGTTGGTTAATAGCGTTTCTGTTATTAGCTATTAACTATAGTTGGGTGAGCTGTAGGTCTATAAATAGAAGAAATCTGATAAGAAGAGTAGGCTGTTTTAGACATTAGTCTGTACTGGGAAGATCAGAGCATTGGCTCTATCTTTTGGGGGGCTTCGGCTCATTGTTGCCTAAGTAATAAAAGTTGCCTTGAGTTCTTGAATCAATATCTGTGAATTGTTAGATTAATCTGCAGGTTCTAACAAACTGAAACTGTCTTGCAAAATGCATTTCATCATACAATATTCTTCCTCAACATAGCGGATAACATAAAGGAGGAATTGAACTTTGCACCCCATTTTTGGGTGATATTTGGACATTGCATCCCATTTTTTGGAATGATATTGGACTTTGCACCCTATTTTCAGAATCATTATGTGTGCACCCCGTTTAGTATAAAATCATTTGACTTTGTACCCCCATTCCTTCACAATTTTTGGGCTGATGGGGTGCAAGTATTAATGATTCTGAAAATGGAGTGTGAAGTCCAATATAGCTCAAATCCCCCCTAACATAAATTGGTATTCTCACATAACAATTAAGTGGTGCATATATCTTTAGGGTGAAGAATACCAGTTGTTCTGGCCAGAGCAGTCTGAATTTGTGAGGATGGCAGCCAGATTTGGAGCCAAAATTATACCTTTTGGCGTTGTTGGAGAAGATGACGTTGGTGAAGTATGTCCTTGCCATTTCTACTCCCCCCTGTGCAATTTTGTTTTCTCAATTGTATAGTCATTTAAATATAAATCCGTATTGTCATGAATCATGACTTATGAGTGAGAAAATGTCATCCTTTTTTTATCCAAGTGTATATCTTTAGTGTTATTATTTGCATATTACAATATCAATAGATATTATTATTGTTAATTATTATTGGTGTTGTTTTACACATGAAAAAGTTGTAATTATAAAACCATGTGACATACTTGAATAATAAATAATAATCTTATGAAACCTGGAGTTGGATGCGAAAATTGAAATCTTGATATAGACTAGCAATAACCCCATACTATTATGTCATGAGCACCATAATATATGTCATCAGCTATGGGAAATGACTTAGAGTCATTTACATTGCAATAATAGTTAAACACACCTATTTATTTAAAAATTTATTAGTAATAATATTCAAATACGGAGTAATATTTATAGTACACCTATAATAATAACAATAATAATAATAATAATAATAATAATAATACTCCATCTGCCCCGAATTATGTGTCTCGTTTTACTTTTCGGGTTGTTCAAAAAGAAAGTTTTGTTTCAATTTTGGCAAGAAATATGTGGTTCCTATCATCCCAAACCAGACACATAATTTGGGATGGAGGGAGTAATAATAATAGCAATAATTGTAATCATAATAACAACAACAAAATTTTCAGACTGGATCTAATGTGAACATTTATGAACAGTTCTGAGTGTTTCTGATCTGATTAGAATAAGCAATAATAAGATTTGGATGAACTGAAGAACACATGAAATGTTCTTTAAAAAAGCTCCAATCCAGTGCTAACAAGCACAAAAAGTTATTTTCGCCGAAGTGCCAAATTTTATTTTCAAAAGTTTAAGTACCTTTCCTATTACAAAATGCTTCTTATTTGGTGGACGCAAGAATGAGAATTTATAGCTTATGCATTTGCACAAGCAAGTAAACAACATCCAAGCCGTAGTCCCGTTTTTGGAAAGAGTTTGGGTCCGCTAACATGAATCTACATGTGATATTGGAGTACACATTAGATAGATAAAGAGGGAGACATACAATATAAGATAAATCCTTCACACATATGTTCCGTCACTTCGTACAAACAAGTAAACTGTAAAAAACTGATCATCTGACCGACTTTCTGTTCTTCCATTCAGTTGCTCTTCGATTACCATGACCTGATAAAAGTCCCATATTTCAAGGATGCCATAGAGAAACTAACTGCTGAGGCTGTAAAGTTGAGGTATATTTTACACTTAGTCTCTTACTCTTTCGTTTCTCTAAGTTTAAACACATTGGATTCTATAGTATGTCTGTTCCTAAAAACAGTAAAAGCAAGATGAGTTTGTAATCTGTTCACAAAAGACTAACTAGGTGTGAATTAAATGCATGCAGGAGTACTGCAGAAGGTGAACTTGCAAACCAAGATGTGCATCTCCCAATCATTCTTCCAAAACTACCTGGCCGCTTTTACTATTATTTCGGGAAGCCAATTGAAACAGAAGGTAGAGCCATACACGACAAACCACAAACTTTTCTATGATCATTATGCCTATTTATGAAATCAGAGTTACATTTAATATTGGATACACTCAATTTCAGGATTTACCTTAATACTGGATATGAAATCCTATCCTTATGTATGAAATCAGAAAGGGAAAAGGTACAAATATACCCCTGTAGTATGAGTGTAGGAACATATATACCCTTGGTCTATTTTTCGGAACAAATATACCCCTGAACTTTTAAAAAGGTGCAAAAAAATCCCTCATATTCTTATAAATGGACAACTAAATCCTTCTTGACTTCAAATTAAAAAAATAAATTTTAAAAAACACCAAATATAATTTATAAATTCAAAGTTAAAAACCAAAAAAATTTAATTCTCCCTTTTATAGTTTTTATATCAAAAATTAATATTGTTTAAGTATGAAATATTATTTCAAAATTATACTATATGTTTAAGATTCTTTCGAAAAGGTGCTAACATATGTTTTGCAATGTAAAGAAAAATTAGTTTTTTGCATTCTTTGCACTATAAATTTACATACTTTGAAATAATATTTTATACTAAAAATATTAAATTGTGGTATAAAAACAATAAATGGGAATTGGACACAATTACTTTTTTAATTTTTTTAATTTCGATTGTTTTAATTGTTTTTGGTCTTTTTTGAAATTTATTTTATTAATTTAAAGTCAACAAGGATTAGTTTTCTCCTTTATAAAAACATGGGGGATATTTTTGCACCTTTTTAAAAGTTCAGGGGTATATTTGTTCCAAAAAATAGAACAAGGGTATATTTGTTCTTTCACCTATACTACAATCAGAAATAGCGGGAATTCTCAATTCTTGAAAGTGGATGTTTGATGTTTTACATGTCTTGACTTCAAATTAGTGTTGTTAATTCCCTTGAATTTCAAACGTGTTTGAATGAAATTCCCAGTCATGCAACCCCACTAACCAAATTCCTAGCAATTGTATACTGGCTAACAAACATAGCCTTACCTCATTTTATACGGATGAACACGTGTTTATGATTACTATCAGACTTAAACTTGGTCAATATGGAATATATTTGCATGATGACATATATGTGGAATTAATTAGCCCACTGGTAGGGATGGTGGAGATAAAGTGATGGTTAAAACACTGTTGCAGGAAGGGAGGAGCTGAAAAGGAGGGACACAGCCCATGAAGTGTATCTGGAGGTGAAATTAGAAGTGAAAAAATGCATAGCTTATTTGAAGGAGAAGAGAGAGAAGGATCCATACAGGAATTTAGTAGCTCGCTTGCATTACCAGGCCACTCATGGCCTTCGTTCTCAAGTCCCCACTTTTGAACTCTAATCAGTCCTGTTGGTGCTTCTTCTCCTATCAATACCTATTATAAATGTAAGAAACGTTTGTATCAAAGTGCTGTGGTTCGTCACTGCTCACTCACTCATAGTCATACACTCATACATATGAGGATTATAATAACAATCACTTACTGCCGTCAATGGGGGTGTGCAAGTGAGATCACATACCCAAGTACAATTCTTAGGAATGATGACCAACATAGTTTATTATACTGATATGTAAAACTTTAAAAGACAGTATTCAGGCCCAAAAATGTAATCTGATAGTGTGAAATTGTATCAGGAATGATGACTTGTAGTTGTCACTTTAGTACATGAACTTGTATCGAGTAAAAAGTACATTATTTATTATTAGAAATTAGCCAGTACTTGTACAATATACTTGGTTATTTAGTGTAGGTTCAGTACGTCTCTTATTACACTTATCTAACCTCGCCATAATCTTTACACTTTATAAACTCTAACATAATTATTTTCGAGCTATGTGAATTTGTGAAGAGAGCAAGTATCTTGTACAAATAGTGTAGATGACAAAGGGAGAGGATCTGAACTAGGGTTGGACCCGATTCCGGTCCCGGTTCCTAATAATTAAGACCTTAACTGTCCTGGAAGTCTGGAACTATACGGGTTGCGGTTCCGAATCTGGGTAATTGGCCGGTCTTGGTTCGGTCCCGGGCTGGCTTGGGTCCTATTTATTTATTTTAATACAAATGAAATTTTACACATTAGAAAGTGAAATGTATGTTTATTTCGAAATTAGAGTATTACACATTTATAAATTACAATTGAGAATAGTTTAAACTTAAAAATTTAAATACATGAACTAATTGTCAAAGGGAATCCAAAACAGCGGGGCTAGGTTTTGGCAGTGTAAACTGTAAATGGGATTGCAGCAGAGCCGGAGAGGGTTAGGTACTTAGGTTGGGGCGGTGGTGACCGGTGGCATGAGTAGTCATGGACCAAACCGGGTCCAGTCCCGGGTCGGGCCTAGGCCCGGCCGGGCCTTGAATTTCTAGAAGGAAGCCCGAGACCGGCCCGTGTTGACGTGTTGTGGCCGGTGCCGGTTTGGGCCGGGCCACCCGCCCGGGTCACGGGTTGGGCCACCCACCGGGCCGGTTCCCGGTTCCCCCCTACTAATTTATACAAGTGTTCCATATTAAAAAAAAGTTCAAGTGCATTTATTTGAAATAGGAACTACATTTGAGAATTGAGAAAAAAATTACAATATGAAATGTATTTTGTAATAAATAACAATATAATATATAATATTATAATAATCAATCGGAATTTCCGCCACTGTTGGTTGTTGTTTTCTCCTTGCCTTTGTCATAGGACTTAATATGGCTTGTGGGTATCCCCCGTATCCATGTGAACACCCCAAGCTACAATCTTTCTTGTACCACCTGCAAGTTGCGTACCACATCCCGGTCTTCGGGTCCTTCCACATATAAAAATTGTTTTTCATAAGGGAAGATGTATTTTCCATCTTTAAAATGGTAGATGTATAAGTAGGAGAATAAGAGAAGATGAAGATGGAGAAGAGTTGGAGAAGAGGTGTCGGAAAATGTTAGAAAATAGGTGTATTTATAGAAATTTTTGAACCCCCGGACCCCATGTGCTGGCACCCAACCGCTATATAGCCGTTTGGGTCTTTGGGAATTGGGAGCTCTTTGTTTAATTTTTTTTATTTTTAATTTGAGAAAATTACATATTGTAAAATTTATTAATTACTTTAATTATTTAAGTAAAGCTATTTGTACTTAGAAAATAGGTGTGAATGTGTGATTTATAATTTAAAAATGTTAGAAAATAGGTGTATTTATACAAATTACATATATTGTAAAGCTATTTTTAATTTAAAAGCAGCCTTTAGAAAATTAATTGTAACTTCTAACCAATTAATTAATTTGAGAAGTGTTGCATATAAAAACAATGAACGTATATTTATTTGAAATATGAACTACAAAGTCTACAAGTCTACAAGTTTACAATTGAGAATTGAGGAAAAAATTCAAACATGAAATACATTTTATACTCCGTAATAAATTGTGAAATATTAATCAATCGGAATCTCCGGCACAGGTAGAGCCACCCTCGGTTGTTGATTCATCCATAGTGTTGGGAGGGGGTGATGCTAAGTTCTTGAGTTCTATGTCAGACCTTCAACCAATCGTGGTAGCATAGGTAGAGCCACCCTCGGTTGGATGCTTTCGCTAAATTGCATAAGTTGCGAGCGAGAAGTACATTTGATCTTATATGTAACTTATTTATATATGCTAAAAGTGAAAAATTCATTTCATGTGTTACATATTAATTTTTGATAAAGTTAAGTCATATTATTTAGTCTGTTTTGTCGCCTAGAGTCGTGTGTCATAAAAATAGAATTTATATGTTGGTATTTCAAAATTTAAATGTTCTATACTTTCTTGTCAATTATTATCTGAACATCCAACAAGCGCACCAGAATTTTTTTGCTTTTCATATAGGTATTTCTACGGTGAAAATTACACTTTTTCATAGTCACCTAATTCCAATGTAATTAAAACCAGGAGGGTCTTAACGTGAATAAAAATACAAAATGGACATATTCAAGTTTGCATTTTACCATAACAATGCAAATTTGCAGTTTTCATAGGTACTGCCACCCAACAACTTTTATAGTGAGATTTTGGAGTTCTAAAACAACCATTGTAAATTTATTTTTAGAGTTTTACCTATTGTTCTTCTAATGTTTTAAAACAGCAGAAGAAAGACTTTACATCATTTGTTTCTTAAGGAAGTGCGAAAATTTGAGAAAATGACACATGATTGATTTCAAGTTAAAGTCCAAACATTGTGTTGTTGTTATACAACCCACAAGCATTGAAAACACGATATTGCCCCTATCCATTATAGAAAAATACACTCTAACAATTCTTAGAATTGTGGGGAGGGAATTTCAAGTGTGGTATAGCACATACAATGAAAATTATCTAATTCTCCATAGTATCTATTAATGATGGACCTGAAGTCTCTTAAGCACTTTCCTGGAAACAACAAGGGGTACAAAGACAAAAAAATTAAACTCATACCAAAAAAGGAAAGCAATATTAGTAGAGGAAATTTGACTTTGCACCCCACGTTTTTGGCAATATTAGATTTTGCACCCCATTTTAAAATGGGAAAATAACTTTAAATAATACAAACTATCTTCCATGAACCAAGAATAATACATACTTTGGAAATAACTTTTAATAATACCAACTATTTGAATGTAAACCAAGAATAAAATAAAGTCACTTTTCTACAAGAAATTTGGCCATTTAAGATATCAAAAACTAATATCAAATCATCAAATAATTGATATTTAGATATATGATCACTTATTTGATATTTTGATATTAGTTTTTGATGAGTTAAAAAAATTGAGTTTTTAGTAAAAATTTGCTATTGATATATATTCAAATAGTTGGTATTATTAAAAGTTATTTCTAAAGTTTGTATTATTCTTGGTCCATGGAAGATAGTTGGTATTATTTAAAGTTATTTTCCCTTTTAAAATACATTGGGTTTGAGCCTCAACACTCCACTTTTGTGAAGAAAAAAATTTGGAATAGGGTGCAAAGTCAAAGACATTTTAAGGTAAATGGGGTGCAAACTCAAAGCATTTCGAAAATGGGGGTGCAAACTCCAATATCACCTAAAAAGTGGGGTGCAAAGTCAAAATCTCCAATATTAGTATTCACAGGGAAGCAAAGGTATATAAGGAAGGAGCAAAAGTTGCGAACTGTCTTAAGTCGATGAGGAACTGTCGCTTGAGAGGAACTTGAAAGGACTAAGTGTGAGATCAATTACAGGGGTATTGAATTTGGGATTTAAATTTGAATGGTATAATAATATAATGGTTTAAAAACAGCCTCCAAATGGATAAAAGTTTCTGTGATTCTTGATATGCTTAAGCCAAATATAGTTTTTTGTCAGAAGTATTAATAGGGCTTTAACATTTGGATGAATTGGTTTTAAATGTAATAGTACATTTAATCATTAAGGAAGCAGGGAATTTGGAATGTTTGGCTACGGTCAAGGTCTTAGACACCTATTCTAAATGGAAAATATTATAAAATGATATATTATGTACACCCGTTAGTTAAGAAAACATTATAAGTACAACATAGTGTATGAAGCTCATTTCTGAAATTGAGGAAACAAAAGGGAAAACAAAGAACAACAAGACTGAAACAACATCACATTTATGCCTTCATAAGCATCATTATTTGTTCCTAAATTAGTATTAAGAGAATGAATTGGCAAAACTTTTGGTGAATGCACTTAGAAGATTAAGGTTGGAGCAGTAACAACTACTTCTAAAGTCCAACGAGACAAATTCAATCCAATGGTAAAAATGTAAGCATGTGTTTAAAGGCATGGTGGTTCTTAATCCCATCTAATGGTCCGAAAATTGTAAACTATCTAAACATAATAACTCTAAATATCCAGCTATGCATAATATTTATTAGTTAATTTATTTATCATGTTACCTAACCTTGGAGAAAACTTGCTAGAACTATTTAAAGTCTTAATATCTCGATCCTTGCAAAAAAAATCTCAATCCAATTGAGTCTGTGTTTTTCTACCAGTCACCTAAGAGGCATCATAAGTGGCATCTCAATGGAACTTCAAAGAATCAAATGTCTTTTTTATTATCCATAGCTATTATTTAGTTTTGTCACTGACCTTTCTTTATACTTGGTTTCACAGCTTCATGGAAACAACTACTTAAGGAACCGGGGTTATTTGATTTTGATGTTACTTTTTTATAACTTTACCAAGGTTACCAGCAGCCCCATGACTACTTGTTTCTTCAACCAAGGTTAAATTAAAATGAGGAAAATTAAGTTTGCAATATGCAGTGTAGTGTGATTACTCATCCGCGGTATAGTGGAAGCCATCTCAAGAATCAAGGCTGAAATGTGATTCCTGACCTTTTTTTGAACTCTAAATTTAACATGCCGTAAATGAAAAAATTTACATGCTAGCAACCACATAGTCAGCAAACCAAAGGGAGGGGGAAATGAATTAAAAACAGCCTCCAACTGTAAGTAAATCTCAGCTAGTTACCTAAAACACTTCACATGGACATTTCAACAAACACATAGCATGCAAAACAAAAGAAAGTGATAGAAACAAATAAACAAAGAAAATAAACACAAGGATGTGGAGAAATACAGATGAAGGGATGCCCACACACGTATTACACATTGAAAAGCTTTAAAGAAGTTAAATTAGGTTTATTACATATGAACCTTTTGGTTCTACTTAAAATCGGTAACGAAGGGTAAATAAAACAGAGAAAGAGTAAGCTTACACAGTCACAGAGCAAATGCAGTGAGGAAGTGGGAGGTAGGGACTTGGGCGAGCTGCGTGATAGAAGAGTTGGGAGCCGCTGAGGCGAAATAAAGAGAGGTGCAGTGAACATGACCATAAACGGAGGCAGACAATCACCTAACGGATGGGGATCCAATGTGCCATGTCATCATTCAAGTCAAATGCCACTTCCACATCATTTACCTGTCACATCAAAGGTCCATGTCATCCAATGTATCATTTAAAAATTAAAAGAAAACTGAGGCCAAGGGGATTCGAACCCACACACATTCAATTGAAATTTTGAATCGTCAACCACTAGACCATCAGAGCCACTTGATACAATAACGTATTTGGACATAGTTGTATTCATATTAAGCTGGGCTTGTTTAAGTATTATAATTATTTCTATTATTATTGTTGTTGTTGTTGTAGATACTATAATTGTTATTACTGTTGTTATTATTACTATAATTTTTTTTGTGACTATTACTAGTATTATTTTTATTATGATTATTATTACAATTATTATCATTATTATTATTATTGTTACTTTTTCAATTCTTGTTGTTACTAATGATAATCATAATAATAATAACAACAACAATAATGATTATAATAAGATAGTTGAATATGGAGAGAGAGTGCAAAAATATGAAAGAGAAGATAAAAATAGATAAATTAAGATAGTTGAATATTTTATAATGGGTAAACTTACGAAGTGTATGAAACTTTCAAATACAGTCAAAAAGGAAAGTCTGGGAACTTTTAAATACGGATGGAGTAATAATAATAATAATAATAATAATAATAATAATAATAATAATAATAATAATAATAATAATAATAATAACAATAATAACAGTAGTAACAAAATAATAATAATAATAATAATAATAATAAAATAATAATAATAATAATAATAATAATAATAATAGTAACTAAAATAATAATAGTAATAATAACAACCGTAATAATTATAGTATCTCCAATTATAATAACAATATTATAATAATTCAACAAGTCTGAAACAATATGAATAGAAGTATTTGTAAATACAAGATTCGGACAAGAAATTAGTGTGGTCTGGTGGTGGAGAGCTAGAAATTTCAATGAGTCATTGTGGGTTCGAATCCCCTTGACCTCCAATTTTTGTTATTTTTAAGTGATACATAGGATTACATGGATTTGACTTGAATGATGACGTGGCGGATTTGACTTGAATGATGACGTGGCGGATTTGACTTGAATGATGACGTGGCGGGTTTGACTTGAATGATGACGTGGCACGCTGACAAGGAAAAAGTACCCCTATTCGGGAAATAAGTTTAGAAGTACCCTATTTCGGGAAATAAGTTTAGAAAGTACCCCTACTCGGGAAATAACTCAACGGATGGGAGGGAGTTTGGACGGAAATAAAACAAAAACATAAGTTTGTTTAATAGAGTACAGACAACAAAACACGTTGTATCACCTCATGAAGCTAGAGAGTTCACCAACACTTTTTTAATTCCGAAAAGGACATAACCATCATTGAGGCTTATAAGATTTTAGATTAGATAGATTTAGATTTTTGGGAGGAATGCCTCCTTTGGAAAGGTTTTGGTCTAGTCCCCCTTTTCTTTGTACTTTCAATTTTTATTAATAAAATTTGGTAGATGTTCCCCGACATTTACCCCACTGATTTTGGTGGTTTACCTTCCGGGTTTTATATATATATATATATATATATATATATATATATATATATATATATATCTAATATAAAAACTTATAAGCACCAATCATGGTTAGGGCATTTTGGGAATGATAAAAATGTTGGTGTAACATTGAAGCAAGATGCACTTGTACAATTTCTTTTGGTCATTGTACCTTCACCATTAAATCAATTTTTGCTTCATACCTCCGTTAACTTAACTCCAACTGCCGTTCAAAAAAAACTCCAACTGTTGAGTTTCCAAAAGTGATGTAGCCTAAACATTTCAATTACGTAGTATTATATACACTTGATTTATTTTATTTCCATTTAACGTTTAAGTTTAATTTTTCATTTTAAATTTTTTATATACTTACCGTATGCAATATACGTAGAAGATAAGAAAATCAATTTTATGTCACTTTTTAGGAATGAAATGACTAATATCAAGCAAAATTTCAATACAGATTGCAAAAAATTCTGATTAGATCATACTAGATATGAAAAAATCAAATCTGATAAAAAAGATTAGATTATATCAGACTAGAAAAATACACATCACATTAGAAAGGTTCAAACACAGGTTATTACTTTTATTATTGTTGTTATATTGTTATTTTTATTGTTATTATTGTTGGAGTTAAGTTTACGGAGGTATGAAGCAAAAATTGATTTAATGGTGAAGGGTACAATGACTAAAAGAAATTGTACAAGTGCATCTTGCTTCAATGTTACACCAACATTTTTATCATTCCTGAAATGCTCTAACCATGATTGGTGTTTATTATAATCCCACCTTTGCACCTCATCTTCTTTCATTGGACCCTAACCATGTTTTTCACTCTTTCTTTGAAAATTATACAAATAATCTCACCTTTCACTTTTTAATTATATCCTTATAAATGTGAGATCATTTATATAAGATTTTTAAAAAAGGTAAAAAACTTGGTCAGGGTCCAATGAAAGAAGATGAGGTGCAAAGGTGGGATTATTTTGGGATTATTTAAAGGTGGGATTATTATGAGAAGACCAGTGAAAGGTGAGATTATTCTTGTTAATTTTTCCTTTTTATTTTTACAATCAATATTATAATTATCAACGTTATTGTGATTATTATTATTTAATAATATTATGGTTATTATTTATATTTTATTATAAATATAGTGTTGTTATTGATGTTTGATAAATAATACTCCGTAACATTTTTCATAAATGTTGAGATCATACTTTAATACTCCGTATGTATTAATTTCCCTGATTATAGAGGCATAAGTGTAAAATTGAAATGCCAATATTGAGATGTGAGTTTGATCTGGAACTTTGTATATTATTATATCTCTATGTGTACAAGTATGAGATTACTATGAACGGGAGATTTTGATCATCACCCCTCATTACCCCAAATCGGTCCTAAGTAATATGTATCTGGGGATTGCAATATTTCATTTCATACGGCTATCACAACGAAATATTACTGTATTGAATCACGAGTATTATTGATTTTTACTCGTGGTGCTATATATAATTTACATTTGTTATTGCATTTGCCTCTTAATTACTATTTAGTACATATTTAGTAGGGATAAGGGTCAGATAGGGCCTCGAACTCGAAAAAAAATGTCAAATAAGGTCATATTTCGGATGCTCTGTCTGGCCGACGCCATTTGGGGCGGTTCCCGATGGAATTTTTTGATGAAATTTTTTGAGCATCTTCCTCATTAAGTCTAGTTTACCCATACCAAATTTCAGCTAAAAATTCAACCGGGAAGGTAGTCAAATAAGTTTCCGAAATGTACGGCGTTGTTTAACTTCACAGTTATCTTCAAAAATTCATTTGACTACCTTCCCGGTTGAGTTTTTAGCTGAAATTTGGTATGGGTAAACTAGACTTAATGAGGAAGATGCTCAAAAAATTTCATCAAAAAATTCCATCGGGAACCGCCCCAAATGGTGTCGGCCAGACAGAGCATCCGAAATATGACCTTATTTGACATTTTTTTTCGAGTTCGAGGCCCTATCTGACCCTTATCCCTATTTAGTACAATTGGACTAAAACATTAAAATGACACACATGCTTTAGACCTACAGACCTAATATTCAGCCCACTCTTTTTTAGATTGTTTATTACCAAAACATTGATAGTATATTCTTATATGCTATTTCCGAACGGTCACTGCTCCGCTCACGGGCAAAGAGATGATGTCTCGCATTACTTTTAATCATCCATTATGGGGAAAAGTATGCATAAAGCTCGTGTGCAATATCATATAACCCAAAGGTACTAATCATTAACATTTCGTTATGTTAACCTTATCAAAATAACTTTGGGCATTTTCTCCTCGCGCATCGCGCGTCATATAACTAGTATATATATAGGGTAAGGTTCAAGTGAGAAGACACTTCATGATGCACTGAAATATGCAATCTAGCACGGTGACATTTCTGTAAATACTTCTGAAAAATCCGTATTACACGTGTCTAGTGCAACATGAAGCTATTTCGGTGCAACACCGTCAAATATTAGTGCAACATGAAACAGTTTTAGTGCAACATGTGCAAAATTTAAATATTACTGCAACATAAAGCCAATTTTAGTGCAACTTCGTAAATCCAATGACTGAGATTCATTCTCATTTCTCACATTAGATGCATTTCTCACCTGAACCAAAATCTTATATATATATTTTATTATATATAAGATCTTGCCATCCGGATGGACAGGAGGCGCCGTCCGGCTGCCGCTGCTTGGGGCGGTTCCCGGTGGATCTTTTTGATGAATTTTTTTGTGCATGTCTGCGTTTAAAATATCAGCTGAAAATTCGATTGGGAAGGAAGTCAAATAAAATTTTCAAAATATCTGCGTTTTATATGTATAATTTAGCGCGATTATCTTCAAAAAATTATTTGACTGCCTCCCCGATTGAAATTTTAGTTGAAATTGTTTGTGGAAAAACTAGACTTGATGAGGAACATGCTCAAAATATTTCATGATAAGGATAACTAGTAGCATCAAACTTTAAGATGCCAACAAAGCGATTAACCGTGATTCTTGATAGTAACAAAAGTGTTCTTATAAGCGAAAAAATCGGTTGCGCAATATCTTGAGATGAATGTGGGTAATCGACTAGTGCATGCATTGATCCTTCTCTTGATCTCCTATATCCGAGGCCAGCATCTCTAATGTTGTGCGACCAGACCTAATAGACATTTGTAGAAATCTCTATTATCCACCTCAAGAATAAATTTATTCAAATTTATCTTCTTGACATTGAGAATAGTTTCTTTGATGGCATCATACGTGGCTAAAGTGGTGTCACTATCGAGAGTAATGTAGGTCATATGGCCCATGTAGCTGCCTGATACATTGCGAATAAGAGCCGCTTTTCTAATAAGTTGAGGAGTGAGTAGCCTAGTGGCAATGTCGATATTATGGTAGTTAGGTGGCGGTTTCCCCCCAATATTTAAGCTCAAGGCTAGCATTACGTTGGAACTAGAAACCAGGACCACCCTATTCGGTTCCCAAAACTTGGGACCAAGATCGCCTGGTCCGGTCCCCAAAACCCGGGACCAGGACCGCCCGGTCTGGTCCCCAAAACCCGGAATCGGGACCGTCTGGTACCCGTTGGGGTACAGAATCATGCATCGGGACCAGCTTTCCGGTTTTGATTCGGTCCGACGTAGTACCTGACCCGGTTCCTTACCGGTCCAAGACCGTCGACAGAGTCCACCCGTAGGACGGACTAGCTGATCTCGGTCCGTCACACTAAGATTGTCACATATCAAATTTGGCAAAGTTTGTGCGGCTTTAAGTCATTTTTTATACTTACTTTATCAATTCAATATCAATTACTTACGCAACATTTTATTGGTTTGCATGTCACTCCCTCTTGTCTCATAGTTAGTGGGACGAAGGGAGTAATACATTAAAGAAACTCAATTATCTAAGTTGCCCTTATTATTATTATTATAGCAAGACAATCACTTTGACCGCAGGAAATGCCTGGGAAGCAAAATGTGTACTTGCTTCAGTCACTAAGCAACTGCAGCAACTACTGAGAAATTGACATTGGAGCTGTGTAACTTCAAAATAGCAGCAAACGAGGAATTATTCCAGAGTTTTCATTGTACAACCGTAACAAATCCATCAACTAAAAGTGGTTGCTATCTTTGCCTGCTTCATCAAAACTATCATTCATTATAAGCTAAATCCCACACAAATGGGCTTTTTACACCAAAACCACAACTTATATGGAGTATAATGCACTATGTTACCAATACAAATAACATATTTTAACTCAAGAGAAACTCACATATCACAAGTCTATATATCAAAAAATGGACCCCATTCCCAAAATAAGAGAAAACAATTCCAACACACAGAGACAAATTGGGTAAAATACACCGTACAGCCGGCTGTACCGTGCACACAGATCCAACTTCGCACCATGCAGCTTTTCCGATCTCATTTGGTTCTTCGATCCGGCTTCACACCTGGTTGACTATCGCCAATGCTCACCACTCATCTCTTTCTCTTCCAGTTCGTCGCCGCCGCTCATCGTTCATCCTCTTCTCCTCTAGCACGGAAGCTCTAGCACGGAAGCTGCAGATCTGTCAGCTTAGTTACCTCTCCCCCCTCTGTCTTTCTTTTCACTCTTTTCCTTTTTCTTTTTTTCTTATTCAGTTTTGCTGTTTGAGATTGTGATTTTGGAAGACAAAGAGAGCCCACTACAGACAAAGGAATCCTTATTGCTATTCATCTCAATTGAGTTTTATATTAAACTCAAATGAGTATACACATAAAAGAAATTAGCATACACAATTGAATATTAAACACATTGAAAATGAGTTTTATATTAAACACAAATGAGTATACGCATAAAAGAAATGAATATACACAACTGAATATTAAGCACATTAAAAATGAGTTCTATGTTAAACTCAAATGAGTATAACGCCCAAAATCAATGAGCATACACAAATGAGCTTTAAAATTTTCTGATAGTCATTTTGTAAATTATGTATGCTCATTTGGTACATTTATGCTCATTTTAAAATGTTGCACATATCAAACCTATCATACTATATTAGATTCACATATTGAAATTAATTACAAACACAATTTAAGATTTTTTTATAAACGAAAAAATAATAAAGAAACTGAATTAGAAGATATGAAGCAGAGATCACTGGTGCTCATTGTTAGACTTCTAATACTCAAAAGAACAAACTCAATGCTCATCCAAATTACACCGATGCTCATTTAAGAGATTTTCACTAAAATTACAAAACTGCCACCAACTGTATGATATACGCTTCCGACAAATTGGGACAACAATAGAGATAGGGCGGAAGCTACTCAAGATGCCTCAATACCAGGGCGACCATGGTTAGGAGGAAGAATGCAACAAAGGCAAGGGTAAACGACCATGGTTGGAAGGAAGAATGCAACAAAGGCAAGGGTAGACGACCATGATTGGGAGGAAGAATGTGTAACAAAAACGGGGCGGGGGGGATGTAACAAAAGCAAGGGTAGGGCACTGGCTACAGGCACAGGCAATGGCCGTTGGAGTGAACAACAAAGGATACGGGAAATTCTGAAAGTCAATGCGCATAGGTAAAGAGAAAAGTTTTTGGTTTTGTGCTGAATCCTGAATAATCACCGTTCCAAAAGCACTTGACAAAGACTCTGTGTCGAACCTCTTTAGTAATAAAGGCAGGATAGAAATTATATGCACAATTTTATTTTCACAAAAAATTATGTGTGATTAGTAAATGAAGGGTTGTAAATAGAATTTCCCTTTCCGCAAACACCTTGCCTTCTTTGGGCCTACAAGTGTCCCATTTGGACAATGAGTTTGTTATATGTGACGAAGAAGGGAAACCAACGAAGTCAGCGTTGAATGTAATATACAAAGAAGTTTATACTAATTTATAGTTCCATTCCTTTACATACATGCATACTCATTGCTACGTATATCGTATCATGATTTGTATTGAACATTATTTTTTAATTTGATATTAAATATGAATACTTATTTTATTTTATGCTTTAATTTGATTATTTTGTTTTAGTTTTTACTTTTATGTTTTGAGTTAGGTTAATTGACTATGAAATTCTTTGAGTTTATGTATGACTGATCCAAACATCTTCGTATAATGTAAATAGCCTGTTGGCAAGAAGCATAGTAAGAATGAAGTTACTAGGAGTATTAATTCGTTTATTTGGAATATGAGTGCAAAACAATGGAATATTGTGCTTTAAGATTAAAATGTCCTTTTACAGTAGCAATAAGCTAAAAAATCTTATTGATTATTCGCCTATTCCTGCCCGTTATCACCTAATTCATTCACGACATCGAAATAACCCATCATCTTCAAAATCAGGTCAATTAAACCACATCAAAATATCAAATGGGTCCCAAGTTCAAGATTACCCTCATTTCTAAAAACATTATATTTGTGAACAAAGGTTTGTACCCACCATTTGTGTCAATACACTGCACGCATAAGGGATTGTACATTGCTATTAAAAATTTGTACTCTACTTTTCGAACTGCCTTATGTACCCACACGTCGTCATAACACTAACCTTCTTCCGTTACGTCTTTTATACACTCCGTACATGCATATACCAATTACCAATAGCAAAGTACTAGAAAGTAGAAACTCCACTGAAAACCTTGAAGACTTGAATTCCTATATTTTCCTATGTTTTATTTTGCTACCATATTAGCGCATCAATTCATAGAGCCCGTTTGGTAGCACCAAAATCGGCTGATTTGGCTATTTCTGCTGAAATTTATGAAGTTTTGGCTGAAGTGGCTGCATTGGCTGATTCTGTTGATTTAAGAAAAAATTATTTTTAAAATATATTTTATTAATAAAATAAAGAAAAAATTATATGTAAAATAGCTAAAATGGTCATCTACAGTAACTTCAGCCAATACAGCCAGAAAAAGTAACTCCAACCTTACTTTTTCTGCTTATTACACAAGCCAACGCATAAAAGTAAAAGTTACGTGTTTGGTGAAAAAGTTGGCTGATAAGACTGATAAGCCGAAAAACAGTGGTTCCAAACAGCCTCATAATGTCATTTAGGCTTGCAAAAATATTGGTGTAAAACCACATCTTCATAATTAGAGGGTTTTCTAAAATATTAAAATGGGAGAGACTAAATCCTTTGTGGTCAATACTTTGTTTTTCTGATTTTAATTAACATTTTAGATGTATTGTATTTGTTTTTAGAGGGTTTTCTAAAATATTATTAAAAAAAATCTATGGATAAAAGTGTGCCTGAATGTTATTATGAATAAATTATACTCACTAAAAGTTACTAGATCACATATTTGTTGACTACTTTTATTTTGTTTATATATTTGGATTTTTTTAAAATTTCAAAATTTTTCTCATTCTATTCCCTTACTATTAAGGATGTTTTTACTTGAATTGTTTTCATTTCCAAACCAGACCAGATCAAATCAGACCTGATTTGGATGGTTATAAAATACAAAGACCAGACGTTTACCAGATCAGACCAGAACAAAAAAATTCAGTTCAAGTAAAAAAAATCTAAATCGACGACTTTATACGGAGCTTCTTAGAGATGAGTTGGTTGTGGAAAAAAACATGAAATGTGTCACATGTAACATGCAATAACCATACATGAGTACATTGGAAAAGAATATTAATTCATTCATTATATATTGGGCATTGGATCTCGCGCATTGCGCGTATGAAGCGCTAGTTTATGAGGATATACATCAATGTACAACAGATTTTCTTTTTGGTAACTGATCATAGATGATTGAATTGCATAATAAAATGATATTGTAGGACCAAATGCAGGGTTGATGGAACTTGGAAGGGTACAGCAAAACTCAAAACTAAAATGGCCTGGCAGCTTCTTCAATCATCTTCTTTAGCCTCAAGAGCTTACTTATCTCCTTCAGAACCTAATATCATCATAAAAAGGATGGAAAGAAAGTCACCAAGTTTTGTCTCCAAATAATTAGTCACTAGTACGCTTACTTCAAAAAAATAGTAGGTGGAGAAAGGGAACACCTCCAAACACAACTCTTCAGTACTTACTGAACACAGATCCTCATACCCCAACCTGGAAGCTACTTCTGCCAAAAAAAAAATGTGTCACATTCTATGTAGGGGTGGCAGCGAGTCGAATTATACCGGATGGAGGCTCATCCACGTCCACCCATTAATTTATTTAGTTTATATTACAAAAGGCACTAAGAATATAAGTAGGTTACAGGAGTTCAATCATATCAAGACCAAAGAGTCGTGCCATGAAGAAATGTGACTCTTTCTTTAGGGGTTTTGGCCTCAATATTACTAAAAATTAGATAAAAGACAAAAAAAAAGTGACCTTTTTGTTTTATTTCCAAAAAAGTGACTAATATCACAGTTACATTCCTCCAGTTACATCCTCAAGTGACGAATTTACTCCGGTCAGCCACAGTGACTCCGGCCAGCCAACATCAACCACAGTGACACCTTCACAGTGACTTTGGCCAGCCACGGTGACACCTTCACAGTGACTTCGGTCCGCCACAGTGACACCTCCACAACATGGTAGTCAAACTTGAGATCCCACGTAGGATCGGAAATTGGAATAAGGATCGTGACTCAGATAGTAAGATCCTACAAAATATACTTACATATGCATACACATGTGTGTGTGTGTATATGTACATATGTATACATATAGTTAGAGAATAAATATAATTGATAAATAATGATCAAAGTAGATGTTTATAACATAATATCAAATATTTTGGGTAATTAAAGACTTGAAACAAAAAGAGTAATAACTCCTAATTATATAATTAAACATCTAAGACATAATTCTCTAAGTTAAAATCATAATCTTCCAAAGAATCGTCATCCCCTCTTCCTCCATCATCCAAATCACCCACATCCAAATCAAACACGAGTCATCTCTTGATCCTCTCCAAGTGAGGGTGAACCATCTTCATTCACAATTGGGTTGTCCACAACTAAGTTGTCAGCATCTACACCTCTCCAATAGCATCTTCCATAATCCACTCATCGTCAAATGAAAGATCATCGAGTATGAGCTGAGATGATTTCCTTGCCTTTTTTCGTTTTGCCATCTTTGAATTAGTCATAACGATTTCTTCTCTTTGTGTGGACCTAATTAAATAGAGATTATGGAAAACAAAATAAATATTTATCACCAGCACCAGACCTCAGTCGCCTCAACCCCAACCTCCAACCTCCAGCCACCACCGCCGTCACAGCCAACACCACCGGTTACCACCGTCGTAACCACCATCATAATTCATAACCACAAGTCACAACCACTGACGGTCACCACCAGCAACTCTGATCATCAATGACCTCCGCCACTCCGGTCACCACCAGCACACCCCGCTCTGCCCCTGCCACTACTGCTTGCCGGTTCCCCGCTGATCCCCAGAAACCGGAAGCCACCGCTCCTCCACCCGACCCTAACAAGAAACCCTAGCTTCCAGGATCTGGAAATCTGCAGATCTATTTAGGATTTTGAGCGCCGGCAGTCGAGACTCCATCTAAGACGACAACAATGGAGGTGCTCCAAAGCGGCGACAATAGAGTTATATACGAGAAGAAAGGAGGAGAAGAAGATTGGCGGCGGCAGCTCTGTCAGAGAACGCGAACTGTGAGCAGCGGCGGCTCTGTCGGAGACCACGAAAGGCCGTGTGCAGCGGCATCTGGCTCTGTGTCACAAAGAGGACCTGGAGCTAAGGTATATCTCCTGCCTCCTAGAGCGCAGGTGCGAAGGTGAAGACGATCGGGAGAAGGCACTTCTCACAAGCAAACAGGTGCTGGGTTGGGCTTTTCAAATATTTTTAATCACTTTTTCAATTTTTTGTCCAATTACAAATTAGTCATATTTTTGTCTTTTACTCAAACTCTTCAAGTAATATTTGGGCCATTATTTCTTCTTCTTTTTTAACTAAGCAAGTATCGATTTTGCAAAGGGACATTAGCTATAATAACTAAACTCATTGTCCCTCACTTTCATGCAAGTGGATGAAACCTATGATGATGTCGGTTTTGGAATTTCATTTCATTGTTCTTTCCTTCGAAGGAAGGGTATTTAACAAGAAAGTCTGACACTAATTTTTGTAGGAGCTGGGTGTTGAAATAGTTCTAAACATTAATTGATCTGACACTATAAATTTCATTTCACTGACCTCATAGAAGTTGGATTATGATGATGATGATGATGATGATGATGATAAATATATAATAAATAAAACAAAGAGTCCTGGGTTACTTGTGAGTGAGACAGTTGCATCAGCTGTTGCATATCCACTCCGCCTTTCTTCCAAAAGGGAAGCCATCTGAGCCAAAACCTGTCACACAAAAACTGAAATGTTCAAGAACTCCACAAAGTTGATTAATGTTAGTGAGCAATGATGTAAATCTCCTAAATATCAAAGCAAACAAACCCGCATTTAATATAACAATGAGTTGTACGCTCTAGACCTCAGAATAAGATTCTCCAGTCATTGAAAGTTCAAATGCAGAGAGTTGAACTTTATCTTCCACAACCTCCCTGGCTACCAACTTTAAAGGAACATCGATCCATATAGATATTCCATGCCTTAAAAGTGCCCTATAATATTGGTCAATTAGGAGTAAATAAGGGAACAAGTGACCAACCATTCCTTTAGGATATGTTTAAAACCCTGAAAGTTCTAGGAAAGGAAAAAATGCAAAGGAAAAATACTTTCTTGTGTTTGGTTTTACCACGGAAAAAGAAGGAAGATTAAAGTTTCTAAATTTTCACACTATCTTTACATTTTATAACCTTTATATGGCAGAAATAAATGAATAAAACAAAGAAACAAAACTTGAATAAATCAAAAGAGATTGAACAAATGCTTTATTTTGCCCCCTATTTTCTTTCCATCAAAATCTCCCCTATATGTTTCTCTCCATTTTCATTTCCTAGCATTTTCCGTGTCTCCAACGGGTCCGTGAGTTATGAAAAGAAAATGAGCATTAAGGCAGTGCTCATACAGATTTGTTGAACACCGAACTGCACCACTTCCAGCAGAAACAAGAAGCCGACCCATGGACGACAACTGCCTCAGCACCTCTGTCTGTACAGGATTGTCATCACAGCAATGTGTTAAATTGAGTCTAAATCATGCCAAAGATCATCAAAAAATTATGTTTAACTTGCACACATCAGTTAAATTCAGTAAACAACATGTACTTTATACTAAATACTATAGCAAATACACAACCATCAAATGGGAGGGGACCATAGTTATCATTGCGCCACATGGCGATACAAAGCCTCCTCGCCACAAAAATCCCCCCTGGCGATGACTCTACACCGTAGCGTCACCATATTGGTGTCATCACTGTCGCCACACCATGGGCGCCATATTTTTACACAGACTTTAACAAGTTTACTTAATTACTTTTCGTCTTTGTCCCTGATAATTATTTAGCTAACCGGTCAGCCCATAATATTAATAAAATCCCTATAAGAAGCAAATAAAGACACCAGCTAACGTAAAGCCAGAGAAATGTTTTACCCGTAATGAGTTATGGACTCCATAATATATCAAATCGGAGGTATTCAGAGCTCTACATTCTCGAACTTTCGGGGGGGGGGGGGGTCGGGTGACCACTCAGACCCCCCCCCCCGGATCCGCTCGTCACAATAGCTGTTTTCCAGTAGTGAATGTTTCGTTGTTTCTCGTAAAACACTTTCAGCCGCAAGACAAGTAAAAAGTAAGAACTCACCATCTAACATAAAGCTGCACAAGATGAGGATGACTAAAGGGAAACAACAACACCTGATTTACACATCAGCCGCAAGATGAAGATGAGATGTATGAGAATATGAGATTGAAGATCCTTTCGAGAGTCAAATGAATGAGTAAGACATTCTATTGTTATCAAATTCAGATCTGGATAATGATGATGAGTGTGATAAACTGATTATTGAAGATGATTATATCATAATCATCAAGCAAAATCAAGTAGACACATTTAGGAAGACACCACTTTGAGTGGACCTCCTGGGATGGGCTGGTCTTTTTTCGCCACAAACTGTTTTTCTTCCTGAATCAACCATAATACCTACACTTCGTCCACCTTCCACGGGATGGCATTGATAAAACTCTCCAACGGCTATGACGAGAATCCTATTAGTCCGGTATGAAAATTTATGTGGCAACTTACATACGAGACTGTCAGAGATGTCAACAACACCAGTGGTTAAGCTTACAACCACGAGCCTACTCCCACCGCTTCCAATTCTGGAACAGGTCTGGCCCAGTGATGTCAATAGCACATAATAGTGTCGGGGCGGAGTGGTAGCTGTTAAGTAAGGTATTGTTATTCTGCATGCAAGTGAAATAGTGAAGGAAAACATAAAATTACTTGAAACCGATCCCAATGTAAACGTTGGTTCCTTAAGGCGTTTTTGCCCGACACATGTAGGAAACGCCTCCCAGGATAGAGCGGTTCTTCGTTCCCAACGGTTCTCTGGCGAACTCAAAGATGCAACAAAGCAAGAGTGAATATGGAGGAATTGTTTGTTGATTTTCGGATGTCCAAAACAGTACACCGAGAGGGCATTTATGGAGCTCTAGCCAGGAGACTCTAACCCAAAAGACATATCTTAAAAGAAAGAGCATGAGCTTTCTTTCAAGGAGAAAAGTTGTATCTTTTCTGGTTAATGGACTTATCCGAAAATATATATAAAATATAGCAAAAATACAATCTCTAGTCCGCGGACTGTTGAACACCCGGACTTAACCAGTCAAAGACCCGAATCTGACCTGGCTAGACAGACAGCGGCAGCGCGCGTGTGAAGAGTTTATTCCACGCTTACCGTATCATATCTCACCGCACAACAAAACTTCGGTGTCTTAATGGTCCAACCTAATAGTTAAGGAAAGCTTATAAAAGGGCACTTTCTTAACTCTCCATTTTCGATGTGGGATAAAGTCAATTCCGAAACTGGTTTTTAGGCAAGTTTGGGGAACAATTTTTACACTTCAATATATGTTTGCGATCACCTTTCGGAGTACTATTCATTAGGACTTGGTCCTGCCACAAACGAGTTATGGGCCCCTTAACTATTTTAGCTCAAAGGTGGCCATTATATTCAAGTAAACCCATTTTTTCAACAGTAGCCTGGCGCTAGAAGACTCTTTGTAGCACAGCAGTTGGTTGTTGCAGTAATAGTGGCCGCTATAGCGAAGGACATGGCAGTAGTTGTTGCGGACGCTATAACAGCGCTACTGAAATTTGAATGGTTAGCACACGATAATTTGGGTATTTTTGGTTTTTATCAGTTTTTGTTAGACAGACTTATAGTTAGTCGGTTATAAGTTTGTTAGCTTGTTCTCATTTACAGTTGACTTAGTTTAGTCTATTGAGCTGAGCTTTGTAAGACCTAGCAAGTCTATAAATACTTTGTATCATCTTCTTCCATCAATAAGATCAGTTTACATTTCTTCTCTTTCCATTTCTAATATGGTATCAGAGCTCTGCTCGATCCATCAATGGTGACCACTTCAGATTCAACTTCCAATTCTACTGGAGCATCTCCGACTCCAGTAACCTTCACACATCCTCTTCCAGTAAAGCTAGATTCAACCAACTATCTTTTCTGGAAACATCATGCTGAATCGGTAGTTCGTGCTCATAAACTGCTCCGATTTCTTTTTAAACCTGCAATTCCAGTTCGTTTTCTCAATCGCGAAGATGAGAACAATGGAATCGAGAACGAAGCATATGTTATTTGGGAACAACAAGACCAAATGCTATTCTCATGGCTTCTGGTGTCTCTATCTGAAACATTTCACGCTAGGGTTATTCATTGCAGACATTCGCACCAACTATGGATTGAAATCAACAAATATTTTCACTCGCACATCCTTGCTAAAGCACGACTACTCAAATCGGAACTGTACAATACCTCTAAAAGTGATCGATCAATCTCAGCCTATCTTCTTCGCATACAAAATATTGTGGATAACCTAACTGCAATTGGAGAAATTATCTCAGCCATAGATACAGAATTCGCTGAGATACCCGCGTTTCGCGTACCGGATCGCGCGTACCGGATCGCGCGTACCGGATCGCGGTACATTTGCGTGCCGGTCGCTTCTGGTCACGACTTCGGTACGGAAGTTTCAGGTCGCAGTTCGCTGGTCTCTCCGCCGCAGGTCGCTGACGCTGGTCTCTCCGCCGCAGGTCGCTGACGCTGGTCTCTCCGCCGCAGGTCGCTGACGCTGTTCTCTCCGCCGCAAGTCCTTTCTTCGCCGTTTGTACTGTCGCTCGTTTTATGGTATTTTAGATCTGGACTCTGTTCCTTTACTCTGCGGCCCTCTCACTCTTTCTTTTGGCAAACCGTTCTTTTTTCCTTTTTTTTTGTTTTTTCCCAGTGAGTTGACTCCAGCGACTACTAATTTTCCATCATTTTTGAACTACGCAGTATTTTGTGTGTGTGATGATTTTTGAACTACACACTATATGCTCTTTTAACAACTGATTTTTTTATTACTTTATTAATATTGAATACTTATATTAAATAAAAATTTAAGTTTATCAGATTTAGTTTTTTCAGTTTATGAATTGGGAACAATTGGAATTTGGAATGTTACATTAATTGTTCAATAGTCCATATTATTAATATTATATTTCTACTTTTAAATTCAATATGTTTAGCGGTACACCGTAACGTAATCAATGGTACAACGTACCGCGTACCGAAATAGCGTACCGAAGAAGCCTACCCCCTCGCGTACCGGATACACTGGATTTAGCGAACCCCGTTCCCGATCCTCGTTCCCGTACCGGAGCGTTCCACGAACTATGTGACTATGAATCTCAGCCAAGGATAATGTTAATGTCATTCTGGAAGGACTTCCTGAAGAATACGAATCCCTAGCTTCATCTATATCCTCACGAAGTGTTCTAGATCCTATATCTCTTTCGGAAGTTGAATCTCTCTTATCTGCTAAAAAAATGCGTCTACAGAAACTTCGCGATTCCTCACAACAAGCCTTATTCTCTGCAAACATTGCTCGTCTGGAGACATCTACTCAAAATACTGAGTCCGCTTCTCAAATTCCTGTAGAGAATTCTTCAGATAATGCCTTTGTACAACTTGCCCAGTTCAACAATTCTGAAAACCACTCCTATCGAGGCAGAGGTCGTGGTGGTGGTCGTTCTGGTGGAAGAAATCATGTAGTTTTCCAAGTCGGTGGCAAAAGTGGTCACCATGCCCTAATATGTTACCATCGCTATAATCCAGCCTACACTGTTGTTAGGAACCCGGCCCAATAGAGTAATTGTTAGGGACCCGGCCCAATAGTGTATTAATAATAAGAAGTGTACAAGTTGAGTATAAGTATAATAAGCTGGGGGCAGGTAGAGGAGGCTGTTTAGACGTTTACTCTGGGACTTGGGAAGATCGAGAACTATTCTCTTTCTTTGGGGGGCTTCGGCTCAGTTTGGGGGCTTCGGCCAGTGTTACTGATTCATCGATAATAAAGTTGCTTTGTTTTTCTTGATTCTGTTTTACAATTTCTCTTAGAATTGCTGTGATTCCTGGTGGTCTCTATCAATTGGTATCAGAGAACGTTGATCGCTAGATGACCTTTACGCGTGCTAAAATGGAAGGACGAATGACGGAATTGGAGAAGAATCAATGGGAGATGCAAGCGAGGATGGATAGAAGTCTGCGGGAGTTACAGACTAATATGGCGGCTAACCTGGCGGATAGTCTGGCCGCGATGCAAACGGCGATGCAGGCAACGATGCAAGCTAACATCGCTGAATTGCAAAACAAAATCTCAAGTCGATCGAGGAGTCATTCGCATCACTCTAGTTCGTCACATCGCACTCATCAGCACAAAAATCCGAAGAATCAGGACAGTTCAGAAGGATTGGACAATCACTCTGATTATTCTTCCTCGCGACATGATCGCGATCATCGCAATAACAATAGACATCGTCATCATCATGTTGGCCGGAAAATAGATCTACCTATTTTCAATGGTGAAGATGTCTTCGGTTGGTTAGTCGGGATAAACCGATACTTCCGATTGAATAAAACCGAAGAAGAGGACAAAATTGACACTGCAGTTGTCGCCATGGAAGACCAGGCTCTGAGCTGGTTTCAATGGTGGGAAGGACAAGCACATCGTCAGACTTGGGAGTCCTTTACAAATGCTCTGACCAGACGCTTTCAACCAGATATGGTGCAAGATCCTTTGGGACCGTTGTTCAGTTTGAAGCAGAAGGGAACTATGAGGGAATATAGAGACAAATTCGAAACTGCCATTGCATCTCAGGGACATCTTACCGAAGAAGTATTGAGGGGAATTTTTCTCAAGGGGTTAAAAAGGGATATAAGAGCTGAATTGAAATTACATCCTACAAGGACCCTAGCTGAAGTCATGGATAAAGCCTCATTGATTGAGAATAAGAACAATGAGGCCAACATCATAAAGAATAAAGATGATGGAAAGAAGAACTTGAAAATAAATTCAGCAGGTGGACAGAGCTATCATAAATGGGGAGATGGTAGTAGAAGTAGTTATAATCTGACATCCACAAATCAATTGACGAAAAACTCAGATGATAGCAAGAAGCTGGAAGAAGGATCAAGTTCTGTTTCTAACAAGACAAGCCCCAGATTATCACAGAATGAGCTGCAAGAAAGAAGTAAGAAGGGTTATGTTTTAAATGTGGTGAAAACTGGAATCGGGGTCACATTTGTAGAATGAAAAATTTTAAAATGATGCTGGTAGAACAATCTGAAGGGGAGGAGGAATCTGATGCTGACTATAGTAAAGATAAAGAGGAAGAAGGAATTCTTATGAAAGCTAAGACTATGCAATTATCTGTGTTGAACAAAGAAGGAACACCACCCATGAGAACATTCAAAGTCCTGGGGAATCTGAAATGGCTGATTGAGGAAAAGAAGGTGAATATTTTGATTGATTGTGGAGCTACTCACAATTTTATTTCACAGAAGATTGTTGAGGAATGGAAGATACCTTTTAATTGCATTAAGGGGAATAAAGTGCAGATAGGGAATGGAGAATTTCTTCCCAACTATGGTAGGTGTGATGGGTTAACAGTGGTTGTACAAGGAAATGAAATTCTGCAGAAATTTTACATTCTGCATTTGGGGGGAGTTGATGTAGTGCTGGGAATGAACTGGTTAACTGGCCTAGGGGATATGGCAGTTAATTTTCAAAATCACCATCAAATGGGAGGTGCATGGGCAGAAGGTTAGTATACAAGGAGATCATCAGCTAGGAATTAATAAAGAGATGAAGAGCCTAGTAAATAAGAGTGGAGAAGTAAAATTGCTGAACTATCATGAGTTATCTATTGATATTGAAGAAGAAAGTGTTCAAAAGCAAGAAGTTGCTGTCCTCGGTGTTGCAGCAGGCTGTGACTTCACCTCCACAGAATCTGAAAGAATCAAATTGCTGGATAAAATGTCCTGGAAGCAGTGTAAATCTGTTTTGAAAGGCATAGGGAAGAAGATGGAAGCAGCCAAGCTAAGGATCCAGAAATCCATCCAGTATTGGAAAGGGAGAGGTGCTAGGATGAAGGAAAAGAAGAAGATTGTGGCGGTGTCCTATCACCCACCTTGAGGGCAAGGTGGATGTTTAGGGGGGGGGGGGTATTGTTAGGAACCCGGCCCAATAGAGTAATTGTTAGGGACCCGGCCCAATAGAGTATTAATAATAATAAGTGTACAAGTTGAGTATAAGTAGAATAAGCTGGGGGCAGGTAGAGGAGGCTGTTTAGACGTTTACTCTGGGACTTGGGAAGATCGAGAACTATTCTCTTTCTTTGGGGGGCTTCGGCTCAGTTTGGGGGCTTCGGCCAGTAACCTGTTACTGATTCATCGATAATAAAGTTGCTTTGTTTTTCTTGATTCTGTTTTACAATTTCTCTTAGAATTCCTGTGATTCCTGGTGGTCTCTATCAACTGTACCCAATACCTCTTCATCAAACTCATCTAATCAGTACTCACAATATTCAAACCCTTCATTCAATCCACATTCACAAAGGCCACCATTATACAACACAAATTCTACCAATCCAAACATTTCAGGACCACCTACACAGTTTGCCAATTGGAATCAGCAACCCTATAATCCTCCATACAACACTTCACCTCCTCCTGCTTCTTACAATCATCCTGCAGTCTACAATCATCCTGCCCCCTACAACCCTCCTTCCAATCCTTCACCCAGTGCTGCTTGGGCTTGTGCTACTCCATCAATTCTGGGACTTGCACCACAATCTCAAACTTGGTTCCCTGATTCTGGTGTCACACACCATGTTACAGCTGATCCTCTTAATTTACAGCACAGTGAGACTCTTGCTTCTACTAATAAGCTCTTTATGGGCAATGACCAAGGTGTGGACATTAAGTCTATAGGTTTTTCTACATTTCCTTCTCCCTATCAATCATCCCTGCAGCTTTCCATTAAAAATATTCTTCATGTTCCTTCAATTACTAAAATCTCCTTAGTGTTAGTCAGTTTGCAAAAGACAATAATGTCTTCTTTGAATTTCATCCTTATGATTGCTTTGTCAAATCTCAGGTTTCTAAGTAAGTTCTCTTACATGGTTTCCTTGGAGAAGATGGTCTTTACAAGTTTCAGTCCATTCCTCTTCAATCAGTCCAGTCTGTTGCACCAGTCCAGTCTGCCAGTGTTGCATCATCACCTAATAGTGTTCTAAAATCTTGTAATAATTCCAAATCTTGTAATGTTTCTCAAGTTTGTAATCTGTGGCACTTAAAACTAGGTCATCCTCATTTTGAGGCATTGAAAACTGTTCTCCAACTATGTAATATCCCTCATATCAATAAAAATAGTGTTGATTTTTGTTCAGCATGTTGCCTTGGCAAAGCTCACAGATTACCATCATCTAATTCTACCACAATTTTCAATTCACCATTTGAACTCATTTGATGGTTATACATACTATATCTCTTTCATAGATGCATGTACCAGATACACTTGGCTCTATTTTCTTAAAAAGAAATCTGATGCCCTTCTTGCCTTCACCAACTTCTATCAATATATTCTTAATCAATTCTCTGTTTCCATCAAATCTATACAATCTGATTGGGAAGGTGAGTTCAGATCCTTTACCAAATTACTTTCTGAAAAAGGAGTTACTCATAGACTCATTTGCCCTCACACACACCATCAAAATGGTGTGGTTGAACGCAAACACCGCACCATTGTTGAAAAGGGACTGTCCCTTCTTGCTCACTCATCTCTCCCCCTCAAATTATGGGATGCAGCATTTGCTACTGCTGTTCATCTCAGTAACAGGACACCTTCAAAATCTCTTTCTAACTCCAGTCCGTATTTCAAGCTCTATGGCTCCATTCCTGACTATTCCTTCTTAAAAGTGTTTGGATGTTCTTGCTATCCTTTCATGCGTCCATACAACAAGCATAAAATGGATTTTCATTCTGAGGAATGTGTGTTCATAAGCTATTCCTCAAATCATAAAGGTTATAAATGCTTATCACCCTCTGGCAAGATATATCTCTCTCGAGATGTAATCTTTCAGGAATCTAAATTTCCTTACACCACTCTATTTTCTCCTTCATACTCCTCAGATCATCAATCTGCCTCCACTCATTCTACTGCACCTCTAAGTGTCTTTCCTCAAGCTCACTCACCATTCCTTAATCCAAGCCAATCTTCTTCAACTGATTTATCTCAATCTGATCCAACTTCAAATAAACATCCTCCTTCCACTGATTCATCCAAATCAAAACCCACTTCAAATACACCTTCTTCTTCCTCAACTGATTCATCCCCTTCAACTGATTCATCTCCTTCCACTGATTCATCCAAATCAAAACCCACTTCAAAGGACCAAACAGACGTGGGTTAGGGGTCAGAAGTGATATGTTTCTTCTTGGATTGGATGAGGGTGTGGCTTTGGAGAGAGCAAAAAGGAGGGCAGGTATTCGTGGGGAGGAGTGATCTTGTATCATCTTTTCCCCTCTTTTTTTTTCTTTTTTTTTTATATTTTTTATCCTTATATATAAATATTACTTTATCCTTTTTATTTTATCTTTTATATGTATATTCATCTCTTTTATATTATCTTTTTTTATAATAGCTTATCTTTTTTATCTTTATTTTCTTTCTTTTCCTTTTGGTGATATCATGTATTGATTCATGTTAGCTGACCCCAATATCGTTTTGGACTAAGGCTTGGATGTTGTTGTTGTTGTTGTATCTCTGGACTAGAACTAGCTCTCACATTCTTAATGGCTCAAACCTAGTAGGAAAGCAATGTTTGAGGATACTTGGCCCAATGCACGATTGGAGAGAGAAAAGCATCATGTAGGCATAAGCAGAACTCCATTTGAACTCCACAACTAACAAGTATTCCCTCCATCCCACTAAATACTGACAGTTTACCTATTTCATTTGTCCCACAAAATTTTGACAACTCTACTTATTTGGCAATTCTAAAAATCTTTATCATTTCCATTTAAAGTAATATATATATATATATATATGGTCAGAATTTTTTCTCTTTCCTCTGCATAAATCTCAACGAGACAATCTTTACTTTCTTATTCCACATACAAGTCAACTAAGATCAAGTTTTAGGGGACAGAGGGGGAATATAGTTGCCCTAGAAACTTTGTCACATCCCCTTTAAAATAATGATTGTGAGGATAATATTAATTTTCTCTATTTGGCCAAATTTTATGAACAGGGAGTAAATAGTGTACCGGAAAAGGTAAAACAAAGAACTCACCTCTGAATCCTGAAATCCCTCCTTATCTGTCTTTATAATTGATGCTGCAGCCGCCTTTCCTCCTACAGAGTCTTCAACTACACTATCACTGCACTAAACTATTATAGGTTAACAATCAAGGAAATGGAAACCTATTAGTTGTAACTACAATTATCTGCTTACCTATCAATATAGTAGTATCTGAGTGCATCCGCAAGATGCTTCCCCAAGTTGGATTTAACGGAGCTATTGATCCCTTTAAAAAAGAGTTGCAAAATATCACCCTCACTATCATCTACTTATCCCAGCTTTATTGAGTAGTTAGCATGAATTTTTATTGTCAAGAATCGTGATTCATTACAAGATTAGTATTGTAAAAATAAATTCAATTTGATATGATCGTGAAAGGGAAAAAACGCTGTTTCAAATGTAGTTGTGCTCACCAACAAGAAATAAAGAAGTTCCTTTCAAATCAAGCGATACATCGGATGCCCTTTTCTGAATGAGAACTGAAGAGTTAAAAGCATTGCACTTCAAACAATAGAAAACAAAGGAGAACGGTAAGCTTCACGTCCATTGATTTTAGGCGGAGAATCGTCTCACCTTCACTAGCAACGACACATCTGTATTTGCGTCCTTGGCTGCGGAATCAGGAAATTCAAGTGAAAGACTGTCTAACGGTAGATAGGCAGAAAAGAAAGGCAACCCAATGAAACGAAATCTGTTCCTGGATTTTCTCACCGGAATCTTTATCTTCAAGAAGTGCGCACGCAGTGGATTTCTGATGACGGAGTTTGGGCTTAGTGGGTAGGATTAAGTCAGTAGCTGGAGCACTTCTTCGAAATGGAGGATGATGAACAGAGAATGGCGGAAGCAATTTGAAGTTACAACCATGAAAACCGCCACAAGTTGCTCTGAAGATCTCCATTTTTAAGTCCTGCGAAGCTATAGAAGGAAACATGAGCCTGGCCGCCGACCTAGTTTGGATTTAGGGGTATTTGGGACAGAATCACAATCAGTTTTCCGAGGCTGGTACATCCCAACTTCTAAAAAAAACTGATTCTGAGAGTAAATTAGAGCAACAGAAGTGCTTCTAAAATTTCACTCAAACAATTCAGCTTCTGTTTCTGCTCCCTGAAGTAGCAGAATCAGTTTTGAGAATCATATCTGTGAACAAGTATGGTTGTATTTCATATACTTGATGATAAAGTGCTATACAATATGCTATATTTATAGCTATATTTAGAGTACTAGGGTTTCCTATACAAGATATACAAATGGGCTAAGCCCAATACTACTAGGGTTTTCACACTCCCCCTCAAATTGGAGCATATAAATCATATGTACCAAGCTTGTTACAAATATATCCCACTCTAGGACCTCTGAGAGACTTAGTTAAAATATCTGCAAGTTGTTCAGTTGTGTTCACATATTTTGTGATGATATGTCCACTCGTGATCTTCTCTCGGATAAAATGACAATCAACTTCAATATGTTTCGTCCTCTCATGATATACCGGATTTGATGCAATGTGCATTGCAGCTTGATTATCACACATGAGTTGAACCGGTTTTGTGTTTCCATATTTTAACTCTTGGAGGAGATGCTTCAACCATAAGATTTCACATGTAGCAAGGGCCATTGCACGATATTCTGCTTCAGCACTAGATCTTGCAACCACATCCTGTTTCTTACTTTTCCATGAAATTAAGTTTCCACCAATCAAAATGCAATATCCCGATGTGGAACGTCTATCCATCGGACATCCGGCCCAGTCTGCATCACAGTATCCCAAAATATCGTGGTGGCCTCGATCTTCAAACAACAATCCTTGCCCTGGAGTTTTCTTGATGTATCTCAAAACTCGGATAGCTGCATCCCAGTGTGCAGTACATGGCTTATCAAGAAACTGACTAAGAACACTTACCGCAAATGAAATATCTGGCCTTGTAATGGCAAGATAATTCAATTTTCCGATGAGTCTTCTATATTTTTCTTTGTTGGGCAAAAGATCTCCCTGTTCTGATAAGAGTTTAACGTTCGGATCCATTGGTGTATCCACTGGCCTGCAATCTAGCAAACCTGTTTCCTCAAGAATATCGAAGGCATACTTTCTTTGTGATAGAGCAATTCCATCTTGAGACTGTGCGACCTCAATGCCAAGGAAGTATCTCAACTTTCCCAAGTCTTTTTGTTTGAAATTTGCTAAAGAGATGTTGCTTGAGGAGCACAATTCCTTGATCATCGCTACCTGTAATGACAATGTCAACAACATACACAACAAGATAAATGCATTTGTTGTCAGCAGAATGTCTGTAGAATATAGAATGATCAACATCACTGTGAATCATGCCAAAGCTGCAGACAACGGCACTAAACCTCCCAAACCATGCACGTGGAGATTGCTTCAAGCCATACAATGAACGACGTAATCTGCACACCATACCAGACTCCCCCTGAGCAACAAACCCAGGTGGTTGCTCCATATAAACTTCCTCGTGCAGATCTCCGTGAAGGAATGCGTTTTTGATATCCAATTGGAACAATGGCCAACGACTCATTGCTGCCATGGATAAAACCAAACGAACTGATGCAATCTTCACTACAGGAGAAAAAGTGTCAGTGTAATCCAAACCATATATCTGAGTATACCCTTTCGCCACAAGGCGTGCTTTAAAACGATCAATCTCCCCATCAGGCCCAACTTTAACGGTGTAAATCCACCGACATCCCACCACTGATTTGCCAGCGGGAAGGGGGACTAAGTCCCACGTCCCACTAGAATGAACAGCCTCCATCTCAGCCAACATAGCTTTACGCCACTCTGGGTGTGCCAGTGCCTCATGTGTGGTTTTAGGAAGGCAGATATGAGATAGGTGGGAAATAAAAGCATAGTACGCGGTAGAGAGGCGGTGATAACTCAAAAAATTATATATGGGATGTGAATTCAGTGTAGAACGTGTACCTTTTCGGAGGGCAATGGGCAAATCATCCAAAGTGTTTTCAGGTGGTGCGGTAGTTGGTGATGATGATGCATGAACCGTCATAGGGGAATCAACTGGCATGGCCATGATAGGCTCAATGGCAGGAGGTCGAGGACGACGATGGTATACCTGTAATGGAGGAGGGTCTACCACAGGAGGGCTGTGCGGGTGCTCATCAGATGGAGGGGAAATAACTGTTTCTGTATGGATGGGCCGAAGATATGAGATGAAGTCCAAACATGATGGAGTATTAGCAGAAGATAATGGGTAATAAAAGGAGGACTCGATAAAAGTGACGTCAGCAGAAATAAAATGTTTCTTAAGTAATGGAGAATAACAACGATAACCCTTTTGGACTCGTGAATATCCAAGAAAAACGCATTTTATTGACCTAGCTGACATTTTAGATAATCCAGGTGTAAAATCATGGACAACACACACACACCCAAACACATGAGGTGGTAATGGAAATAACTCACGACTAGAAAACAAGACAGAATAAGGAATTTCATTATCAATAACTGAAGAAGGCATTCTATTTATTAAATAACATGCAGTGAGTACAGCGTCTGCCCAATACTGAGGTGGTGTATGTGAATGTAATAACAGAGTACGGGCGGTATCAACTAAGTGTCTGTTCTTGCGTTCAGCTACCCCATTTTGTTGAGGCGTGTGTACACAAGAAGACTGGTGAAGCATACCCTGTGATGTCATGAATTGATTAAAGGGTGCCGCAAAAAATTCTTTAGCATTATCACTGCGTAAAACTTTGATAGAATGACCAAACTGAGTGTGGATTTCGGCACAAAAAGTCTGAAAAATATGGAATAATTCAGAACGTTCTTTCATTAAAAACAACCATGTGTGACGGGAAAAGTCGTCCACAAAAATAACAAAATAGCGAAATCCTAAAGTAGAAGTGACTCGATACGGACCCCATACATCTGTATGAACTAAATCAAAGGGGGACGCAACCCGTTTATTGACCCGTCTTGGAAAGGATTTACGAGGTTGCTTTCCGAGATGACATGACTCACACTCTAAAGATGAAAGACTTGAGAAACCTGGAACCAGACGTCGAAACTTTGAGAGGCTAGGATGACCCAAACGATTATGTAAGGTAATGGCATGATCAACCGACACACAAGCAATTGGATCAGGAGGATGAAGATGATACAAGCCTTGAGATTCATGTCCGACGCCAATCGTTTTCCCCGTACAACGGTCCTGCACAATCACAGAATCAGCAAAAAAGGTTATAGAACCATTAAGAGCACGTGTAATTTTGCTAACAGAGACAAGGTTAAAAGGGCTATTGGGAACATATAAGACTGAGTCTAATGGTAAGGAAGAAAGTGGAAGTGCTTGCCCAATACCCGTGGCCGAAGTTTGAAGGCCATTAGCGAGAGTAATTAAAGGAAGATGTTGATGCTTGGTAATACGGGATAAAAGATGGGGATTACCAGAAATATGATCTGAGGCACCAGAGTCAAGAATCCATGAGCCTGTGGTGTTTGAAACACAAGCGGTAGACGTACCAGGTGTAGATTCAAGCATGTGACTCGACTTAAATTTCTGATATGTTGCATATTCAGCTGGAGATAGAACAACCGGAGATGGAGGGATCTGAGCAACATTGGCTGAGCTAGGAGGTCTCCCATGTAACTTCCAACACTTGTCTTTAGTATGACCAATCTTATGGCAGTAGTCACACTTAGGACGGTTTCGCCGCGGATATCCTTTGTGATTTTCTCCATCAGGACCTGAACCTTGGGATGCAAGAATGATAGAGTCGCTAGAGCCTGATTCAGCAGATATCGGGGCTGCGCGAAGAATTCGAGCAAAAGCATATGTCATAGTAGGAATAGTGGAACTAGAGAGAATCTGCTCTCGTATTGATAATAGTTCTGGACGAAGGCCTGCCAAGGCTAAAACCATAACCAATTGTTGTCGTTGTTCAAGTTGTTTCTCTTTATCTTCCGTGATTGGCTGAATGGTATTATACTCAAATAGTAAAGCCTCAGCCCGTCCTAGAAAATCTTGAATATCTGAATCCTGTTGTTTGAGTGTGGCAATTTTGGAGCCGAAAGAAAACAGACTTTGAATATCGTTCGTGTAATTAGACTTGGCTTTTTCCCAAATCTGTTTACACGTTCGATAGGATTGATATGTGAGATGAAGTTTCGAATCCATTGACTGCCACAAGACATTGCACAACAGAGCATCCATATTCTCCCATTCGGTCTTCTTTTCTTGGACAGAACTAACATCTTTAATCAGGTGATCAATTTTCCTTTGACCTTTGAACCACATCTCCACGGAAATGGCTCATGATTGGTAATTAGCACTTCCAATTAATCGATCTGTAGTGATAATTGGAACAGAAGCAAACGAAGAAAAACCAGAAGACATCGTTTTTTTTTTCTTTTTTTTTTCTTTTTTTTTGTCTTTTTTTTTAACAAGAGCAGCAAAAAGTTAAATATTTAAAATAGTGCAACAGTAATTAATGTGGAGTAAAGCAGCTGTAAGAATTCCTCAGGCAACAGCAGTGAAGGATGAAGAATTCCCAGATTGGTTGAAGAACAGGAACTGTAGCTACAAAGGCATGAAGAAAACAGACCTCTATCTTTCTGGGGAGGTGCGGAAGATTGCTGGCGGGCGGCGTAGGACACAAGACGACGGCGTTCACAGCAATCGGCGGCGGCGGCGGCGGCAGTCGACGGCGGCGCGTGACTCGGTCGGCGGCGGCGTAACTTATGCCGTTCTGGTCGCCGGAAAGTCAGGAACTTCCAGTGGTTGGAGGTGTCAACGCCAGATAACTTGAAAGAGAAAGATCTGAGAAAATGTAAAACTGCAGTGCGGACTTTCAGCGGCGCGTGGCGGCGCGTGGATGATGCAGCGTAGGTGATTCTTCCGGCGGTAAGTCGCGATGAAGCGTTGAGCACAGTAGTAGGCTGATATCACTACTGAAAGCACTCAACTGGAAGTTGCGACACTGTTCACGCCGGAATTTTGGCCGGAAATGACGCCGGCAGAAAAAAAAAAAGCATAACACTACACTAACGATTGCCATATAGGCTTTGATACCATGTGAACAAGTATTGTTGTATTTCATATACTTGATGATAAAGTGCTATACAAGATGCTATATTTATAGCTATATTTAGAGTACTAGGGTTTCCTATACAAGATATACAAATGGGCTAAGCCCAATACTACTAGGGTTTTCACAAGATCCAAACATCCCCTTAGAATGTTTTTACTTGGACTGTAATTTGCTGGTCTGGTCTGATCTTGTCTGGTCTGGTCTGAACTGGTCTCGTCTGGTAAGGTTTGGTTTCTTTGTATTTTTATAACTATCCAAGTCTGGTCTGGTCTGGTCTGGTCTGGTCTGGACTGGTCTGGTCTGAACTGGTCTGGTCTGGTCTGGACTGGTCTGGTCTGGTCTGGGGCAAATTACAGTCCAAGTAAAAACATCCTTAATCTGAGGGTCAGTAATGAAAGTGTTAGGGTTCAGTTTAACACTCTTAATTTTGAAAAAATTAAGGGGTTAGTAAGTGAGTGTTTGAGGGTGTTAACAATACACTTCCTAATATCTATATGTGTCACTTCTTTAACACCCCAAATTGGGGTGTAGTGTTGGACAACTCCTGCCCACGTTCATCTTTATTGCGCCTGTTTTCCTTCTCTTTCTTCATTTATTTCTATAGTAAAATCCACCCTACCATGTATATGTACAAATCTTTAGACATTTTCTTATACATAAAGGTATAAATAATATGTATCCACTATTCATACTTCATACATAGAGATTTTGGAATACGTATACCTTTTGGTTTTAGCTGCTCATCCCAAACTTTTCGCCTAGGGGTGCAAATGAGCCAAGCCGTTCGTGAGCCGCTCGTGGATCGCTCGGAAAAAGCTCGACTCGAGTTCGACATTTTTCAGCTCGACTCGAGTTCGGCTCGACTCGAATACTTAACAAGCTCGAGTCAAGCCTAATTATTTCAGGCTTGTGGCTCGCGAGCCGGTTCGCGAGCCACGGTATGTGTACGTATATACAAATATTATGTATAATTATATATATATATATATATATAAATATAATATTTTTGGAATATTTATTCTAATTTAGGATTACTGTATTTCTAATACTTACGATAATATAATAGTAATAATTAAATATATTATTATAACCATATTATTATATAACCATATTATAATAATCAGTAGCTCGTAGAAGTACATGTTAACAACGGTTTGAGATTAAAAATAACAACACCGTGTGTAGATCAGTTGGAAATTGATCAGTGTAGCAGCTTCACCGTCAACTCGAGTTCGAATCCCTCCTTCGACTGTTTTTTAGTTCCTAAGTTTTACTCCTCTATATACATTTTAAACCTCTAAGATTAGCTTCCCACACCGAAAACTGAGGAGAAGGTACTCATGCTATCAACCTATAAAGCCACTCGTCTCCGTTCTAACCATCGTAGCATAGGACAAACAGCCCATATGCAAGGTTGATGATTAAAAGCCTTAGATTTCAAGCTGATCTCGAGCGGCTCGCGATCTTTGTGCGAAGCTGTCGAGCCGAACTCGAGTCATAAAATTTAGGCTCGATCGAACTCGAGCCGAGCTCGAGCACGGAAAAAAAATTCGAGCTCGAGTTCGAGCATATGTGAGTTCGGGCTCGGCTCGGCTCGATTACACCCCTATAATTTCGCCGGACGGCCGGAGCAATATACTTTTCCCTGTTCCACCCAATTTCTATATTTTTGCTATTTTTATACTCGCAATACATATACATGAAAGATTTTGAATGGATCGATAAATATACATAGCAATACATATATATGTGAGGTTGAATGAATCGATATATATTAATTTTAAAACGTGCACTACTTAAATATTAATTTAAAAGTTATGAGGATAGTTTTGTCAATTAAAATAAAAACACTTCCATTATTAACACTTCGTTTTTAGCTCTCCCAAACAAGGTAAGATTTTGTTTAACATTTACATTTCCCTTCCCGGCTCCTCACAACACTTACTAACACTTCCATTACTAACACCTCCCAACGTTCCATCCAAACAGGCCGCTAGGGATACTTTGGAGCTTTTGCTTTTAAAAAAGGCATATTTTTTAAGTGGTTTTGAAAAAAGTGAGTAATACTATGAGCTTTTCAGTAACAGTCAACTTTTAGTGATTAAAAAGATCTTTAAAGAAAAAAGTGGTAGTTGTTTGGTAAAAAGCTGATTGTTTGATTTAGTTCTTTTTGGTATACAAGTTGTTACTCTGTTAGAACTAATTAATACTAAAAGTCACGGACTTTTCTCAGATGCCACTCCTCGTAGAATTTCAATAAAGATCTTTTATTTTTTGAAAAGCTCTTAAAAATTGTCATACCAAACATATAACTAGAAACTTTTAGAGACTTTTTAAATAGTTCAAAAGCTAGAAGGCAAAGACTTATGATTGCCAAACATGCACTAAAAGTTGATAGTGTTTGGGGATAAAATGAATTTGAAAACAAAAAGTTGACAGTGTTTGGTAAAATATGTGTTTTTTGTGTAATAGAAAAAGTAAAAGGCAGTTCTCGGCCAAAAGGCGAGTGCTTTTTAAGTAGAAGTTGTCACTTGAAAACACTAATTTTAGCTTTTTTAACTCTAAATCCGAGAAACGCTTTTTTAAAACCTTTGCAAACAAATCCTTAGGGGGCAAGAGTTAACAGAGGATCTTGTTCTTTGAAGTGAGCACGAGTTAAAACTTAAAAGGTTTTGCTATTTTCTCTTTTGTTATATTTGTATGATTCTCTTTTTGGTCTGGCATACTTTTGACAAAGATTATGTCCGCTTTAGGTGAGCTAATATATTGTTCTTCTTCTAGCAATGTTTACGGACTGTATCTTTTTTGTCAGTGTAATCGATCGAGCGATTCATTATTCATGGTTAGCAAGACAGGGTCACCCTAATTGTTTTGAAGCTTCAATTACTAGTTCTCCTTCTGAACCACCACTTCACTGGGAAAAAACAAGATAACGCTCAACTAGATCTCCTTTTTGGTGGTTGGTCAAACTGATGATTCAGATAATTTCTGCTCAATTGAGTTTCCTTTGTTGGTTACTGATTAAATCAATTCTTCCTTTCTGGTGGCCGGTAAAGCCAAATCTTTGCACTTTTTTATTTTCTCTCTAGAGTAGCAACAAGAGCAGTAAGGTTGTTAAACTAGATTACATTATTGCGTAATTAGCGATCTGGAAGAACTCATTAGATCTTTTATGTTCTATGTCTCAGTCCATTGTAGCCTTAGACTATTCATTCTCATGTATCTTTGCTATCTTTTAATAATAATTTAGTTGTTTGATTTTTTAAAAAATAAAGCCCTCCAAAGCTTCGCCAGCAACACAACTTTTTCAACTATCCTAAAACAATTATCCATACTCACCCATCCATCGGAATTTTTGGGAATACACTTCTTTCAAACTCATATTATTAAATTGTCCTTTTTTCTTATTTTTAAATAATAGAAACATGTAAAATTACAGGATAACATAATGTCGTGCAAGGGTTTTCTAAAATAATGTCAGGTAAGTTTTTTTGAACCAATAAGGTCACGTAAGTTAAAAAATAGAGTTGAATACTACTTTTGAACCCTTCACTCAAACATTAGGAACCAGTCCCTTTCTCCATTCGAACTGCACTCTTCGCACGGCACTCCTCCCTTGAACGGTACTTTTCCTTCGAATGACACTCTTCATTCAAATGACACTCTTCCTTGAACCCCTTTCTACATTCTAACGACACTGCTCCTTCAACCTTCGCTGAAACCTTCGCGCTACTTCAACTATCATGAAGGTCAAGAACTCTACCATTCAATTGTTGAAGAAGATAAGCCTAAACGTAAGCGTGGGCTGGTAAAATTAGGAGAAATTGGTCCTGCTAAAAAACTTTTGAAGAAGTCGGACTCAAAGTAGAGTAAAGAAATTGAACTAGATAAGCATGTAAAGATCCTTAGAAGTTAAGGTAATTACTCATAAAGCCAACCTAATTATATATTTTTTGTTCTTAATTTGAATTTGTTTGACCGTGTTCTACTATGTTTCAATGAGTTTGATTGTGATTTTATTATATTCTAATGTGTATTTGTAATGTGTTTGACCTTGTTATACCGTATTTTTTTACTGTGTTCTACCATGTTTGACTGTGTTCTAGTTTTAATTTATTTTATTTTACTATGTTGAGTTTGAAATAGTTTGATCTTGTTTTACCGTTTTTGACTATGTTCGACCATGTTTGACCATGTTTGAGTATTAATGCATGATTATAACACTTATTCATGATTTATTTTGTTCAGGTTCCATTCATATCTCCTATGGTTGATATTACACTCTTCCCTAACATGAAAATTACAATAGAAAGTTCATTAGGGAAACTTCAAGAAGAAATGAAGTGTTGATTAGGTGATCATCCCGACCTATTGAATCAATTTGGGTCCACTATATTTGAAAAGTACTTAGACATACAATATGTTCCTGCACCAATCCTTATGTGACCTTTATTTGATAGAATATCATGAATTGAGAGAACTTTTGCATTGTGGTTTGTGATGAAGGAAATTCATATTCATTACTCTCTTTAGAAGTTTGCTTTAATTAGTGGTTGAATTGCGCTAGCTTCTCTGGACAAAGATAATTCTGAGAAGCACCGTGAAACGGAAGTTCAAGCAAATTTTAAAAATGGAAAAAATTAACTTAAAAATGAAAGTGGAAAAACTTAAAATAGCAAGATTGCATATGTTAAAATTTGCTAAATATAAATTTATCTTAATGTTATCTCAAATTTATATTCACCTTTCTAATTAAGGATATTTTCAATTGGAATCAATGTTTTGATCTCATCTATGAAAGTAAAAGTTGTTTTTACTTTATCGTATATATATTAATACAAGGGAGGGAATTTGACTTTGGTTAAGGATGTTTTCTTTTGGACTGTTTTCAGTCCCAGACCAGACCAGACCAGACTTCCGTAGTTATAAAATACACAGAGACCAGACGTTTACCAGACCAAACCAGTTCAGACCAGACCAGACTTAAACAGACCAGACCAGACCAGACCAGACTTAAACAGACCAGACCAGACCAGACCAACAAATTTCAGTCCAAAAGAAAACATCCTAATTTATTCATAGCCTCCAAATTACTTTTATTTTTGAAAGGAAATTGTATATATTGATATCATTAGACTCAAGGCCGTACAAAATTTAGATTAGAGAGAGATGAACGGTCACTTATATCTCTACAAAAATTTGCTCTCTCCAATCTCTAGAATTATCAACGCTCCTATATATCCCCAATCTGGCATAACCCTTAGGAGGTGTTTACTTCACTGCTAAAGTCACAGTTAGGTTAGTAAGACAGGTGAAGTAAACACGCACACTGCTTAAAAAGCCGCTTACTAACCGAAAGAGGTGCTTAAAGTGCCGCTTATTAAGCATACCACCCCCCCCCATGTATTAATTAAGCGGCACTTTAAGCTTTTTCAGTTTCCGAATTTACCCCTTGCCCGTAACCTATTGTTATCCCTGCCCCACCTCGACCCCAACCCCACCTACCCGACCCCACCCTACCCTTACCCCACCTACCCTGACCCCACCCTACCTCGACCCCACCCTACCCTACCCCACCCCGACCCCACCCTACCCCACCCCTACCTACCTAACCGGTCCCCCACCCTACCCTTACCCCACCCCACCCCTACCCTTACCCCACCTACCCTACCCCACCCCGACCCCACCCTACCTACCCCACCCCTACCCTACCTAACTGACCCCCACCCTACCCCGACCCCACCCACCCTACCCCACCCCGACCCCACCCTACCTACCCCACCCCTACCCTAACTAACCGACCCCCACCCTACCCTTACCCCACCTACCCTGACCCCACCCTACTCCACCCTACCCCACCCTACCTACCCCACCCCTACCCTACCTAACCGACCCCGACCCTACCCCACCCCTACCCTTACCCCACCTACCCTACCCCACCCCACCCCACCCACCCCTACCCTTACCCCACCTACCCTACCCCACCCCACCTTACCCCTACCCCTACGGGCCTATGGGGGCCTATGGGGTCGGGGGTAGGGTAGGGTGGGGACAGGTTAGGGTGGGGTCGGGTAGGTAGGGTGGGGTCAGGTAGGTAGGGTAGGGGTAGGGGGTAGGGGTAGGCGGTGGGTGGGGTCGGGGTAAGGTAGGGTGGGTAAGGGGTTAGGGGTATGGGTACACATATTATATTATATACTTGTGTTCATGAATGTTTGTGTGTATATATATGTATAGGGTTATTTTGGACATTTTAATGTTAAGCGGTGTTTTAAACCGTTTGAAGTAAACACGGTCTTACAACATTGTTTATTTTATGCGCCGCTTATTAACACGGGTCTTAATAAGCACCGTTTAATAACCGGTGAAGTAAACATGTCCTTACTCGTCTCAGTCGTATCTCGTCCTCCGCCGCTATGGGGGAGCCCACCAGTTACCTAAATCTTGGGCATCGGTGGTTTCTAGTGCTACCAGAAAACAACCCAATGTTAAAGATGACCCTTCGCTTCAGATACTCGTCGGAAAACACAAAGGGTGTCTGTCGGTGAAGATTCCTAAGGCGAGATCTGATATCCTTGCTGGTGACCTTCAGTTTGCTCTGGTTGGAACCTTCCAGAAAGACCGACCATCTCTGTTGGCAATCCGTAAGGTTTTTGAAGCTATGAATTTCAAATCTTTACTCTAGTAAGGAGTAAAATATAATGGACATTAGAGAACATAAAATGGACGTTAGAGTTGGAGGCGGGGCTAGGCCGGGGGCCTGTATATATTTACACAAGAACCGTAGAGAGGGCTATATATGTATCTATGTAGTATATTTTTTGTCCACATAAGATCCATGGATGCATTCATAGATACATGATAGGAGAACGGTGCATAGATGTATCTATCTATAATCAATCCTATCCTATCTAATGAGGAGGTTGAATGAGTTGGGGAATTAGCTTGAGCAAAAAAGACAACTCTTTGGGGGAGAAGTTAGGCTTCTCCGCACGCACATTATTATGATGATGATCCAGCTGCTGCTTCAACATATCTGCCACTGCCTGCGATATTTCTCCCACAAAATCAACGATCACTCCGTCAATGCCCATGATGTGTTGCATATATACGGCTTCCACCACGTTGTTCAATGTGCCGTAGGTGAAGAGGGACAGGTTACACTCCTTGATATGGTTCACCAGCCCAGGATTCCTGAACACGCCCTTCACTTCACAAACAATCCCTTCCAGGCCCCCCTCCAGGCACAGCTTGACGGCCTCCTCCAGCGACTCCCTCCTGGGGTCGCTGTGCCCGCCAGCGGCGTTGGTGAGGAAGAACACCGGGTACATGCTCTGGAGTTGCTTTGCCATGAGGGCGGCATCGGGGTGGAACGTGGAGAAGAGGATGGGCCTGTCATTGGCGTGCTGGGACACAACCCGGAGCACGGCCCCCAGCACTCGCCTCAGCTGCTCTTGCGGGTACACCCTGTGCTCCTCGAATTTGAGCTCGATATTGAAGCCCAGCTTCGGGGGTTTCACCATTTCCAGTGCCTCTTGGAGAGTGCAGAGTGCGTCGTCCCTTTCCACCGACCACCTCGCTATCTTCCCGTCTTTTGTTTTTCTCAGCAGCGGCTTCAGTTTCCCTTCCTCCCCCTCTTTTCGAGGCCCGTAGCTCAGGAATTCTGCTAAGCTCAGCTCCGTGATTTTCTTCTCCACTACCCCATCCTGCTGGATCACATATCACCCAATTCCATCAACTCGTGTCTTAATTAAACAGCTTTTTCATTTGAAATCGATCAATTTCATCACAACCTTAATTAATAAGTTTTTAATAAGTTCTTGTGATGTTTCCAATTGTATCAATATTGCATATAAAAATTGAAAAAAATCCAATTTTTCTAAATGCCTGTTTTTAGCGGGATTTTTTTAATTGTACATACAAAAGATGGTAAAAAATTATATAAAACAACTGATATATTTTTTAAAAAAGAGTTGGACCACAAATTAATGAGTATATTTTAGTTAGACAAACTTCACTTTCCGAATAAATGATGTTAACTTTGATTGATTATATACTTATTTACATACAAGAGTATATTATAGAAAGTATAAAATTTTGAGTTAAAATAATTGATGAAAGGTTTAAGTTGTTGAATGGGAAAGTCAAAGAAAAAAGCTAGGGATTGAAATGGCATATTTGATTTCGAAAAAACTGGAGACGGTGAGATGATATAATGAAGTGAATAAACATGCAGTAACATAATAATAGGCCGGGGTGGGTTGCTCTTGCTTACTTACGTGATGTTGGGAAAGAATGAAATCGTCGTGAAAGATAACAGGGCAGTCGTCTTTTGTGACCTAAGAGAAACGCAGCGTGCAATTAAAAAGCCGCAGCAGCAGGAAGGAATTTGAATTTGATGGGCAACCCACGTACCTGGACGTCAAACTCGATGAAATCGGGGAAGAAATGAGCGGCGGCGTTGAAAGAGCGAATGGAGTTCTCCTTGAAGGCGTTGAGCCTCCGATCCGGCGACTGCACCACGTTCATCCCGTTCCCTCTGTGCCCAATCACTACAAATTTCGCCGCACCTGCAAACCCAAACCCAATTACTCCGTATATATATATATATATATATATATTGGATCATCCACGCACCGATCGAGAATGTCGTAGGTACGTACCTTGTGGGTATCGGCGGCGGCGGCGGCAGAGAGAGGCGTTCTCCGCTGCATTGGGATTGGGAATGTCGGCAGCCATTGCTAGCTTGGGAGAGAATTGAAGAAGCTAGCTTGGCCCGGGACACGCACAGCTAGGAACCGGGTACCCTATTTGTAGCACCCGCACGGAATATAAATTCCCTCGATGGATATTCCTCCCATATGCGCAGAATATTCCCTCGCTTCTCCTTGTTTCTTTTTAGGAGAACTCAAATGTCCATTCTTTCTTATTTCCATTTTATCTTCTCTACACTAAATGTCAATACTAAGAGCCTAAGGCTAACCGCAATCCACCCCCGTCAATAAATCTAATTCCCCTCCATTTTATACGTATTCACCCAATCAATTCAGTTTTTCTCTGCAACCCAACATCGTCAATATATTAACTCAGTACATATTTTTTAAGTTAAATTCACAAATCCTTACTTTATTTAATACACATCATTTATGTGGTAATTTTATTTTTACTAATAATTATGATTTTAAAAGTCAAACATTCTGATGTAAAAAAAATAAATTCAGAGTTTAATTTTTTTGTTACTTCAGATTTATTTTTGAAAAAATTAACTCAGACATGTAGATAAAAATATTCTTAAGAATATTCTTAAAAAATTTCTTACCATGAGACTATAATTTTAACACTTGGATTTGTTTAAGAAAAAAGTTGAACCTAAAAATATACAACTAATATTTAAAAAAAATTATATATATAATATTGGTGTCATATGAAAGAGAATAAAAAGTTATGAATTTTGATATATTTTTTGTAAAAATTAAAATATAAATTAATAAATTATAAAACTTCCAAATAAATTGGGGATTTTATTTAAAGTGGGCCCATGCATCAGCTTCCCTCAAACGCACCACAGCCATCCACTTCTCTCAAAGGGTGAGGGCCCAGCTAATTTCTGTCTTGCGCAGGGAGAGTCAATTGGCCGTCTACAAATAGCTCCCCACCGTTTTCTATATTGTGGATGAGACCCGCCCATACATTTTTTGCTCCGCGTTGCAGCTCTTTTGGGAGTGAAAAGCTTACATTTGGGTTTTCACTCTCCCCCGTTGCAATCAGCCTAATACCTTACATGATGCATTTTAAATTTTTGAAGTTCTTGTTCAAGTTGATGGATCGATTGATTCTGTTGATTCTTTAAAATATTATATATAAAATATATTTTATCAAGAAAAAATAGTTAAAATGATCATCTACATCAACTTCAGTCAAAACACAAGGTTTAGTGAAAAAGTTGGCTGATAAGCCGAAAACATGGTTACCAAACGGGCCTAAATCTCAAGAGAGCTCATAAAGTAATTCAATTTATGACACATTCTTCAAATTTAATAAAAACAATTTAATGATTTTGTTACATTTTAGTTTAAATTAGTTAAGGAATGGAAAATGTTAAAAACGAGCTGGTTTGACTCCCTCCGTGTTTAAAAGAATCCTACATTAAGTTTTGACACAATATTTAAGGGGGAAATAGTAGGTGTGATGAATAATGTAGAAAAAGTATGAGAGAATGTGAAAAGGTAGGAAAAAGAAGATACAAAGTAAAAAACTTAAGTGTAATTGGGTATATTTAAAAAAAAACTTACTAAAAATGAAAAGTGTAGCAACCTTTTAAATACATCTTAGGAAAGTGCAGCAAAGTTTTAAATACGGAGAGAGTATATGTGTTAACATTTGTAACATTTGAGTTCAACATATATTTTTATGGAGGAAAGAGTTCACCAATTTATATTAGAGTTCATTAGTGCATTGCCTACTTCAACTACTTTTAACGGAATAAACTACTAATACCATTTGTAGTGGCTAAAGATTAAAAATGGAACTTTTAGACTTCTAATTAGGTGTAGTGGTGGATTAAAAGGGGGTAAAAGTGGGAAGGGGAGTGGAGGAGTGTAAAAATAAAGGGTTGAATTGACAGGGCAAAAAACAATTGAAAAAGAAAAGAAAAGAAAGAGGCGGTCGGCTCCAAAGCGTTGCTATGGTTCAGCTGACATCATAATGACCTCACGCAGATGTCATCATAATCCCAAATTGTTTTAAACTCTTATAACTTTTTTATTTGTTCTCCAAAATTTTCAAAAAGTTTATCAAAATTCATGAATTTTTATGATCTTTCATATGACATCCATATGTGATATATAAAAAGATTTTTTTTTTAAGTTTTAATTGTTGGAGTTTTCTTGAGCTAAAAAAAACAAAACACAAATTTTTAATTCATGAAGCCTTCACAAATAATTTAATATTTCATAATCGAACTTTACTTAAACTAATTCATTTTGTTAACCGAAAAACTTTAAAAAAAATTAATAAAAATTACTTGTTTTTACATCGAAATGTGTATTTTTTTTATTTCATAACCATTCAAGGATAAAATTAAAAGTAAAACATTATTTATAATAATTTTTTACTAAATTGATATGTAAAAATATGCAGAGTGTATTTTATTGACGGTGCACGAATGCAGAGAAAAACAGTATTGACAGAGTCTAAACACTGTTTTCATATGAAAGGAGTCCAAATTTGACAATTTGGACTCTTGACCACTACAAATGGTCTAAAGACTACTTGTAAACAAATCGTCTCATATTTTTCAATTGAAATATGACAAATGTTAAACACATTTTAAAAATACACAATTGATTTTATAAATCATCTCATATTTTTTAAGTTTTTTCAATTTTTAATTAGTTTAAACTAAAACCTAACAAACCTTTAAGTCATTTTTTCTATGTTGTCCATTTATATTTGACGATATATCAGACGAACCATTCCAGCTTAACTAGTCGCCGACTCGCTCTCTCATATGGAAGGTCTTGGGTTCGAAACTTCATGGAGACAGTTTCGGTACCTCAGTCCTCTCTCTCTCGCCCCGTTGGGATAAAAAATGAATGTATCATAATTTCAATGCGAAAGCAAGTTGAAGTTCTTTCTTAACTCTATTGCAAGTTAATGTAATCTTTATCCCACTATTATACAATTTGGTATAATAAAAATATAACCATAATCAGTAAAGATGTGTAAATTGACTTCAATGTCGTAACCCTAATCAATCCATTCATCTCTATGCTCAACCTATCTGTGCTTCCTTCCACTCGGACGAAGATCGTTGTCTACCTCTTGCCGACTCATGTTGCACCGCCGGAGAAAGCCACAACTCGACGCCCCCATCAGCATGACGCATCCCCCCCAAATCTGCTATTGTCGCTCTTCTTCTCCCTTCTCATCTTCACCAACGCCTCCACCCGCTAGCATCACCTTCACGACGCCACACTATCATCGCCACTACTCTTAGCCATCTCCGACATCTCTATTCTTCTTCACCTCCTCTTCAACAAGACTGTCCACATTGTTGAATTCCCACACCGGAAACGTGTGAAGGAATTAAGTGCTATATTGAGATCTGGATTACTCCTCATATCAGGTTGACCTTTTAGGATGGAATCCCGGATCTTATCATACATCCCTTTTCTGATATTGAGGATGACGGAGACGGGCCTAATCAGGTCACTCACCGACGGCTAGGGTTATGGTGCGGCTCAACATGGTTGTGGTTACGAGTTGGGATGTGTCTAGGGCTGGACGACAACGCAATTGGGGATGACGTTGGGCTGGTGATGGGGGGTTGCGTAGCTAGTAGGGGCTATGGTATGTCAAAATATTCGCTTTTCCCCGTTATTTATTACATTACATGGTTGCGATCAGATGATGGGTAATCGTTTTCTGTGGTGGAAGTTGAACAAAGATAATTTGTGAGTTGAAAAGTCATTCCACAACCAACTAAACTAATTTTGTACATACACATTATTTAGCACCACACTCACATTAGTTTATGAAAGAATGGCAAAAATAAGACTCATGTTTTGGTTTAATTAATATAGGATCAATTTTCGTTTGGACAAAAAAAGGCAATAGAATGTGTAAACTGACCTAAATGTCCCTAACAAAATTCAATCCATTCGTCTGTATGCTCCACCTCTTTGTGCCTCCTTCTGCTTGGATGAAGATTGTCATCTACCTCTTGGCGACTCTTGTTGCACCGTCGAAGAAAGCCCCAGCTCATGCGGCGCCTCCATAGCATGACACATCCCCCAAATCTGCTACTGTCACTTCTTCTCCTTTATTCATCTTTGGCAACACATCCACCGCTAGCATCATTGTCGTGTTGTCTCCTCCTCCAGCACCACCACCTCTTCTTTTTCACCTCTTCTTTCCTCCTCCTCCTTCACCTCTTCTTCTACCCAACTATCCACAGCCCTCGTCCGATTTCGAGGATGACGTAGATGGACCTAGTTGGGTCGCTCGTCGACAACTGGGGTTATGGAGCAGCTCGGTGCGGTTGGGATTGCGAGTTGGGATGCGCCAAGCTAGGGTTGGCGACGACGCGATTGGGGACGATGTCGGATTGGTGATGGGAGTGAACTGCAATATGGCAGAGGGAGGGGAGATGTAGGGGGCGAGTGCATGGGAAGGGGACGAAGGGAGGGGTTGCGGATGGGGCAGGGGAGCTGGAGGGGGCTAGGGTAGTAAGTAGTGTCCTTGGGGCGACTGTCGGTGGGGTGGGTTGAGGTATCGACGATGGCATGGCGGCAGTGTCACTTGGCATAGACAGTTGAACATGGGTCACTGCGCGGTTGTAACTGTAACTGCTTGACGATGGTAAATGCATTTGACCGGTGTTTGGTCACTATCCGGGCTATCAAACTAGTGATGATCACTGTGAGTGGTGGTCACTAAGTGGCAGCGGTCATTGACTTAAAATGGGTTACTCTGGCGTAGGAGTAGTTGTCATCGTGATCGAGGATGACGTTGACCACAATGACAGGCTGTGGTCAATGCTCAAGGTGATCACTCACATATTTTTTAATCATTGTGACATTACTTAGCACTGATGAGGTTAGATTATATTAGTAAGGTTGTTTTAGTTTCTTAGCCTATCTTTAGTCCCAAATTTTGGAAACTCAAACAAATTATATCATTTTTATCCATAACTCATTTTCAAATACTTCGTAATATTTATAAAAAAAAATCCTTGGTTTATTGTTTGTGATTTTGGATTCTTGTATATACAATTTGCGGATGTGTAAATGTCTTGTTTCACATAGATCATATTTGTTTTTTTTGTTCGCGCCGAAATTTTATTAGCTATAATTTTAAAGTAATTTGTGTCAATTTATATATATTTTTACACGATATATTATTATAGATATAATAAATAAATGAATTTCATTTCATAAAAAATAAATAAATGAAATTGAGAAGGAAAAAGTGGCAGTATGACCGGGATCCACGCAATGGATAGACAATTGACAGTACGATTTGGTTGGTTGGTACTACATGGTAGACACGCTGACGCATATCCAATGCATGATACATACGGACATGGAAAGCCATATCCCAATTGGACGAAATTTAAGGAGTTGTTTGGGTATTGGCTTTACACCCAAAATGTCAAAATTTTTACTGATAAAATATTGCATTTAGCACCGTGTGGAGTTGAAAATCCAACTATCCCTAAATTTTTATGTGTCCGTTTGGTAACACTGAAATTGAATCGGCTGATTCTGGTGAAATTTATGAAGTTTTGGTTGAAGTGGCCATAATGGCTGATTCTGCTTATATATGCAAAAAAACTCCGTATTTTATTAATAAAACAAAGAAAAAAGTACATGAAAAAATAGTTTAAGTGGTCATCTACAGTAACTTCAGCCAATACAGCCAGAAAAATAACTTCAACCTTACTTTTTCTTATTATTACACAATTCAACGCGCGAAACCAAAAGTTACGTGTTTGGTTAAAAAGTTGGTTGATAAGCCGTATTTGACTTTTATCATTTAAAATATGCATCAAACTTGTCTGTTTTAATCAATCATGAGCATGACCACTTTTGTCTCTTACTCCCTCTGCCCCCTAACTTTGTCTCGTTTTACCTTTTTCGTCTGTCCTATTAAATTTGTCTCATACCATATTTGATAATATTTGGGTGGTTGCAATTCGTTCTTACTTTATTCACACTTTATCAATTCAATATCAAAAACACAATTCCACTTTTTATTAAAACTTGTGACACACCCCTTTGTCCCATACATAGTGAGACGGAGGTAGTATATCTTTATCATTTTTAAATTTTTAGTTGTCCAATTTTTTATCACTTTTCATTTTAATCAATTATTTCTTGATTCTGGTTATGTCAATTATATGAAATTATTATGGTTTAACTATTTGAGGAAAAAGTAATGTATTTTTCAAGAAACGAGTAATACATGAGTTAAGTTTGTGTGTTCCAAAGCTTAACATGTGTATAGTTAAATATTTCTCAGGGAGAAATCATCACAAGCGAATGAGTTAGCGTAGCGGTTTGGAGCTTATGTTGTGAGTCTTAGATCGGTTCAATCCCCCCTAGCCACATTTTTAAAATATTTTTAGCACACATATATTAGATGATATGGGAGAGCCAATGAATGACGTGGAATATGTGACATGGCTGTTATGCTGACAAGGCATAGGTGGACATGACAATTGTGCTAACATGACGGATGATGAGGCAAACCGCAAAAGTACTCTTATTTTGGAAATAAATTTAACACTATCCTTGTTTGGAAAAAAAACTCAACAGTACAAATTTATTTAAATTGTCCTTATAATAGGCAGGTTGCTCCGTTGCTCAAGCAACTGTTTGTTATTGTTACATACTTGGGCTCAAATCCCTTCCCCTGCACAACTAAAATGATAAGAGGAGATTTCCCTCCTTCCAGACTTCCAGTAGCCTATAATCTATATAACACAAGCCTGTCACAAGGATGAATGCAAATTGGGATATGTATTTGTAAAAATATCTATCGATTATAATCTAAAGGGAAAATGTTTTGGGGCCTAGATTCCCCGCTCAGAAACATCACTTTCAAAGGGTTATGGTCAATTGCTCATTCATTTCCGATTGCTGACTGTGTAATGTTTAAGAAATTATAAAGTTGGGTTGTGCATTGACCGTGTTGGGTAAAACGTGTGGATGATATGCTGGAGAGGTGATTCAATATTTCAATTCTGTTTCCCATCTTAATATTTAATTCTCATTGGACGCTGGAGAGGTGGGAACAGTGATCCGGATTTGTGATCTTATGTCAGTGCAGGGTTTGAAGGGGAGGTCTGAGGAGATATTGTAAAGCTCCAGCCGTGAAAAATTTAAACGTGTGATCCGGATTGGTCCAAAAACACGGTGATCACTGTTGACAGAAAATCATTTATTGATGGTGAAACACTGTTTGCAATGAATTGTTTCTATTGGTTGTCAAAGACGGTGAACACTGTTGATGTCATTTGCCATGCCTTTCCAGACGATTAGTATAAAAGCAGCACTCCTGCATCACACTTCTCATGCTAATTCGCAAATCAAGCTCCCATAGCAAAATAAGAAATACATTTCCTAAATATGTTTGATTCATGAGATTGATCAAAGTATGACAAGTTGGGCCATGAAGGCAAGGGCCACAAGGGAGGGTAAACTCTATATAACAGCTTATCAAGTCCCCAAAGGAGTGTAATGTAGAGGCAACCACACGAGGATCAAGTTATAGCATGTAGTTTTCATTTTGAGTTCCCTTCCAGCAATAATATGTTTGCTTTTGGGCCCACACAAATTTGTAAAGAAGGGCCATTACTTATGTAGATGTTTGAAACATATGGCAACTATAATAAAAAAAAGGTTAGATATTTCCTTACCTGTTGTTGCGCCCTATATGAATTGTTGGATCTTAATATCCAGACCGGTGGTTATAGTGCTCTGTCCATGCTTCCTTTGGAGTTGATGTTGGTTGTATGCTTTACAATTAGAAGGGTTGTATGCTACGGGGCTTTTGTGTTGTGTGTATACACTTTGTATAGACTTTCAGAATGACACCGCACCGGCTGTCGGGCTTGCTTTGGTGAATTGTAAGCGGTGGTCGAGGTGGATTGTTAGATTTAGGTTGGGATTGGGGAGATAAGGTCCATGGTTACTTTATGGTTGGCTTACACTCACAATGTTTGGGTTGGTTGGTCTGAATTATTAATAAGGTTGGTGGTGTTCTCAAAGGTTCCCATGATTTTAATGAGGTTGGGACATACGGAGTAGCACTTTAGCATGTGTGACAAATGGTTTGACATTAATGCCACATGTCATCTTTAACATTTAAAACTTTTAAATGTCTAGAGTTTTTGGAAAATAATTCAAAATTAATTTACCTTGATAATTGGCTGGACAAGGCTTAATTAAAATGTCTGTTTATTTGAAAAACTAAAAATCGAGAAATAATTTAAATAAAAAAACTCAACTCTCGATGTATTTCTGTGTGCATACATTTTCGTTAAAAGTGGGAAACATTCCACATTTTGGAGTGTATAGCTATAAATCTATTAAAAACAATCTTAAATGGAACCATACATCTTCCTTAAATAATTGATTTCAAATTTCAAAGTGCACGACGAAGTAATTTTTGGCTTCGGATTCAATACAAATATAACATGCATGATGCATTCAGATTTGACATCAGATTGGAATTCATATATCTCTAAATCATTATAAACTCAACGACCAAAATTATTACGAGTATTTAATTATTAGTATTGTATACCATTGGTTAAATTTTAGACGTTTTAAACTAAAAACAACCTGCTTTCGAAAAACTTCACTATAATATACCCCGTATTATGTGTTCATTAAGTCTTTAACTTTTAATTTTTATTCATTATGCAAATGTACTAAACAACGTAATTTAATGCATGTCAAAAATCTTTATACCACATCACAATCTGTATAATATACTCTGCATATTTTTATTTAAAGATTATTTTAAAATCGCTGAAAAAAATGAAAAACAACCTATGCGCCTTTATGTTGGATTTGTAGTTTTGAAGAAATGTATTGTGCAAGACATTTAAAAAAGTATCAAGTAATCACATATCCATAGCGGAGTTTTGATTCACTTACAGGTATCGCTTAGAGCATTTTTCAGGCGATTGCAAGTTATTTTGTCTATGCCAATGAATATCGGCGGGAGGACTAATGCGATTCTTGGTCGGACTGTTCACCTACGGCTGTGTGATGGAGTAGTTGAGGATATTTTTGGGGTGATGACCATCGAATGTTCTGGTGTTCGTTAGGCTTGAGGGTTATTTAGGGCTGGGGTATTTTAGGAGGATAGTTGCTCTCTTGGGCCGTATTTTAGAAAGGCGTAAGGCTAAACTGGGTTGTATCTTAAGGATAAGGAGGTAAAAAGTTGAATTAGGCGAGCAAGGAGTAGCCCGGTGGATACGTACACACGTACATTATTGATTGTTGCTCATCAATCTTTTTTGTGGTCCCAATTTGTCTCCAATTAAACATTACCAACTCTCATAAATATGTAAATTGAACCTAAACATTAATTATGGAGGTAGGAAAGGAGGCCATAAATATATTAAGAGCCGATTTGGTAATATCAAAATCGGCTAAATCAGCTTATTCTGCTGAAATTTATGAAGTTCCGATTGAGGTGGTTGGATTGACTGATTCTGCTGATTTATGGGGAAAAAAATTAAAATATAATTTATTGGTAAAATAAAGAAAAAAATATACAAAAAATAGCTAAAATGATCTTCTACAATAACTTCAGTCAATATAGTCAGAAAAGTAACTTCAACCTTACTTATTCTTATTATTACACAATTCAGAGCGTGAAATCAAAAGTTACGTGTTTGATGAAAAAAGTGACTGATAAGCCGGAAAACAGGGTTACCAAACGGGCCCTCAATTTATCAGAATATTAATAATACGTTTTCAAAAATGAATGACAAAAATTAAATATTTCATCTGTCTCATTTTACATGTCTGACTTTCTTTTTTAGGTTATCCCAAAATAAGTGTCACATTTTCATTTTTGAAAAGAAATATGTGAATCACATCCTTTCACTTTATTTTATTCAAATCTAAACCACAACTTTTACTTTTTCAATTATTTTATTAAAAATTGTGTCGAACTAAAGTAGAACACATAAAATGAGATAGATGTGATATAACATTTCCTATTTTATTTCCTAGGCTTTTGGAGACAATGGTGTTGTATATCTTGGGTAGTTGGATTACACCGTTTTTGAAATTGTTGCTTTTGGAGAAAATTGTGATCGTAAATGTTAATTTAATTTGTTTTAAATAAAAACTTTGATTTAGTGTTATAATTTTGGGTAACCATGTTTCAGACTAAAGAGAAATATCCAACAGAATTAGTGGGGCTACAAAAATTTGGGTACTATTCCCGCAATCAATATATATATATATAAGAGGAATTTTTTAAGAGCATACGGTGTGCCACATAATCCTGCCATGTCATCATATATAATAATTATTAATTACTTTTTATGCTTTTTATTTTTTATTACATTCTATTTTTATTGCATATTGATATGGAAACAAAATATTGTACGATTCTATAGAATCCACCTTATTTATACCACGTAACTTTTTGAGAACCTCTACTTACTACGTATTAATTTGTATGACACGGATTCAGCATCCTTTTTATATTTGTAATGAAAAATAAAGTAGATTGAGAATTTATTTGTAAGAACTAAATTTTAGATGATGAAGTACGTCATTCATAAAATTTAGTTACAGTCTATGAAGCACGGATACTTCCCTAGGGTAGCGTATCGGCGTATCGGATACGTTCCCGTATCCGATACTCTAGGATACCCGTACCGTACGTTCCCGGGTCGTATCTGCAATTTTTAAAAGTTTCCATTTTTTTTGTAATTTTTTGAAAGTTTCCGATACTCGTATCCTGACGGATACCCGTATCAACCATTTTTTTAAAAAAAAAATCCCAAAATTTACTTAATAAAATTCTAAAAAAAAATGAAAATTTAAAACTACATTTTACTTGGTAATCAAATAATGGGCCTATATGGCTATATCCGAATTAAGTCATTAACTCATACTCCGAAGTGGGTACTTGCACTTTTAATTTCAAGATTGTAGTTGTTTGACTTATTTCTCATTTTAAATTAATGACTCATTGACTACATTTATATTTCGAGATACACTAGTGTATATAAGAAATATTATGAATTTGTTGGAATAATTACATAATTTAAAATACTATAAGCTTTGTCAGGATGTAGTTAACATTTTAAATTTTCATTTGTGAAATAAATAATATTACATCCAGTAAAATTTATATTTAGTTGCATTCTCATAAAAGTTTTGTGTATTTTAATTTATGTATTTAACAGGTGTGGGATGAGAGGTGTTTATTCGCAGACATTCATTATCATCTTTATATGTTATCTTGCCATTCCAAATCTTAATGTGATAATATTTAAACATGTCTATACATAAAAGTTAAGGACAACCATTGCGTGTTGATCTATTGTTGAAAAAACATGTATTTAGACACGGTCAACTTCACTAGTCGTATCAAAAGTAATTACAATACACTATACTTTTTTTGAAGGACAATAGACAATATACTTAGGAGGTCACATTTTCATAAACATTCTTTATTTTAGTCATAATTATGTAAATGTTTCAAAAAATTGTATGCAAATATACCTAAATTTGTCCTCTACAATAGTAGACTGATCTATATGAATATTTTACCATTAATTTGTATATAGTATTTATTTACATATAGTTTAAGAAAGACATATCACACTTTCACATATCTGCACCCCCCTGATTTGCATGTTTACACAAGCAATTCGTTTTTTTAAAGATACACAAGCAATTCGTTAAAAATATGCAATTCGTATAAATATGAAGTCACCCCATTACTTGGTCATTATAAACAGTTTACATTCAATGAATATGCATAAACCCTTGGAAAAAAAACTTCTCTGCCAAATCGTTTATACATCATGTGACTATCACTGTACCTGAAGATCTATTGATACGCATAAATGAAGATCCTATAGCTGCTTTAGTTGAAAGTATATTCCCCGAGTATGTTAAAAATGCAGATGATATAAATTGTTTGCGTGACCGTACCATTTTAGCACCCACGCTTGCCGTTGTTGAACCTGTTAATGCGTATATGACAACTCTAAATGTTGGTCAGGTTTCAAGAACCTATCTTAGTTCAGATAGCGTTTCTAAGGTAGATTGTACAACCGATATGATGACAGAACTGCACACACCGGAGTTCTTGAATAGTATCAATTATCTGGTGTACCGAATCATGAGTTAACTTTAAAGGTCGAAACTCCGGTAATGCTTTTGTGTAATATTGATCATTCAATGGAGTTGTGTAACGGAACTCGCCTGATTCTAACGAGGCTTGGTGATTATGGTTTGGAGGGAAAGATTTTAACCAATGTGAGTGCTAAAGAAAAAGTAATAATTCCTAGATTGTCATTAACCCCATCCGATGTCAGCTTGCCTTTCAAATTTCAGAGGCGGCAATATCGTGTTATGACTTCATATGCTATGACTATAAATAAAAGTCAAGGTCAATCTTTGTCCCGTGTTGGGTTGTTGTTGAAAAACTCGGTTTTTACTCACGGACAGTTGTATGTTGCAGTATCAAGGGTTACCGATCGTTGTGGTTTGAAAATTCTAATTTTTGATGAAAATGAAGGAACCACTGACAAGACTCAAAATGTTGTATTCAAAGAAGTGTTCAGCAATGTTTAGGGTTACAATGTTATGGTTTCTACTTATTTGTTGGATGTTTTTGGTCTTTTGAGTAATGCTTAGTCCTCTATTTTTAACAATAATATTATAATTGTGTTTTGTTTATTGATTTGAGCTACATCTATATTGCATGGAGATAGACGTTGTCATCAATTGATAGTGTAATTTGAATAGTTAGCCCAAATAAATTTGAAAGAAAAATTCTCCGACCGTGCATCGCACGGGTGAGTTACTAGTTTACAAATAAAAAACAAAACAAAAGTTTGGAACCAGTTTGCTTCCCAGGGTTTGCTTTTCCCCTTATAAACAAACCGAGAGGACTACATTGTAGGCATGACCGGGCCCCGGGCTGGGAATGGGCGGGACTGGGGTTTTGGGATAAAGGCCCAAATACCGGGCCGAGCCCGAGTCAGGTTATTTTTTTTTAGGGAGATTCTATTTGCAGCCTCCATTTTGCTAAATACAGCCCCAAAAATAAATAATTATGAATAATATTATATTAAGTCACCATTTTAACCTTGAGGAAAACAACCGCCCAGATGAGTGATGGCTCGGCAGCGCACCCCCACACCCGGTGACCTGGGTGAATGGTTTCCAACCATCATCCGACTGAAGAACGACGGCCAGCGGAGGAGGAGCAAGAATATCTCCTACTCTCTTCCCAAAACGGAAGAAGCACTATTTGATTCGATGATGAACAGAAACCAGAGAGAAACCATCAATCTCATCTCACCCAATCCATTGTACGCTTGATTTGAATCTAGGTCTAGCTAATTAAGATCAGGAATATAACCAATTTACTGTTATAATAATAATACAATCACTCATATATACTAGCAGTAGCCTGTGCGGGTCCTTTGAAGCGTGCCAGCGAACCAGCTTCAGTGCCGGTTGAATCTCATGATAAGCAGCGCTCTTCTAATCGATGTTTATTTTTTGTTTTTATTGTGGGAAATTGATTTTGATTAATTTGTTATTTCAGTCAATTATTTGGACTTCATCAAGTAGGTATTCTTTTTGTAAATCTGCAGTTCATGTGCTTCATCTCCAATTTAAGATGAACGAGAGTAGAAAGAGATTTGTATGTAATACAAATAGTCGAAGGGTAATATAGGTATATACAAAAAAAATTCTACCGATGGTTGTGAGTAGTAAAAGATGGGCTGCATATAGAATTCCCCTTTTTTTATTAGTCTTTTTTAATTTATTCCTAGACCCCCCCCCCCCCCCCCCCCCAAACCATGCCAAAACACCTAGCCCAACCTAGCAACAGCCCAATGCCAAAAAAAAATTGAAAAAAAATGGCCTGAACTGGGCCCAGACCACTAAAATCAGGGCCCATAGCCCACCCATAAACAGCCTATCCGGGCCCCCGGTACCACCGGGCCGGGTCAGGCCTGCATGGTACTAGGCCAGGCCGACCCGTCCCAACCCATCCCTACTATATTGTACTTAAATATTTCATTCTCTGAAAGAAAACGATCACATAGGTTTGTACTTTGTAGTAACAAACCACAAAGGTTTGTAGTAATAAACCACAACAGGTCAACCGTCAACCAGTGATTTAAAGGATTTGGTATTCAACACATCACATAAAAGACCGGAGAATTGAAGAAAAAAGATAGTTCAACTCACAATGAGACCAGAACCGCCTATCCACCATCACAGACAAGTGCGTGATTTCCATTGTGCACAATTAATTTACTGTCATTTCATACTACAAAGCACATAACATAATTGCAAACACTATGATCTGCAGAGTTCCCCCGTATAATTTTTCTACTTCATGCAACCATGAGTGGTGACTGGCGAGGAAGGGATGGGATTTCGCAAGTGATAAAGAAACTACTTTGACACAAATAAGATACAGAACATGGATCAAGAACTTGCTCCACAACCTATCAGCTTCCTAATGCACAACAACAGCAACAACTTGATCGTTGTGATAAAGTTTCCAAATGTCAGACATCATCATTATACAGAATAGGTTTCCCACACCATGCCCACTAGTATACTGATGTTGATCACAGCTTTAAAGCACTTTAGCCTCCACTGCCACCGCTACCACCCATCGGGTTGGGTTCTCCCATTCCTCTAGACGCCAAAGCAAGAACTTCTGGTGACATCTCCCAGCTCCCGCTTTTCCTTCCCCAACTTGACCGCCGTGGATGATGCATCGCTGCTCGGTCACCTTCATCAACCGTTGTTCTTATCTCCTTGATGTCGTTGTTGTCACTTAGTTGACCACCACCTTCGTGGGGCCCAACATCACCACCACCCCAAACTGCTTTCCTTCCCATCTCTATGTCGTCCACAGCCTTGCCCATATTTGGACTCACAAACCCCCCCACAGAGGTGTGTCGGGCAGGTATTGCAGGATCCCTAGGTACCTTTGCCCTGAAATCGTTTTTTGATGGAGGGACAGCAGTAAAAAATATCTCCATGAAGTTCTGCACCACTCCTTTGTTGTATGGGTTCGCTCGCCTGTCGTACCGGTATCTGAAGTTCTCATATGTTGTCTGCACAATAAATTCAGTGTTGATGTTCTGAGGGTGAGAAGTCACGTATTGTTTGGAAATGCTTTTGATTTTTGTTCTTTTCTAAAGAGCTTGTTTGGGAGACCAAAATATTCTAGTTAATGAAATGTTCGAAGTTCAACATCAATAAATCAAATTATAGATATTTGATCGGACCCATTTTATTTTAACATTTCTACTACTCCAAATATAAAGATTAAAATTCTAAATATATTTAAATGATATCATATTTGTTTGTTTCCGTATTTTCCATGGTCAAGCTAAACTAAACATTAATAATATTTTCATTACGAACCATTTTCCTTTCCTTGCTGTTCTCTGGGTCCTAAACGCGCAAAATGCGTTATTGTACAATGTTTTTCTGGGGTTTTCACTAATTTTACTCAAATGTTGGTTTGGACAAAAAAGAGACCATTTTTAGTATAAAAGGTGACTAAATAAATCCTGAAAACGGAAACTCATAAAAGCACGAGACGATATTACCAAACTTGCAATGGAGCCAAAGATTCATTATTTTTTGGCTTGAGAATATGATGGAATAAAGCAAAATGGCTCACCAAACTGTCTGCTCTTCTTTGTTATGAAGCAGCAGTCAGTCCATGCAATTTTGGACGTGATTTTCATTATGGGTCATCCGGAAACAGTCTCTCTGTGCTTTAGTACAGAGGTAAGATTGCGTACATCTGACCCCCCTTACCCCACCGTAGGTGGAAGTCTTTGCGGCACTGGGGTAAATGATGATTGATATATATCCTCTCAAAGCCCGAGTGACATCCCCACTGAGGCACTGACACCACTGAAAGCCTACATCCCGCTCAGTGACATCACCGGGTGACACCCAGAAGGCCTCACCCTCCAGTGACACTCCAGAAAGCCTCAGTGACCCACGGAAACTCATGTGCCCCAATGACTCGCTGACACCCTACAGTGACCAAAACATCAGTGACTCAACACCTCAATGAGCCCACCCCTGCGACCCAATGAACAATCGCCCAGCCGCCCACCTGACTTCTTATCGCCGCTAGTGACCCTCAGTAGTTGACCACTTGACCCGACGCGGAAATCGCCACCCTATGCCCTTGTAACCCGGCCACCATCCTAACGCCACCCAGTTGGCCTGCCGTCGCCACCACTTTCCCCGCAATTGCTCCTCACTCCCCCAACCCCCTGCCCCGTCGCAGCCCGAAGTCCCTCGCACCTTCCCCTTCCCCACCCTTTTCCCTAACCCTCAATCCCAATCCTACGCGCCGCACCACCACCATCATGAAACCCTAACTGCTGTGTAACCCTAGCTGTCGCCCTCCTGTTATCCCAGCCACCGTCCAAGTTTGTATTTTAAGTCTAAAAGTTAATGTTTAAAAATTTATAGGTCTTTGGATCGGCTTATGTTTTACGGAGTAATATTTTTATTAGGGGTGCTTAGAATGTAGTTTATCTGTCGCAAACTGTTACTAATACAAAGAGTACTTCTGTAAAGTTTTTTCCTCATGGAATTTTGTAAGTTGTTGCAAACATGAATTTGAAGTTTTTATTGTTGGGAAAATAAGTTTAAATAATTCGAACTATCTTCTAAGAATAATATGTACTTTGGAAATAAATTTTAAAAATACCAACTATTTGATATGAAACAAAAGTGATGGAGCATCTTTTTATTAAAAATCCAATAATTTTTTTTATTTGAGGCAAAATATCCAATCATTTAACTTATCAAAAAATCATTGAAAAATATCAAATCAGTGAACCTATTTCTAAATACGGAGTATCATTTATTTGATGGTTTGATATGACTTTTGATGTCTTAACTGACTGAATTTCATGTCAAAAAGTGGCTTCGTATTATTTTTGTTATGTATACACATTGTTTTCACTAGGGGTGTTTGGTAAATGGAGTTTTAGCGAAACATAGCAGTGTGACCCCTTTTTAGCGTTTTCAATAAGTAAATATGTTGAGTGGTAAACAGTTGTTCGGCCCTAGAGTTTTTGGACAGAACGGCTGAAATAGAAATGCTATAAATAGCAGTGTTTTGGAATAGTGTTTTGAAACATGGCATTACTTACTAATTGCTACGGGCCAAACAGCTAAATTATCAAACATTTTTTTGCAACTCGTTAAATTATTCCTCTAGTCAAACCACTTGACTGGATCTGCTATTAACAACCCGCTAACATAATCCGCTATCTGCTAACTTCGAAATGCAAAACACCCGCACTATTCACGAATAAATAGAGTTATGTACAAAACAGACATGTCACATGTCAAGCATGTTGAGGGACAGGGCCAAGATTTAGTCATGGGGGGTCAAGACTCAAGAAGGAACACAAACAATAAAGAGAAAATTCTCTAAATAGGTCTAAAATAAAAATAAAGTTCATAAATAGGATTATCATTGTTTTATTATCAAAATAGGACTTATTCACTCCTATTTTTGCAAACTTTAATCAAATTATTTTTAATAGAACTAGATAAGATCTATTTGAGGAGTACAACATATTTTTTCATATTTTTAATCATATATACGGAGTGTGTATATTATTTCATGAGGAATGATCCTGTCAAAACTATCTGACATCATCAGCCGTTCAGCTGCCTATGTTTGAGGTGGTTCCAAGTGGATTTTCTTGATGAAATTTTGTGACATGTTCTTCATGATGTGTAGATTATTTACACCGAATTTCAGTTTAAAATTATATTGGCAAGTCAGTTAAATAAATTATTGAAAAACACTGCGTCAAAATATATATGAAAAACGCAGTGTTTCTCTGTAACTTATTTAATTGACTTTCCGGTTGGACATAATTTACACTTCATGCAATACATGGTCACAAAATTTTATCAAAAATTTATACCCGGAAGTATCTCAAATGGAGGCTTCTATCTGGTAATTCTGACCCAATCTTTTCTGATTATTTCATATCTAATACTAGTGCTAGTGGAAAAAATTTGGGGGGCCAAAGCCCTTCTACCCATATGCCTACCTCCGTCCCTGAGCATGTTTAATATTTTAAGAAACTGGACAAGAAGAATCAAACACCAAAAAGTGAAAACATAAAAACGAGAAACGTTACAAAACAAACCTTAATATAATCAGAACCACAATCCATAAATACTTCTTGAGGTTTAAGGAATTCTTTTTACCTGATTTGTACTGATGAGGTATAAATGGAACGCAGTAAGACCACCAACAAACCACACTGCAATAAAGGTGTAAGCTATTAGAACCATAGAAGCTGGGGTTTTGATCATTGCCTTCCATATTGTCGTCTCTTCAGCACCCATGATCCTTTTAATGTAGACCCAGCAGAAACCAAATACATATATACAAAGAAGCGTGGTGGAGCAGACAAACATGAAAAAGAACCGGTAGTTCCTCTGCACCCCCACAAAAAAAAACATCAAGTTTTCTGAAAGCAAATTCGTGGAGAAAATAGACTCGATTCTATTAATTCAAGAAAAAACAGGAGCTTGTTTGGTTAGGAGATTTTTTGTTTATTATTTTATATCTATTTTTTACTCTTAGACAATAAAAGTAACTACTAGAGAGTACTACCTCCATCCCTTCCCAAAAACATCTTGTTTTTACCAAGGTACAACTATTGAAAACCATCAATTCTAGTTTTTTTTTTTGTTCGCTTGTCTAAATTTAACTTGTTTAAGGAGCGTTTTTCTTTTTTTGAAAAGCTACATTATACACACACACACACACAATAGTAACTTCTCTTTATTCAGTTAGGATTTTTTTCTTGAGACAAAACAATTTTTTAAATAAGACTTTCTTTTTGGTGGACTGAGGTAGTACATGTTTAGTAAATTGATGCATTTCTACACAATTTTTTCCTACACTTTCTTTTCCACATCTAAATTTAATGATAAGTTACTAAAATAAATGTCACTCTACACCTTTGGCCCTACCCCCCCTGAAATACTCCTACTACCAAACAAGGGCAGCAACTACACAATTGATATCAACAGTAACTGGTGCAAAATAAACATTACCAGCCCAATACACTGCCCGACCCAAGGGCAATGGTGGTCAAATCTTTCAACGCAATTGTTGCATATCGAACAATGAGAGCAGCGCGGTGGTCTGTAAAGCATGCAGGTGTCACAATATTTGACCTTCACAGTAATTCCATTAACCTCAACCTCTTTAATCCGAGGTAGGCGTAGCTGTGGGGTTTGTCCACCAACTTCAGTGGTGTTTCCATCAAAGTCTTTTGGTTCGGGAGGGTGTGCGTTACGTGGAACTATTCCCGGATCTCTTCCGGAAGTTAGTAGGAGAAGAACCAAAACCTGAAGGATTATATTGTTGATACAAGATAGATACTTAGATGATGACCATAAATTGAATAGATAGTAGGGTGGAAAACCAAACCTTGTATGAGAAGTGTAAGCAAATTGACAAAAATGCAAGTAATGAAGTAACATCACTGGAAAATAATATAAGAATCACCCAAGAAACCTAAAACCTAATCTGAAATTAGGCTAATGGATTCTACTTCTTCCATAGTATAGGATTATTGGCAGCATAGAATAAATTTTCCACATGTACGAATGAGTCCTATTGTAAAGTCATCAAAATTGCACGCCAATATGCTCCCCATGTAAAATGATGCTAGACGAACCCCAAGTCCAATAAACAATAAAAGGAACATTGTAGTCCGTAATGATTAAGCCATACATGTCTATGGACAACATTCTGCGGGGTGGGGGAGTATCGAATGCTAACACTTAAACACATGTTAGAGGATCTAGTCAGATATCCCACTTTTGAACTCATAACTTCAATTTTAAGGAATGTCAAGGTCCTCAAAATCTAAAGAGATGTACAGCACATTGAAGCACTTCACTTACCCTGTGTTTGAAAATACAAATATAGAGGGAGGTGAAGTACGTGATACAGGCGTATCTATAGTAATTATTATTATTATTATTATTATTGTTTATCACTATTTTTATCATTACTAATTAGGAGTAGTTCCACAGTGGTATAATTATTGTTATTTTCTTGTTTAGTTTTGGCCAGCTTCTTATTAGTCTCTAGCTTTACGTTTTCTATTATGATTAGAGCTCTTGTTGTAATATAGCAAAATAAAGGTCTCCAATATCGATTAATTAACTACCTTCGAAGAATTAATTATTGTGTGTCTTGACAAGGTCCAGAACTGATTACTTCTAGCTTAGGCAGTTAGGCTTACTTTGTTCTTCCTCTTTTCCCAATATTCCAAATGAGTTCCCAACCATGCTCAAACAATAGGTAGATGAGAGATGAAAGGAGAATAATTGGAGGGAGGTTTGTTTAGTTGAAAATATAAAGAATGGAAATGCACAGACAATATTTGAACTAAATTTGTTTCTTAATAAAAAAACATGTTGTTACCCTTACGACACCTATACATTATCAAAAGAAATGAGGGTAAAATGGCAAAATACATGCATTACCCTTCATTTATCTTCTCTTATTTTCTACTGTATTTCTTTGCTATCAAACATAGGCTTAATTGCATCATCCTGTTCAAATGCACTGATATGGTTCCTTACTCAGCTAACATGTTCCAAGATTCACCATTGCATGCTTCCTCGTGTGGTGGTACTGTTTAAGGAGTATCTTATCTCGCAATCTTATATAGTAACAAGAAATAAAGGTAATCTGAGCTACGGTGAGGGCTTGCAGGAAATTCAACTTATCCGCGGGAAAATATATGGTCCATCTACCTTTTATACCGTTGACTTAATCGGTCAAAGGAAGTACAAAGAAATGAGAATAATCATATCGTATTCACCATTATTATAAACAGAAAGCATCTAAACGAGAGGAACACCATGTTATACAATAAAGTTAGTCACTTAATATCCGAAGAAAATGAAACAGGGAGTGGAATATCCTCACTTCTCATTTCGCAATCTTTGAAGACAGTAAATGAAAGTTAACAGCTACAGTTTTGTGCAAAAAAAGGAAGAAGAAAGCACTTACATAAAATGTAAATACCACTGCCACAACCATAATTGAAAATCCCCAGTCATTAGGAAAATCATCAGAAAGCTTTCTAGCAACAAAGACACAGAAAACTGCAACAGGGGCTACAATAAGGAAAATGGTCAACACTAATGATCTGGCATCCGGTCCAAATATAAACCTTCCCTGAAGAAAAAATCTCTGCAAACAGAAAAACAAGTTAAAGAAAAAAGAAACTTCAGTAACGGAAATGCCATAACCTTATAAAACGAATAACTATAAATCAAGAGAAATATCAATTGGGATTTGGGACAAACAGATTGTAGGAAGTTGATGACAAAAATCAGCAAGAACACTTTTAATAGATAGTGGACAGCTGGATGTAGAAAAGGGACAAACATAACAACTTTGGATCAAATTTCTAATCACATATCCGGATCAAATGTGCTGACTTCAAGGTCTTTTTCTAATTTCAAGTGGAGAAACTGAAAAGTATAAGAAGGGGCTACATCCAAAGATTATTTATCCGCATAATACACCTTTTCGGATTGTAAATCCCTAAAGGTTTCTGGTTTTCAAATCTCACATGAATTTTCGAACAAATGTAAATTTTTTCAGGAAAATGGAAGTAGCTCTTCATATTTCCTTTTAGAAAGGTAACACAAGTAAACAGCAAAAAATCAAATTTCTAAAGACCTGGGAAACGGGACTAGAAAATATTCCAAAGAAACCTTGGCATCTCAGTATGATACTCAGTAAATACAGCTTGAGTCAAAGATCTATTAAAGGAAGGTCGAAGATCTATATAAACCCACCTTTGGCAATTATTTTCAACTCCGCTAGGCTCTTGGTTCATTTACAGAAATGACAGTATACAACTGATCCACATACAAATCCCTCGGGTTCAGGTCCGTTCCACTTTACACTGTATTCTAATGGCCTTGTGTTCAATGTGCTATCAGAGATGATATTAGACTATTTATTTTGCATAAGTACAGCTTAAATTTGAAGTTAATTAAATGCTTAGAACTCTAATCAGTACTCCACAGTAGCTCATGATTCAAAGTAAGTGATTGACAAGTAACATAAGAGAAAAGCTGTTCGGTAAAAAAGTTAGGTAGAGAGAAATTGATAAACAGTGACTAAGAAACATTGCAGAGGAAAAGAGTATCCTAGGAGAGCGAAACTGACATTGCTGCCTTTCCATGTCTGGTAAATTCGTAAATCGTCCGACCCGTTGGTGGATCCAGATGGTGGATCGGACCCTTTTGGAGGGGGAACGACGTACATCTCTCAGTTCCTCGCACTTCACCCAAATCTCCAGCGCAATTGACCGATAGTTAAATGCAATTACAGTCCTCCCACAGGCGAGAGCATACTGGAGGGTAAAAGGGGAGAGTGGGTAGAAGTAGTGGAACGTTCCGGCGATAAATTTACAGATCCCGGTGAACTGCCGCCGATGGACGTGAGGGGGGAGAAGGAAGATGGTGGATTCATCTTTTCTAGTGGCGAAACCTTTACAGGGTGGTCAAACCCACGTGGCCGCAAACTATTGGATAGGTGGGGTCCGTCTGGACTGCACGCCCAAGAAAATGACTTGTCCATATCTCCTTGTCGCCGCTTCTAATCGCTTAGGCCGTGTTTGGTTTACCAGATGAGCAGCTAGGGGATTTTGGTACATGTTTGTGTTTGGTCAAGAGGAAATGAGATGAAAGCTCAAAGGAATATAAACTCAAAAAAAAAAGTGTTAAATAATCGCTGATGTGGTAAATAATGGTGTCCCGGTCAGCATCATATTCATCCCCATTTATGTCTAAAAATATAAAAGCATTTTAATCGAAGTTTAGCCTTCGCAAGTTGTCTTTAGGGTTTAGGCAAAGGTGCCGCCATCGCCGGCAGAGAAAAGCCTAAGGCAGCGAAATCAGTCGAAATTGGCCAGCAATGCTGCTATGGATAACAAGAACACTCGTATTGTGTCCAGGCACATTCAATTGGCAGTGAGGAATGATGAACAACTCAGCAAATTTTTGGGGAATGTGACAATTGTCAATGGAGGGTGTTGCCAAACATCACCAGAATTTGCTATCCCAAAAAGGCAGACAGTGCAAAGGGCGAAATAGACTTTACATCTCAGGAGTTTTGTCCAATTTGAACCATGTACAATACCTATTCGTACACGTTTTTTGAAGCTACTGATATCCCATACAAGCAAATGGAATAGCTTTTTTGGGTTAATATTCTTGCTTCCATTGTTGATTGGTAGTTTTATGTACTCGAAAGGTTCTTTGCTGATGGAAAAATTTGGAGTTGCCTAGTGTTGTGGGTGCGGCGATGCGTTTCGTGGCTTCATTGAAGTGAGAATTAAAGTGCAGAGTGGTTTGTATGCATATAATGTTTAGCAAGTGGATCATGTGGATTATATCACTGATTTGTACTTAATTAACACTGTTTTTAATTCTCTTTACTTGTGAATCATAATTGCAATATAATGTACTCTTTAATCTGCTGCGTATAACTTAATGTACTCATTTGACACTTTCCTCACAAAACAAATATCCCAATATGCCCTTGTTATGGAAAGCTAAATAATTATAATGAATTCAATTATTATTAACTAAGTTCATAAATCATAATATATGAAAATTAAATGAAGCACTCGATAGTACTATGACTAACTTTTTTTTATATTGAAACTATTTATTAAAAATTTCTTATAAATATTAAAGGGTGGAAAATACTAATTGACGAGTATGTTGACATATACTCCAAGAGTATCAACATTTACGATGAATGATCTCTAGAATCCATTATGGTCACTATGGTCAAGCTCAAAACCAGCTCTAAGATCATCGAGATAACCCAAAACTGCAACCGAAGTTGAGGTCGACCCTTGCCAAGGTTGGTGACAATCCCCATAAGAAATGAATTGTATTTAGCTTTTGATGATGTTGTACAAATTAGGAATTTGGAGTACACCTGTAGATAAAATGTCTTTAGATTTTTTTGTTGTAACTTTTAGAATAGTTGACAGCCAGAATAGCGTGCTTCTGCTTCACCTTGGGCAGAACCGCTAAGACTGAAGTGTTGGGAACACTTTAGTTCTTGAGCAAAACAACCTACAACAGAAGTGGTTCAGAACATCTCCCTTGCACAGAATTGCTCAAGGCTTTGATATTTCCGTTATACTGATGGGATATATCCTAACGACGGGGAGCCTCTTAACGAGAGACGTATGAAGTTGTGCATTAAATGCACATTTAATGCTATCCATCCTTAAAAATATTTATGGCACGTGATTGACCGTGGTATCCAGAAGAATAATATTTAATACTCCCAAAATAATAAGTTGCCGAGAATATCTGAACTGACCGATCAAGTCTACAGGTCAAGCATTTGATGAAGTTGTCTTCTACACTCCAACAGAAAGACCACTCTTAGTATAAAAGATACACTTAGAATAACAGAACAGCTACAAACGAACTTTGAAATACAATGTACAAATTCTTAAGAGCAAAATACTTCATTCTACACAAGAATTCAAACAAGGCTTGAAAGATATATATTCAAATCCTTCATCCAACTCTCACTAGTTCATCCTTGTTCTTCGACCTCTCCGAAAGCTAAAGCTACACATCTTGTACCGAGTACGTTGGAGGAAAAATCTTTTGAATCTTTCAAAAGTATTCTTCATGCAAAAGACAGGTGCCAAAGTAACCAGAGTGAAGTGGGGATACTTCGAGCAAGCTTGGTGTAACACCTGTTAGGAGATTGGTGTAACGTACCTCGAAAGTACAGCAGTGGAAGGTTGAAATTTTCCCAAACAAATCTTCCCTGATTATGACAAAATAACGAATATAACAATAATAATAGATCTGAGATAAAACTTACAGATGCTCCAGCCTAGCGGTGATAATCCTTGACCTTAGGCATCCACATGATTTCTCCTTTTCGAAAGAACGGTTAGATCTCCCATAGAGAAAGACTAGGAAATCTCTTCGTAGGGAAATAAACTGATAATACTGAATCTAAAAACTAGTCACATAATTATGAAGGAGAACGATGTTTTTATACTAGTTCTAAACTAGATTTCCCAATCACAATGAAAGTCTTCCACGTTAATGTTTCTAGCCCAACGAGGACTAATAATTAAATAAAGATATAACATTAAATAATAATAATAATAATAATACTAATAATAATAATAATAATAAAAACTATCCGTACATAGTAAAGAGCAATGGGGGGCTGCCGCCACCCTCATTGTCTTAATGTACTTTTATTATTACTAATATTTATTTATCTTTTCTTGAATACACTTTAATTCTAAATTCCATTCAAGAAAAATATCTACTTTATTTAATTATAAATACATCTTAATTAAGTATAATAAATCTAATTTATCACACTTAATTAATTCTATCAAATAGAACAATCCCTCAACATGTTGAATTAAATATATTAATCTAATCAATAATTAATTCATCTTATTTTCAGTATTATGAATTAAATATTATTTAATCTCATTCATTTTCATTTACCCCAGTGCCGCAAAGGCTCCCACCTATGGTGGGGTAAGGGGGGTTGGATGTACGTAGTCTTACCCCTGTACTAAAGCACAGAGAGACTGTTTCCGGATGACCCATAGTGAAAATCACATCCAAAATTGCATGGACTGACTGTTGCTTCATAACAAAGAAGCGCAGACAGTTTAGTGAGCCATTTTGCTTTATTCCATCATATTCTCAAGACAAAAAATAATGAATCTTTAGTGATCCATTTTGCTTTATTCCATCATATTCTCAAGCCAAAAAAATAATGAATCTTTGGTTTAATTCCTTCTAACAATTCAACCGGAAGGTATAATCACTTGTTGTGTGACCCATAGGGCCTTATATATTAAGCACTAATCAAATTAAGGTCTTAGTAGAATCCCTAAACGATTTACCAGACAATCTTAATATATAAGGACATTTGTGAAGACTATATAAACTCCCTGTAATATATAACTCATGGTGATACGGTCCTTTCATTCAATAAACATTCAACTAAGTCTAGAACTTGATATTATGTCTATTCCAATAACTTAGTCTCTATCTCTCAATCTTTCTAGATGATCCATAATGATCATATTCGATATCCAAAATGAATATATCTTTGCATTGGCCAATGCCTTTATGATCCATCTGATGGAGTATATGGCCCAGGAACCCCCGGTCCATAGACTCCTACTTCTCCTACACAAGTCCATTGAGCCCAGAGAACAACTCAGGCCCAAATGCAACGGCCCAAGCCTCAAAATAGCCCAGAATACACACTGGGGTGCCTTCGACCTCCTTGGCCGAAGGCTCCAAAACTCACGGGATAGCCTTCTCTGGCATAAGAAGCTACTGGGAGAAAACGGCGAAAAACATGAGCCTTCGGCATTATCAAGCCCTCGGTATCAGGGAAGCCTTCGGCTGAACACAAGGCCTTCGACTACACAGGGGTCCTTGGTCACGTGGAGGCCTCGGCTACACAAGGAGCCTTCGGCCGAACATGCTCAAACATCGAAGATTCCTTTTGGAGACATCCAACCACCGCATTTAATGCCACGTCACATCCGCCAACCGTATTCAATGCGGTGAACGTACCACTGCCGGTGCCACCCGGCTGATGTGACCCCTCGTCCGTCGGATTACTGACACGTGTACTCTCATCGCATTTATTGCTGCTATAAATAGCAGCCCATTTCTCCTCGTAAACGATCCAGATCCCAACTTTCACACGCTGAGTTCATTTAATAAAATCGACTCTCTCTCCTCCTATTTACTCTGACTTCTCTCTAGTTATTCCCGCAATAACCCCTCGAATAGGATACCCCCCGGGTAGACTATCCGTCATTTGGTGCTCTCATTGAGAGGTCTGAACAAATCAAGTAAGAAACCCTCCCCCTCTACCAAACACAAAACACCTACCAAAAATGGGAAAAAACTCGTGCTCAGTCCAAAACCCTCGAGGAGAACCACGTAGCCCCCGGCGAAACCAACGGGGCTGAGGCCTCCAACAGGCTCTTAGTACCCGAGGGTGGTATCATCCTCGAATTAGAGCAAGCCACCGCTGACCTACGTCAGCAGCTGCAGAAGAATGCCCTTGATGCCCGCATTGGCCTTGATAATCGAAGGAGAGATCGGAGTGAGAACCAAGTTCCCCCTCTGGCCCCGGCCATCGATCTTCAAGCTGCCTTTGCGGCCTTTGTTCAAAACATGGCTCTCAATTCCGGAGCCCTCGTCTCTCAAACACCCCTTCAGCCCTATGCTGGAGGAAACGTTATCCAACTGCCACCACTCCCTCCTTTGTTCAACAATCCTCCCCCGGGGATTGGCAACACCGAGGGGGTCATGGCGCAGGATACCTCCTCCCAAGAGGCCCAATCCAGGGATAAGCGTCCCATGATGAAGGAGAAACCCCGAACCTCTGCACTTGAGAGGTTGGGGGAGTTCCCGGGCGCCGAGGGGTCCAAGACCGCCTCGGCAAGCAGGAGTTCAGCAGGCCCCAGGAGAGTGGAGCCTCCGCTTCGGGAGCCGAGGGCATGCCTCCACCCCGGAGCAAAGGCAAAGCCCTCCTCCATGCCGATGATGCCAGGCACCAAATCAATCAAGCGCAGTCCTTCCGGGCCAACTCCCAAGGGGTTGCCCTGAAGGATCCCAAGGACGAAATCATCGAAGCCCTCCTCCGTCAACTTGAGGAAAATCGTCAGGCACCCCCGACAGCTTCCACGGCAAGGCCAGATCCGGAGTACGCTGACCTCCGGGCGCAAGTGGAAGAAATGAAACGTAAACTTCCCGAAGGCTCCGGCGAGCCCCTCATTCAACTCCGCACTAGGACGCCTTTCACCCCAAGGGTGCTGGCGGCCAAAATCCCTCATAAGTATCGGGGGGCAACCTATCAAGCCGTATGAGGGGAAGACGGATCCCCAAGAACACTATAGCCGTTATCAAAATAGCATGATGATGATGGGGGCCTCGGATGAATACTTATGCCGTTGGTTCCTTTCCACCTTGGAGGGACCAGCGTATGAGTGGTTCAACCGGTTGCCCGAAGGCAGCATCGATTCCTGGCAGGAACTTGCCCACCGCTTCCTCACACAATTCGCTGGGAGGTATCGCTCAAAGAAACACTTCTCCCACCTTCTGAACGTGAGGCAGCAGAAGGAGGAAACCCTCCGGAGTTTCCTGGAACGCTGGAGGCAGGCCTCCCTTGAGGTCGAGGGCGCCGATGACAGGACCTTGATGGCCCTCTTCCACACCGTCCTCCGCAACGGCAATTTCTCCAGGAGCCTCATCACTGATCCCCCTCGTGATTACACAAAAGCCCTCCAGCGAGGGGACCGCTATGCCGAGGCGGAGGAAATCGAGAAGGATCGCCGCAACACGGATCCTTCCCAGAAGAACGAAGGCAGGAATCGGCCTGGAGGGCCTCCCCCTCCAGCCAATCGAGAGGCACAATACAACGATCGCTCCCGAGGTGGCCAAGCCAGATCCGGGGGCGGTTACAAGAACAATCCGAAGGCATGGGCGCAACCCGTCCTCCTTGAGCACCCACGCACTCCCCTGACGCATCCCGTCAGCGTGATTTTGGATCATGCAGAAGAGCGAGGGCTCGTGGAGCGAGACTCCCGTACACCCCTCGAGATTTATGCCATCGGCCCTGATGAGCCCTATTGCCGCTTTCACCGCCACCATGGACACAAGACCGACGACTGCCATCAGCTGAAAAACGCCATTGAAAGGCTGATACAGGCGGGCCACTTGTCCCAGTTTATCAGGGGCCCTCCTCCCCAGGGTCCCCCTCATCATCAAGGGCCCCCGCCGAAGGCGAATAAGTGGGTAAACCCCAACACCATCCCCTTGGGAAACCCACAAGGGAAGAAGCGTGAAATCGGGGGCCTGGATGACGAGGGAGAGGGCTCCCATCAACAATACAAACGCCACATTCACATGATTAATGGTGGAAACACTGGTGGGGACTCCACCAGCCAGCGGAAGAAGTGGGCTCAATCCCTCTACGTTAGGGAGGTCAACCACGTACCCCCAAGTAAGAGGCCGAGGGGGGAACCCATCTTCTTCACAGATGCGGACCTCCCCTCGGGCTCCCTGCCTCATAGGGATGCTCTCGTCATCCGCACAGAGATCAATGACGCCATCATCCTCCGGACGTACGTTGGCACAGGGAGTTCTGTCAACGTCATGTACCTCAGCACTTTCCAAGAGTTGAGACTCGACAGGGGATCCCTTCGGCACATCAACACCCCCCCTCTCCGGATTCACTGGGGACAGCATCGACGCCGAGGGCGTCATCACCCTCATGGTTGAGTTCGGCGACGGGTCCCATAGAGCCAAGCTCGAAGTGGAATTCATCGTCGTCAACCTCGACTGCGCGCACAACATCATCCTCGGCCGACCTGCCCTCGAGGATTTGGAGGCTGTCATCTCCATGAGGCACCTCTGCCTCAAATTCCCCACGCCTACCGGCATCGGTTACTCGAGGGGGAATCAGAAGCTCTCCAGGGCCTGCTACCTTCAACTCACCAAGAAGGTTAGTAAAACCGAATTTCGGATTGACACCATCACCGCCAAGGCCTTGGAGGAAGAAGAAGGTAGGCCAAGGGCTGAACCTGCCGAGGAAATTGAAGACTTGATACTCAATCCGGCCAAGCCGGAGAGAGAGTCCTGAAGATTGGAGCCAAGCTCCCCGAAGACCTGAAGGCTGCCATCACCGGAGCCCTCCGCGCCTACTCCATTGTTTTTGCATGGGGGCCGGAGGACATGCCAGGAATTGACCGAAGGGTCATCACCCATTGCCTGGCGGTGGACCCTTCGGCCAAACCAATACAGCAGCGGAGAAGACCCCTCTCGGCCGAGAGAAGGGAGTTCGTGAAGAAGGAGGTGGCCATGCTCCTCTCTATCAAACACATCAAGGAGGTGAAATACCCTTCTTGGTTGGCAAACGTAGTCCTAGCACAAAAGCCCCCTACCTTCCGCATGTGCGTGGACTACACAGATCTGAATAAGGCGTGCCCTATGGACCCCTTCCCCCTACCGAACATTGATCAGCTGGTGGATGAGACCGCGGGATGTGAGATCATGTCATTCCTCGACGCGTTCCGTGGATATCATCAAATCTACATGCATGAGGAAGACGCTGAAAAGACTGCCTTCATGACACCCGAAGGCATCTTCTGCTATCTTGTGATGGCCTTCGGCCTCAAAAACTCAGGCGCCACCTACACCCGAATGGTGGCCAGGGTCTTTCAAGCTGTCTTGGGGCGCACCATGGAGGCCTATGTTGACGATATGATCGTCAAAAGCAAGAAGGCCAGCACTCACGCCGAGGATCTCCGGGAAATCTTTGCCATCATGCAAAAGTTCAACCTCCGGCTAAATCCAAAGAAATGCACCTTCGGCGTACAGGGAGGAAAGTTCTTAGGCTACATGGTAAGCCGAAGGGGTATTGAGGCCAACCCCGAGAAAATTCAGGCCATCATCAACATGGAGCCCCCACGCAACGTCAAAGAAGTTCAACGGTTGACGGGTCGCCTGGCAGCCCTCAACCGTTTCCTCTCCAAGTCAGCCGAGAGGGCCCTCCCCTTCTTCCAGATCATGAGGAAGACGGCGGGCTTCCAATGGACATCTGAATGCCAGGAGGCCTTCGACGAACTTAAAAGATACCTCTCTTCGCCCCCGGTGCTCTCAAAACCGAAGGTAGGAGAAACCTTGTACTTGTACCTTGGCGTTAGCCCCGCTGCCATCAGCTCAGTACTCATCCGGGAGGAAGATGGCATCCAACATGCCATATTCTACGTCAGTAAAACCCTCCGGGAGGCCGAACTCAGGTATTCTCCCGTTGAGAAGACGGTGCTAGCCATCGTTTGGACCGTCAAGAAGCTTGGCCACTACTTTCAAGCTCATCCGGTCCAAGGGCTCACACATCAACCCCTCGGATAGGATACCCCCCAGGTAGACTATCCGTCACCATCTAAATATGAGAAGTAAAATGTTCTCTCTTAATCTATTATGAGGAATGGATCCTTTCTTGGCTCAACTACTACTCCATGTGCTTCGTGATGCACCCAACACATGCCATATCTACCCCGATTGGAGTGCAAGCGTTGGTCATGGTCAAAGTACATCACTCCGCACATGAAGTACGTATTGACCTCAAGTCGGTTGACTATTACACACTCTATACGCCGATAATCTCATAGACACATGAATAGAACTTATCAAATGGTTACTCAGTGGTATGCCAATATTCTCTAAAATATCTATGTGATCATCATGAATTACAGGAACCCATAGTTGTGAGATTAACTACACTTTCTAAAAGTATGATGCAGTCCACATACCAATCTTATCGCATATCATCAATATCCCTTTCTTGATGATCATTGATTGGGGCTATTTTAGGACCATATGTTATATCATATAAGTTCTCACTTACTTGTTGACAACATAAGTCCAAGGGAACACAATTATGAATAAGACATTGACAATCGAAATGCTTAATCATCAATGTGTAATATCGTATATATCAAATATATAAAACTGAATGTGATCAATGATCAATGCACGTGGGGCCCACACCGGGAGCGGGAACTACTCGATATTATCAGGCCCACATATTATATTCATTCTAGTCTAGATAATATTTATTTGACGGTGTATATTCTTGTTGGGCCATAAAAAGGGAATACAGTTGACCGGTTCGTCAAAAGAGGCCCTAAGATGTTTTTACTTGAACTGTAATCTGCCACAGACCAGACCAGACCAGACTTGGATAGTTATAAAAATACAAAGAAACCAGACATTACCAGACCAGACTAGACTAGACCAGACCAGACCAGCAAATTACTGTCCAAATAAAAACATCCCAATTACCAATATAAGAAATTTATCTGATAACAGCCCGTAATTAATTTCGGGGACTTCTAAATTAAATTCGGGGAATGTATGTTCATTCTAAAGGCTCATAGCGATTGGGAATATGATATATATTTTATCTGGCATGATAAAATAAAATATAATTAAAATAGTCCAAGAAATACAACTTTCGAGGCCGAGAGTACACATCGGAACACAAAGGGATGACCTCCCACATGAGTGGGGGCTGCCCCACGTTTTTATGAGCTCTTGAGAATTGAGACAAGAGCTGTTCAACATGATAGGAAGGTGGCTGAGGTGAAAGAATTGGAATCAAATAAGTGCGCACCTCACTCCCACACTTATTTGCTAAGTAAGACAAGGAGGAAGTCTCTTCACTCCTCACTCCCCACCTCCTTATTATTTCGATCAGCAACATCTATCAAAGGAAAGAGAGGCTCTCAATCTATACTCTCCATTGTCGAGGCAAGCTCAAACAACAAGAAGGACTCGTAGGATAGTTCTACATGTTTAGGACTGTAGAAAGAAGGGTTGGAAAGTGGTTCTAAGTCCAAGAACGGACTTAGAAGCCAAAGTGACCGGGTCGCCAGAATATAACCTCTTTAAGGTTATTCGTATTAATTTGGGTTTTGGGATGTTAAAACCTTGTTAGGAACTTGTCTAAGGTTTTCCTAGAGCTTTCACAAAGTTAACAGAGCCACCGGGAGATATCGCCAAAGTTCAACAAAGTTCGTCGGAGTTTCGCCGGAGTTCAACCGGAGGGGGCGGAACCTCTTAAAGCTTGTTCAAGGTGAGGTGGACGGTTTAACGTCTTATAACTTTTGGTTTAAGTATGAGATTACCTAAAGAAATGTTATATGTATTCATAATGATGTTTAAAAGAGTTTAAGCATGTGATTAGCCACTATGATTATGCTTATATGAATTAAAATGGTATATTATGCATGTAATTGAATAAAAATGCATATAAAAACATACGTGATGTTTTAAATGACCAGTTATTGATTGTTTAAGACTTGATACATATCATGTATAAGTTTCGGAGCAATCGGGGTCCATTTAGGGGGTCAACGGGTCGTTGACTGATAGTCGTTATATTTACTTGTGTTTAACATAAGTATTTATAAGTATTTGTTGAAGAAAGGAAGAGAAATCGGACAAATACCTCCAGAATGAGAGCTAGAGCATAAAACATTGCGATGAACGACTTTTTAGACCAAGAGAATGACGTTCTGCCCATAATTTGAGTATAACGTATTCTATAGAACTCGAAATCACTCGATTCGAGTTTCATGTGAATGCTAACTCAATAAGGTACAAATGTTATGAAGACGTCATGGCCAAAATATGAAAGGAACAAGACTCAATCAACCAACAAAGTCAGATGTTGCTGGTGGGATTTCAGGATGCATACCTCTCAGTGTTTTAGCCATAACGTTTGATTGGATGAATAAAATCACGTCATTCAAGTTTTGGTGGATAGAAGACTTCATTATCTACAACTTTGGTGAAGAAATCATGTCCAAATTCGTAGCGGAACATCCCCAAAATCCTGGGACAAAAACCGACACTTTTTGATCAATTTCGGAAGAAGAGAAAGGAAGCGCATTTTTGGGCGCTGCAACCGGCGCCGGTCAGCCTATAACCGGCGCCGGTTGGAAGGCTTTTTCGCACTAAACGAGCCTGTTTGCGACCGGGGCCGGTTCTAGACTGACCGGGGCCGGTTGGGACGATTTCAGCTCAAACAAAAGGTCGTGCAAGAGGATTTTTGATGGGAAAACTTCACCTTCCTCATCTCTTGATCAAATATTGCTCCATACCTGATTGTTGGGCTCGAATAGACTAAAAGATGCCATTCTTTAGCCTATATAAAGCCTTCAATTCATCAAGCAAACACATTCCATTCCATAGATTAATTCTTAGCTTTTATATTTTTGTTCTTGGTATTTTCTTCAAGTTCTTGAGGAGGAAACTTCAACCTCCGAAACCATTGGTGTTTAGGTATTATTTCCTTTGTAATTTCATGTTCCATTACATTTCATATTGTATTGTGATTAATATGAGCATTAGAGGCTAATTTCTTAGCTAAGGCTAGGGATGAACCTCTATGCACACTAGATGTTTGATAAAAGTTCTAAACCAATAAATTGTGATTTATCCTTTATATTTTGATTGTTTATGACTATGGTGTACAACATAGAAGTATGTTAAATTTAGTTTATGCTTGCAATTAACGTTGAAGTCTAAACTATGAACACTAAAGGATAAACATATATAGCACCGAGAATAGAAATATATCCGGTCTTATATGATACGGGTGTGATGTCTTGATATTCAACGGGGTTTTCGGTAGATGAATGTGAGCCGTAACGGGACTTACACGTAACGAAAACCACGCTCTCGCTGCCTTAACCGGAGTTGAGAATATATTAGCGACATCGTATTAATAATTATTGGAGAAGAACTATTGTTAAATAACTATTAAAGCATTTAGGTGAATCCCGATTGCCTTAGTAATTCTCATTCTTGTTTAAACCAATCTCAAAGAGCAAAGTTCCTAAAAAAATATATCATTTACATTCTTTGCATTCAATACTCGACTTTATAATATCAACTATTTCCCTGTGGATCGACCCGGTATTTACCGGTATTTTATTACTACATTGGCACTTGTATACTTGCAAGTTTAGCCCGATCAAGTTTTTGGCGCCGTTGCCGGGGAAATACGGCTTGTTGTTATAAAGTCAATCAAACAAAACCATACACACTTTTCATTTCACTTGTTCTTGTTGTTAAGTTTTTCAGAAAATTCCTTGTGTTTGTATGCTCTTAAGAAGTCAAGGGTCTAAGAACCTTGAAACTCTTGACCTTGAAATCGAAAGAACGTGCAAGCACATCTTCAAATACACCCAAAAGGCGAAGATGATGCCAACACTCAATGAAAGGAAGAGGCCCGTGGTTGCCGCCACTCCCTCATGCATTGTCCTAAGCGAGGCGGCTCGGGACTATGAAATGAAAAATAGCTACTTCAATGCTATGCCTCAATTTCATGGTCTTCCGAGGGAGAATCCACTTAACTTCATCACCGAGTTCTATGGATTCATCCAAGGAATCCCTAGGCATGGTCTCACCGAGGATGATCTCAAACTCAAAAGCTTTCCCTACACTTTGAAAGGGGCGGCAAGGATGTGGTTCTTGGAGCAAGCACTGGCGATTTTTACAACGTGGGAAGGTATCTATAATGCTTTCATTTCTAAGTATTACACACCCACTATGACTCAAGAGCTAAGGCAACGAATCTTCAACTTCAAACAACAAGTTGGAGAACTATTTCAAGACGCATGGAGGCGTTTCAAAGCCTTGTTGAAGGAATGCCCTCATCACCGCATTCCTCTTGATCTTCAAATTGATACATTCTACAATGGTTTGAACTCTTCATGCCAAGCCATTGTAGATAACCGTGCGGAGGGCTATATTGGCAACAAAACTGAAATGGAAGCTTTGAGAATCCTTGAATCCATTGCTTCAAATCCTCAACTACAAGGAGGAGATGTCAAATTGGCCGGTGTGAGCGAGGTGTCCATAGCTCATGAGTTGGACAAACGGTTTGCTGATTTTCAACAAGCCATGCACAAAGATCTTCAAGCTTCTATTCACACGGCTCTACAAGCCGTGATTGGAGGGGCCAACCAAGTGGCTAACGTGGAAAGCATAGCACAACCGGAAGGTAATTCATCTCAAACTCTTGAAGAGGTGAATTTTATGAATTCATATGGGAATAGGGGGAACCAAGGAGGCAATAACTACCCCAACAATCAACAAAGGTGGAACCAAGGTAACTCTTGGAAACCACAAGAGGGGCCTCATAATCCTCCTCCCAATCCTCCATCCGGGTTTTCACAAGGGCAAACAATGGAGGAGATGATGAAAACCCTCACCCAAAATATTGTGGCTAGTGTAAAAGCCCAAAATGAGGAGAACTTTAGTAGAGTGGAGGCATCCATTGGGAATCTCCATTCACAATTCACAAAGCTTGATCTCCGATTTGAAGATCAAAACCGCAAAATTCATCAACGCATGGACAACATTGAACAATACACCAAGTCATCTATTCACAACTTGGAGGTAAAAATTGGGCAAATTGCTCAAGGAAAAAGCACAAGAGAGCAGGGGCGGTTTCCCACCACAACAGAAATCAATCCTCGGGAGAGCGTGATGGCCATTACCACAAGAAGTGGGAGACAAATGGAGGACCCCAAGATGCCGGAAAGGATAAAGACGCAGGAGGAACAAGAAGATGTTGCACATACACCACTCCCACCTATCATGGCTCAATATGTTCCTCCTATCCCTTACCCACAAAAATTGAAGAAGAAAGGAGATGATAAGAAATACAAGAAATTTCTTGATATTTTCAAGAAATTAAGCATCAACATACCTTTTGCGGAGGCCATTGCGGATATCCCATCTTATGCAAGATTTCTTAAGGGTATCATCTCCAACAAAAAGAGGCTAGAAGAATTCACAACTGTGGCACTAACGGAGGAATGTAGTGCCATCATTCAAAACAAACTTCCCCCAAAACTTAAAGATCCTGGAAGCTTCACCATTCCATGCTCTATTGGAAAAGTCGGGGAGGTAAGGTCTCTTTGTGACCTTGGTGCTAGCATAAATCTTATGCCCTACTCCCTATTTAAAAAGCTAAGTATGGGAGAACTCCAACCAACCACGGTTGCTTTGCAATTGGCGGATAGAACAATCCGCTATCCGATAGGCATCATGGAGGATGTCCTTGTCAAAGTTGGAAAATTCTACTTCCCGGTAGATTTTCTTATTTTGGACATGGAAGAGATGGAAGTTCCTGTCATCCTTGGGAGATCATTTTTGGCCACCTCCGCAGCCATCATTGATGTACAGGCAGGGACCGTAAGGCTAAGAGTGGGGGAAGACGATGAAACATTCAAGGTATGGAAAACACAATCCATTCCAACTCAAAACATGGAGCTCAACATGAAGCCTTTTATTCCTCCCAAGGAAATAAACATTAAGGACATCAAGAAGGCACAAATATTTGGACCCGAGGACCATCCAACACATCTCGGGAATAAAAAGAATGAACCAACAACTCCATGGCCTCCGCACGATCTCAAAAAGGTAACATTAGTCAAACGTCTTCAGGAGCCCAATCCCACGTGAGAGGTACGTTGCGTCTGGCCTATGACGTTAAACTAAGCGCTAATTGGGAGGCAACCCAACAAATTCAATTATAAATAAATATGTTTGGTTAAATACATATTCATATTTATTTATAATTGAAACCCAAAAAAAAAAAAAAAAAAAAAACAAAAAAAAAAGAAAAAAAGAAAAAAGAAAAAGAAAAAAAAAATCATCATATAAACTCATGTATCATGCATCTCCTACTCTCACAAGACGGCTCATTCCGCTATTGAAGATTTCATCCTCCATTGCATCCTCCAATGTACATTGAGGACAATGTATCTCAAGTGTGGGGGGTGCATTTCATGGTTAGTTAAACAAATTTTGTGTGCAAAAATAATTCTTTTTTAGGAAGGTAAAATTTTCATATTTCTCTTTTTAATGGGTATTTGGTTGAGAAAGTTTTTGTTATTCACATAAACTATCATTTTTTTTAGATTTATTACACTACTTTTACTCTTGAAAACCATTCCCAAAATAAACCTTGTGACTAGGAAACATCATCTTCTTCCATGTCCAAAAATGGTTTAAGTACATCTCAAATATTCAAGAACCATTTTGGAAAACAAGCCACCCTCATATCTCATCAAATAAATTGGGATGATCAAAATGACTTTCAGTAAATGCTTGTTGAGAATCAATTCAAATGAGTAAAAAAAAAAAGAAAAAAAGAAAAAGAAAAAAAAACTCATGATCTCTTTCAAGAATTTCAACTGATCCACTTCTATACTGAAAAGTCAAATACACCAAAAAGCCATCCGACACCCCAAAAAGTCCTAGTCACAATCCATTCATCTCCTCTCAAGTGTATAAGTAATTTTTCTAAATCTAATGATAGTTTTGTGTGTCTAATAGAAATTTGGTTTTGGACCGAGAAAGATAAAAGAGTTTACATGAGTTTTTACCTCTCTTAAAATTAAATTATTTTTGTTCATATATTTTTGTTGAAACTAACCATGGCATCCAAAGTTGAAGAAATTGCTTGAGGACAAGCAACGCTCAAGTGTGGGGGGATTTGATAGTCGTTATATTTACTTGTGTTTAACATAAGTATTTATAAGTATTTGTTGAAGAAAGGAAGAGAAATCGGACAAATACCTCCAGAATGAGAGCTAGAGCATAAAACATTGCGATGAACGACTTTTTAGACCAAGAGAATGACGTTCTGCCCATAATTTGAGTATAACGTATTCTATAGAACTCGAAATCACTCGATTCGAGTTTCATGTGAATGCTAACTCAATAAGGTACAAATGTTATGAAGACGTCATGGCCAAAATATGAAAGGAACAAGACTCAATCAACCAACAAAGTCAGATGTTGCTGGTGGGATTTCAGGATGCATACCTCTCAGTGTTTTAGCCATAACGTTTGATTGGATGAATAAAATCACGTCATTCAAGTTTTGGTGGATAGAAGACTTCATTATCTACAACTTTGGTGAAGAAATCATGTCCAAATTCGTAGCGGAACATCCCCAAAATCCTGGGACAAAAACCGACACTTTTTGATCAATTTCGGAAGAAGAGAAAGGAAGCGCATTTTTGGGCGCTGCAACCGGCGCCGGTCAGCCTATAACCGGCGCCGGTTGGAAGGCTTTTTCGCACTAAACGAGCCTGTTTGCGACCGGGGCCGGTTCTAGACTGACCGGGGCCGGTTGGGACGATTTCAGCTCAAACAAAAGGTCGTGCAAGAGGATTTTTGATGGGAAAACTTCACCTTCCTCATCTCTTGATCAAATATTGCTCCATACCTGATTGTTGGGCTCGAATAGACTAAAAGATGCCATTCTTTAGCCTATATAAAGCCTTCAATTCATCAAGCAAACACATTCCATTCCATAGATTAATTCTTAGCTTTTATATTTTTGTTCTTGGTATTTTCTTCAAGTTCTTGAGGAGGAAACTTCAACCTCCGAAACCATTGGTGTTTAGGTATTATTTCCTTTGTAATTTCATGTTCCATTACATTTCATATTGTATTGTGATTAATATGAGCATTAGAGGCTAATTTCTTAGCTAAGGCTAGGGATGAACCTCTATGCACACTAGATGTTTGATAAAAGTTCTAAACCAATAAATTGTGATTTATCCTTTATATTTTGATTGTTTATGACTATGGTGTACAACATAGAAGTATGTTAAATTTAGTTTATGCTTGCAATTAACGTTGAAGTCTAAACTATGAACACTAAAGGATAAACATATATAGCACCGAGAATAGAAATATATCCGGTCTTATATGATACGGGTGTGATGTCTTGATATTCAACGGGGTTTTCGGTAGATGAATGTGAGCCGTAACGGGACTTACACGTAACGAAAACCACGCTCTCGCTGCCTTAACCGGAGTTGAGAATATATTAGCGACATCGTATTAATAATTATTGGAGAAGAACTATTGTTAAATAACTATTAAAGCATTTAGGTGAATCCCGATTGCCTTAGTAATTCTCATTCTTGTTTAAACCAATCTCAAAGAGCAAAGTTCCTAAAAAAATATATCATTTACATTCTTTGCATTCAATACTCGACTTTATAATATCAACTATTTCCCTGTGGATCGACCCGGTATTTACCGGTATTTTATTACTACATTGGCACTTGTATACTTGCAAGTTTAGCCCGATCATTGACCCCGAACAAAAGGTGGACTGGCGCCGGCTAGGGGTTAGAACCGGTTCCGGTTTAGCCAGCGTGTGGCAGGTTCAGACTTTTGCAGGTGAACCGACGCTGGTCTTGCAGTGAACCGGCGCCGGTTCGGTCTCGAGTTTCGGGGCCGTTTTTTTATAAAGTTCGTTTCCGGGCCAGGTTCAAGGTAGAACCGGCCCCGACCATCCTATATATGTATATCTTGCATGGAATATGGTGTTTAAATGCTAAGGCTTGACAAAGATGATTAATCACTAAGGCTTGGATTACTCATTGGTATGATAGAGAACCTATATCGTATGATATGTGGTAGCTCATAGGAAATGGTGGAGTATCCAGGGACTGTCCTGTCCTCAAAACTCGGTATATAATTAGTGGAGAACCAAGAGACTGGACTGTCCTCAAAACTCGATATATAGTTGGTGGGGTACCCACGGACTAGGTTGTCCTCAAAACTCAGAATGAAATCGGTGGAGTACTCAGGGACTGGACTGCCCTCAAAATTCGGTAATGAAATTGGTGGAGTACTCAGGGACTAGACTGTCCTCAAAACCCATAGACTAGGGTTTAGTAGCCTAGGACCGGGTGGTGTCCTTAAGGTGCTGGATTGACTACTATAATTTTCTCAAGTAAATAATGACTTACGGGTTAGATATTTTCCATATGCATATACTAATATGTATTTCAATACTTGGGGGAGAGATATAGTATATGTATCACCTTATGTTGTGTCTTATACTTGAAATGTTAGTTATTCTACATTTAGTCTGCTTCTCGCTCGGTATTCGCGTACTGACCCCTTCGGATGGGGGGAGCACAATTTTCAGGTTGAGGCTAGAGTTTGCTATCTACACGACTGCACCTTTCAATCGGGTGAAGTCACATCAAGGAAAATGTGCTTCGTGCTTCTTTATTATCTTTAAAACTATAAGCACTTGCTCGTGAATATTTGACTTAATCACTACAAACTACTTTGGGCCTGCGAGCCCATATTTTGGCCGGATTGACTTATTGTTGAATATTTTCGTTGTTCATTGAGTATGGTATGAACTATGTTCACGGACGCCTTGTACAGTGAAGTGAGGTTGACCTGCAGGTGACGTAATTTGGTTGTGCGGCGGTTGTACATGTGCTTAGATGCGGTCTGGGGTGTGACACTCTATGAAAAGGTTAGTCATCTGGAAGCAAGGAAGTGCATCCCGGGTGACAATGACACTACACTTGAAGAGGACGTGGAGAGCTTGTTAGGTGCTAGGGATCTAAATGTTGTAAAGGATTTACAAGCATCTTAGTGGAATGGTGGACTAGAGGAAGACGTTGTTCTTTGAACCACTATAAAAATACATGGTGTCATTACTTACTGTTTTTGCTTATTGCATTTAGGATTTGAAATGTTATACTGTAAAGAGCTAGGACTTTGTGCTTAGCAAATCTTGCTCTAAGAGTTATAGAAAGGCATGCTGCCTTATTATGTTTCTGTAGGCTACACAATTAGAAGACCTATTCCGATGCAGGCATGTTCTGACCAGAACAATGATAGTTATGTGAGATAGATAATTTTTGTCTCGCATGAAAAGAAAAACCAAGAGCAGTCTATCCCCCCAGACTGTTTCTCTCATAAACCAAGACTAACAAGTGATATCAGCGCCTCCTTGTTCTAGTAATCTTTTAGGTTACCTTCGAACAAAGATCCACTTGTTTAGTGCATTTGATATCACTTATATATATCATGGATAACACACTTTCCAAGAATCTTATGTTCTCAGTCCAGAAGCTTGACGACCGAAGAATACACATGCAAACACATTTATATGCCTACACGATGAAATGTGGGATGTTCTGTCCAATGGACCAGCTGAGGTCATGAAAGTAAACTCAGCATACGTAGCTGAAGGAACTGAGCTAGAGATGGTCAGCAAGCCACAACATGAGTGGAGTGTAGAAGAAAGAAAAAAGTACAACCTTGACAACCTTGTCAAGGACATTCTGTACAAGGCCATAGATGACTGCTACTTCACAAGAATAAAGAAATGCACCACTGCCAAAGAGATATGGGAAACCTTCATCCTCATAGGTGAAGGCGACAAGCAGGAGAATGACAACAAACTGACGATGACAATGAAGAAGTTTGAAGACTTCAAACTTTTCCAGACGAATGTATACCAGAAATGCAAGCACATCTGCTCAAACTCACAACAAAGATTTCCGAATCTTCATCTTTCAAGACTAAAGTAGGCAAGATACTTCATCCCATGCATAAATATACCACTTATGAAAAGTTTTGTAATTCACATCAAGTCTTTTCTGTTTCCATATTGACGTGCACTTTGTCGCGGTCTGCACTCAAAATAATAATACAATACAACACTTATACGTAGTATAACGTAGTAAGGTTCGTATCCACAGGGAAAGGAATACTTCTCTTCTTAAAAGTAGTAACAAGGGGTCTTTTAGATTGGTTCGGGAGTATTTAATTTAATTAACACTAAGATAAATGACTTATGTGGTTTAATTCAAATGAGATGAAGACTTGGCTTTGCTATCCACTTAATGAAATGTTCGTCGATCCCGGTTATATCTTTAACTATCTTCCTCTCGAATACTCAATCGAGGAGTATATCCAATTCATCGAGGGTAGTTATTAATAACGAGACGCGTTCATTAATAAAACTTACTACCGAGTTAATATAGAACACGCGTCGTATATTGACCCGATAGTAGCAATAAAATCAAGATGAAAATGATTGAGATTGATAACCTCAACACAAGCGGTTTATCGGTTTAATCAATATAATTAATTCCCCTTAGGTTATTAACCATGAGTAGCATGCATTAATAACCCAAGTTTACTACCGTGAAAGGAACAAACGATTAACAAGCGTATTCGTCGATCAATTCTAGTAATATTAATAGATGAAACACAACTAGTTGATCCTTTAAGTAATGTTCAAAATATTAATATGAAATATGAATAGGAATTAATTAATATTCAAAGAAGAAGGTTAAAGAAAATATGTTACTATAACTAATGTTGAGATGTTAACTAATTGTCATCTTAGCAACACTCCCCAACATTAATATAGAGATAGATTAATTAATATTCAAGGAAGAAAATTAAAGAAAGTAACTCACAACTTACAATTCATTAAGCTTCAAAGTAGCAAAACCAAGTTCAAAAGACTACCTAAATTACAAGAATAAAGTGTATATGAAAGAGGGGATTAATTGGTATCTAAAATAGGAAGGAAAGGGGTGTTTTTATAGGAGAAGTGTAACACCCCCAAATTTCCCTCCCAAAATAATACTTAAAGAAAAAATAAACTTTTATTAATTATTCAAAACTTTCAATTGTTTGCAGCGGAATTAAACAATAACAAGGAAAAGGGGCGTGTTACCGCCACACCCATCACTAACTGACTGGATGCTAAGGCTATCCACCATAAATGTATCTAAAATAAATATTAAATTCAACATTTGGAATAATGAAGTCTAACAAAGTTTATTCTAAATGAGACTACTCTAAAAGTCGTCTATGAGCACTCTCAATGCATCATTCTTCATAAACCACATCATCTGTAACATAAGAAAATAAAAGAAACAAATAAAACAAAAATTAGCTTATGCTAAGTAAGGCCCACCCAACCCCGTAAAATAATAGGTTTGGTGAAAATAATATTTTGTATACCATATATATATGAAAAAGTAGTTTAAGAGATAAATTTCATGGTATACATCTTTCAAAAATGTTTTCTTAAATAAAATATTTTCTTTAATAGGTACTCTAATAATGTCTTAAAATATAATTGTATTAAACTCCTAATACATTTGAAGGGTGGTGTTCAACATTTTTATTGAGCCCGATGGTCCGTTGTTATGTACGGCCACACCGGGACTTTTGCCGCTAACCTGAGGAAACTGAACATCTACCTTAAGTGTGCACACCCCCTGAAAGGGATTCCAAGCCCTACGAGTAGTAAGAAGTCCAAGTAGTTTGGACGTCAACGTCCCCCTACTCCACCAAAAAGGGATTACCCTATATAAGTGACTAGATTACTGCTACTCCTGAATAACATGGTCTTTTGCCCGAATTTGAAGTACAATAAAACAACCGACAAGTCAAGGTCGTGGACACCAAATCCCAACAAGTAATAGCAGTCCTAATCACTCTCCACAGTCAAGGTCGTGGAGGACACCGACATCCCGGATTTCTCCCGTGATGCCCTTACATTGAAAGGTTCATTTTATCTTTATTATTTTCCAAAAAAATTCAGGGATTACTACTCATGTAATTTCCCCAAAGTTATTCAACATTCAACAATGCATCACATGTTCATAAATTGCTCAACAAACAGTCAAATAGTCATACATACAGTATATACGAGGTAAAAATGCATTTTGGTTGCAATGTGACCTACCTCAAATTCAAGATATTCCTAACAAGCTTCTTTAACAGCTTCTTCTCCAAGTTCACCTTCTAATAATTTGAATTTCCAAAGTTAATATTCATTCTAAATTGTAGTCTATTTGTCCTACCCTTCTCCTTTATTAATTATATACTATTCTATTTTTAATTAATGTAAACGTTTCCAGTAAGTGATTTTAATTTGTTCGTATGCTCTAGTACAGGTTAATCAAATATTTTGATTAGTCCTATAGTATAATAGTCTATTAATCAGTCCACTAGTTATTATCAGAATTTTTAAATATTCCATATTACGATCCACCAATCTGGTTTAAGGGTTCCATTTTAAACTAACTAGTCCACTATTTAACATTATCTGGATTACTAACTTATAATGATACTGATAACCATTGACTCTAAGTAATAATCAGTCCACATACTACTATCACTTTTGCTAGTACGTAATGTTGCCGTTAGTACTATTACTAGGGGTTTTAAATTTAGTCCATTATTATAGTCTATTTTAATCAGTCTATTATTATTATTATTATTAAAATAGTCCGAATTAAATTATTTATATAAGCGAATATAAGCGAACCGTCATAGGCGAATGTAAACTATTAGGACATGTTTACTTCACCGGTTATTAAACGGTGCTTATTAAGACCCGTGTTAATAAGCGGCGCATAAAATAAACAATGTTGTAAGACCGTGTTTACTTCAAACGGTTTAAAACACCGCTTAACATTAAAATGTCCAAAATAACCCTATACATATATATACACACAAACATTCATGAACACAAGTATATAATATAATATGTGTACCCATACCCCTAACCCCTTACCCACCCTACCTTACCCCGACCCCACCCACCGCCTACCCCTACCCCCTACCACTACCCTACCTACCTGACCCCACCCTACCTACCCGACCCCACCCTAACCTGTCCCCACCCTACCCTACCCCCGACCCCATAGGCCCCCATAGGCCCGTAGGGGTAGGGGTAAGGTGGGGTCGGGTAGGGTAGGTGGGGTAAGGGTAGGGGTGGGTGGGGTGGGGTAAGGGTAGGGTGGGGTCGGGGTCGGTTAGGTAGGGTAGGGGTGGGGTAGGTAGGGTGGGGTCGGGGTGGGGTAGGGTAGGTGGGGTAGGGTGGGGTCAGGGTAGGTGGGGTAAGGGTAGGGTGGGGGTCGGTTAGTTAGGGTAGGGGTGGGGTAGGTAGGGTGGGGTCGGGGTGGGGTAGGGTGGGTGGGGTCGGGGTAGGTGGGGTAAGGGTGGGTGGGGTGGGGTCGGGGTAGGTGGGGTAAGGGTAGGGTGGGGGTCGGTTAGGTAGGGTGGGGTCGGGGTGGGGTAGGGTAGGTGGGGTAAGGGTAGGGGTGGGGTGGGGTAAGGGTAGGGTGGGGACCGGTTAGGTAGGTAGGGGTGGGGTAGGTAGGGTGGGGTCGGGGTGGGGTAGGGTAGGTGGGGTAAGGGTAGGGTGGGGTCGAGGTATGGTGGGGTCAGGGTAGGTGGGGTAAGGGTAGGGTGGGGTCGGGGTAGGGTGGGGTCGGGTAGGTGGGGTTGGGGTCGAGGTGGGGCAGGGATAACAATAGGTTACGGGCAAGGGGTAAATTCGGAAACTGAAAAAGCTTAAAGTGCCGCTTAATTAATACATGGGGGGGTGGTATGCTTAATAAGCGGCACTTTAAGCACCTCTTTCGGTTAGTAAGCGGCTTTTTAAGCAGTGTGCGTGTTTACTTCACCTGTCTTACTAACCTAACTGTGACTTTAGCAGTGAAGTAAACACCTCCTTAGTGTCGAATAAACTGCCTATTTTATTTTATAAATATCATCTCTTTGACTTTCTTATCAATTGGTCAGTTTATTTTATTGTAGGCCAATAATTCAATTAGTCCGGTTTAATTAATAATAAACAATGTTCTATTTTAAACTAATCAGTCCATTGATAATCATTCAATTTAACTTATATCATTAGTTTTTGTAGGGTGTGTTTCGGAAAATAAAGAAAATTAATTAAATAAATTAATTAAATAAAATGACTAGAGAAAAACAAGAAACGAGATGAAGCAGAATTAGTCAAAGCTCGTGCCACGCACGATGTCCTTAAAACGTATTTGTTGCCTCCCACGGTGCTAGGAGCGTTGCAACAATAGTTTCCCAGGATACGATGACTACGAACTAATGTTTGAGCACACAAACAAAAGTTCCAGCGAACGAGAACAAGTCTGAACACTCAGGAAATTTTCAGAATGCTAGCAGTGTGTTTTTAGAGCTAAAACGTGTATGAATTCGTGTAAGAACGTGTGTTGTTGCAAACCACCTGCCAGCCCTTATATAGGAGGATTTGGTGTATGAAAATAGTGAATTAATGGACCTGAACGTTGGACATCAATGACCAGTCCGTTGGGCATTGAATTGTCCATTTAACACTGCATTAAAAGATATAAACGTTGGGCATTTATTGCTGTAACGGTTCAGAAGCAATTATACGTTTCGGGAAGAAAACAAAAATTACCCGTATCTCTTGAGAGATGGATTTTTGGACGACATTCGTGTCCGCAGGTCGGACACGCACGCAAGTCGCGGTTTTTCTTCTCCGAATTCGGGATTTGATTTGCATCCATTATTACGTATTGATGACATAAATAGCGGCCCAATATGGTAAGCTCAATTGAATGCGGGCTGAGCCCGTAAATCTGATGGACGAGGCAAACATGGACATCAGGCCCAAGGAAATACATGGTCAGCATACTCGGGATGAGAAACATGGAGTTACATTCACAAAGATATGGCGTGCTAAGCATGACATGGTCTTATCTTTACAATGAGGCTTAAACATGACATGCTGAGCGCGACACTGTCTTACCTCCATCATGGGATTTGAATATGGCATGCTGAGCATTACATGGTGCGCCTCAACGCGCGTGGTGCACAAGCGCTTAGACCATCGCACATGCATGATGCTACTTCCCAGAAGCTACGTGACCAACAACAAATCTCGGAGATCACGGGTCAACTCGCAACTAGTCCTACAAATCAGAGGATGGTGGCGCGTCAGTTCAGGCATGGCGACCACGTCGCCCGAATATTTCTTGTCTCAATTTTGTATTATAAATTCATGTAACTCTTGGAAGAATGAGGAAGCTCAATACATTGAATACACTGCATACATTTATCTCTCTAAGTATTATTCTGAGTGCTTTAATTATTTTCGGCTATCTATTAATTATTTTCCGGTGGATTTACTTCCATCATTTTGGTGCTTTCATTGAGAGCTGAAGATACACTCAGGCAATTTCAGACGTGATAACAATGGCTACTACCAGGGCTGAGAAGGAGGTACCTGCTGATGGACATGGACACACTGCGTCCAACTCATCGGGTCAGGATCTTCGTAACCGACTGAGTCGCCTTGCGGTGGTTCCCGTATAAGTGCCTGACGTCCATGGTGCCATCCTAGGGATGACCAAGATGTTAGGTACTCTTGCGAAGGACGTACGCCGTGCAATTCCTGGCGCTCAAAAGCCTCCTCGACCACATGGAACTCAAGCTCCAACTAATCATCCGATGGTGGAGATGGAGGTGACATCACCAGTTGTAACACCCCCAAATTTCCCACCCAAAATACTGATATATTTGCAATAAAACTTTTATTTATTGATAAACTCATTTGAAAAATACAGCGGAAGTCTTAATAGGGAAATGGGTGTTACCGCCACATCCGGTCATCTCTTAACCGAATGCACAGGCAATCCCAAAATAAAACAAAGTAAAACAAATATTCGACATAACTAAAATGTTTATTCTTGTCCAAGTTTTACTAAGGCATCTCTCAACCGCTCTCAGGCGCTTGCAATCATCAATCAACATGGTCATCATCACCTGCACAAGTAAAGTGCAGAAAACAAAACAAAGGAAAGAAAACAAAAATTAGCTTTAGAGCTAAGTAAGTACTACCCAACCCCGTAAAATAATCAGGTTTGGCGAAAATAGTTTTTCATATAATACTATATAAAAAGAACTCACTCCACCAAAATTCTCTTCTTCTTTGCTCAGCTCAAAAAGCACTTCTTCTCTAACTTCCTAGTAATTTAGAAGGGCGGTGCTCAACCTTTCGACTGAGCCCGGTGGACCGTGGTTACGGACGGCCACCCCGAACAAGTGCCGGTACACAACTGCTCTTGCGGAAACGAAACGACTACCTTAAGTGTGCGCACCCCCTAAAAGGGATTCCAAGCCCTCCGAGTAGTAAGTCGTCACGAGTAATCGGGACTCAGTCTACCAACTACCCCACCTTTAAAATTCTTGAATGATTAGGGACTACTACTACTATAACTTCTTCTTAAAAGGGATCATAGATCCAAATGTCACTTAAAACTCAAACTGTACTTCTTAGTAGTAGCAGCCCTAATCACCCTCCACATTTATCCGGATGTGGAAAACCGACACCGCGAATTTCTCCCGCGGTGCTCACCTCTTATAAAATCTTTACTTCTATCTTGAATTAAGTATACTTCAAAAATATTTCTTAATCTCTCTAAATGGTCTCAATGATATTAAAAATATTTAACACCCCAAAAGTATTTCATTTGTATTTCTCAAATACCATAGATCTAATATCTTCTCAAAATCACACACTCATAACTCACAATTCACACTTAATCACATAATGCATAATAAGCATATAATACGAGGAAACAATTTTGGATCGGCAGAGAAACTTACCTTAACTCAGAAGCCCCTAGTTCTCGTCCTCTACTTCAGTCTCTAAATAGTCACCTTTTTTAATTAAAGAGGATACAATTAGTCCTTTATTGTATAATTATCCCATCCCCCTTCTACATTATTTTATTCCTTCTATTAATTACTTAATTGTGATTTATTTTAATCACTTTTTCTCTATTTATTAATTTAATGTAACTTGTGTAATTAGCGATTAATAAACCCCGTCAATACCTATTTACTTGAGTTTAGGTCATTATTACTAGTTACGTTACAAATCTTACTAGTACATTATTTACCGTAGCCGATTCACAAAGAATTAAAATCATAGCACAAACCCTAATTAATACATAGTAGGAGCAAAATAGTAGTTTTGATTGCAATAGTCCTTACCTCGAATTCCGATTAATCTTAACCGAAGCTTCTACCTCGATCATCTCCAAATTCACCTTCTAGAATATTAAAGTTTGAGAATTAATGATTTATTTATAATTTCATATTTCATATTAATTAACCCAAATTAATTTAATTCATTCTTATCCGATTTTTAATTTGTTTGTCAAATCCGCATGTTCCATTATAACTTGGTCTAGAGAATCCAAATTTAATCCGTAAATTTTATTTGTTTAATTAACTGGTCCAATTATTTAAAACCAAACAAAAAGGGGCGGAATACCACATACGCTTCTTCCTTCGACTAAGCCGGCGAACAGGAAGTGTCGGAGCGACTCCTGCAACGGCGTTCTTTCAGGCAGTTCTTCCTCCTGTCATCAACAAGATTACCCAGGGACTGCAGAGCAGCGGTGCGGTCGGCCAACTGATCTCCTTCTCCGGCTTAGAGGAAATCCGGCAATTCCGTAATAGCACTCCGGCGGCACTTGTTCTTTCTTCTTCTCTCGCTGCAACGTATATCGACGGCTTCAGAGTTTTCTTAGTTCCTTATTGATCATCCGGTCGGAACGCAGGGCCATGCACGTGGGTATAATGTGTATATATAAATACATACAAGTCCATGTTTTCATCCGTGGCCACGAATCAGTCCGGCCTGGAAGTTTTAAAGCTCCACGGCGGGACTCGCTCTCCTCTTAATTTTCTCCTTCGCGAAAATTATATATGTAGTGTATATATATATATATATACACACACTACGTTTATACGCATGCGCAGCCAAAGTTTCTAGGGTACAGTTCGTTTCTTATCAGTCCGGTTGGGCTTTATGTTGCTCTTGTTTTAATATATGATCCATATGTATAAATATTATATGAGAGGTACTACGTATTAGATAATACGCATCTTGATTAAATCTTTTACTGCTTTCCATAGTAATGCATGTGTGTGATGATATTTTTAACTTAAGTGTATATATATTATGTATATTTCATTTGATATAAGGTCACTTTTATTATCTAGGTAAATATTTTATTTGATCTGTTTTCATAAAAATGTCTCTTCGGTAACATTTCATTTTATTATTAAAATTAATTATGCTATTTTAAACAAAAATTCTCACTTAAATTTTCGGGGTATTACACCAGCGCCATCTCGAAAAGATGGAGAGAGAAGAGAGGGACGAGGGATTCCTGCCCCCTCCAACCAACCAGCTCGGAGTGAAACCTCGGTGTTTAGCAGGTTGGGAGACCGACAACGCTCTGCTAAAGACCGTATCGGACGATCTCACCATGTGGAGAAAGAAAGGGATACACAAAACCACCATGGACGACGCGACCATGACGAGGAGGAGCGTGCGCATGTTCCCAGAGTCACTCACGTGACTGCCAGTCACCATTCACTTGGGCACATGACTGAGCATGTTGGTGGGACTGAAAAACGTTCACAAAGACCGAGGAACGCAGAAGTAGAGGACGGTGGCAAGAAACATGTGACGATACACGTAGACAAAACCGAGAATGATCCGAAAGATGTGGAGGTGAGGAAGCTATGGAGAAAAATCGAGGACCTGCAGCGACGAGTAGATGCAGAAGATGGACACATAGGCGCTAAACTGAAAACGGTGACCCCGTTCACCACACGGATCATGGCATACCCGTTACCGGTTGGCTTCAAGGCGCCCCATGTCAAGGCCTATTCGGGAACCTCAGATCCCCAGGAACATTTGTCACGTTATTATGCTAATATGATTATGATTGGGGCATCAGAGGAACTAATTTGCCGATGTTTCCTAGCTACGTTGGAGGGTACTACGTGTGAGTGGTTCAATTCTCTCCCCCATGGCTCGATTGATGAATGGGAGGACTTAGCGCAAAGGTTTCTTCAACACTTTGCTGCGAGCAAAAGAACCAAGCTACACTACTCACACCTCCTGACCGTGAAGCAGAAGAAGAGTGAGGACTTAAAAGATTTCGTGATACGATGGAGGAAGGAGTCTGCTGCCGTGCATGGGGCAGATGACCAAACTCGCCTTGCCATGTTCCAGGCAGCGTTACGAGCTGGGGAATTCGCCTCAAGTCTCATTCGGGACCCGCCAAGGTCGTACCAGGCGGCCCTTCAGAGGGCCGACCGATACGCCGATGCGGAGATTCGAGAGGTGCAAAAGAAGAAGGATGAGTCATCGGACCTTGGAGGGAAGGGTCTACCCCTCACCACAAAAAGCAAAAGAAAAACAAGAAAGATTTCAATTATGGTCCAAGGCAGATTTCTAATGCGAGCCCAGTGTCCCTAACCCATCCGGTGGGCACGATCATGGACTATGTCGAGCGTACGGGCCTCATGCAAGGATCGAGGCCAGAGCGTGAAGTGTACGCTGTCTCTGGTGCTAAAAAGTATTGTCGCTATCACCGGGTAGATAGTCATGATACGGAGGAGTGCTTCACCTTGAAACGAGAGATTGAGAGACTGATCCAAAGGAGTAATTCGAATAATTTCATCAAGGGGGCTGCGCAACAACCCAACCATGTATGGAGGAAGCCTTCAGAACAAGTGGCGTGCACGCAGCAGGAGACACGCATGGCGGAGAAAAGGCATATCGGGAATGAGAGCGACGAGGAGGCCTCAGAAGAACCAGGGCCGAAACGGGAGAGAAGACACCATGACATCAATTTCATTTATGGAGGTAATGCGGGTGGTGACTCTTCATCCCTTCGGAAGAAGTGGGCCCGTCAATTGTATATTGGTGAGATCATGCACTCTCCAATGAAGAAAAAGGTACGACGTGAGCCTATATGTTTTACTGATGATGACCTACCACCATGTCCAAGCCCACACCGGGATGCCATGGTTATCAAAATGGAGATTAATGATCTTGTCATACACCGTACCCTGGTCGACAAGGGAAGTTCCGTGAACATAATGTACATCGACACTTTCGAGAAACTGAAGTTGTCCAAAGGAAAGCTCCATCCGATCAAGACTCCATTGTCTGGGTTCACGGGTGACTCTATCGAGGCAGAAGGAGTCATCACAGTCCCGGTGGAAGTAGGGGACACGTCCCACAAAGTGAAACTCGACATGGAATTTGTAGTCGTTCGATTGGCATGTGCACATAATCTTATACTCGGACGACTGGGGCTGGAAGATTTGCAATGCATTGTGTCCCCGACACATCTCTGTATTAAGTTCCCAACACCGACCGAAGTGGGGATAGCACACGGGAACCAGAAGCTCGCCCGAAGATGCTACATAAAAATCACGAAGAAGGTGGGGCGTCATGACCTCCAGGTAAACACTGTCGCCACACAATATCTACAGGATGAAGAACAAAGGCCCCGTGCTGAACCCGCAGAAGGGACAGAGGAGGTCACCCTTGACCACGAAACACAAGAGTGGAAGATTAAGATAGGAACCGGATTGGGGACTGAGCTCCGCGCTGAAATCATAGCCGTCCTGACCATGTACCAAGGTGTATTTGCAAGAGGGCCAGAAGACATGCCAGGCATCAGTAGAGACGTTATCTCTCATCGCCTGGACGTGGATGCCACGTCAAGACCGGTAAAACAAAACAAGCGTTACATGTCCTCGGACAGGCGGGAGTTCGTAAGGAAAGAAGTGGGCACCTTGTTAAAAATCGGACATATCAAGGAGGTTAAATACCCAGAATGGTTAGCAAACGTGGTATTGGCACCTAAACCCCCAACATGGAGGATGTGTGTTGATTACACAGATCTCAACAAGGCATGCCCGATGGATCCATTCTCATTGCCTAACATCGACCGGTTGGTGGACGAAACAGCGGGGTGTGAGCTGATAAGTTTCATGGATGCCTTCAGTGGATACCACCAGATTCGCATGCATGAGGGGGATGCAGAGAAGACCTCGTTCATGACACCAGAGGGCGTTTTCTGTTACCTGGTCATGGCATTTGGACTAAAAAACTCTGGGGCAACGTACACCCGCATGATCTCTAAGCTTTTCAGACCTGTTCTAGGCCGCACCATGGAGGCCTACGTGGATGATATGATTGTGAAGAGTAAAAAATCGAGCACGCATGCTATGGATTTGGAAGAGGTATTCAAAATCATGGAGAAATTCAATCTATGCCTCAATCCGAAGAAATGCACTTTTGCGGTGCAAGGCGGGAAGTTTTTAGGATACTTGGTGAGCCGGAGAGGAATTGAGCCGAATCCAGAGAAGGTTAAAGCCATTCTGGACATGGAGCCTCCCCGTAATGTTAAGGAGGTCCAGCGATTAACAGGACGCTTAGCAGCACTAAACCGCTTCTTATCAAAACTAGCTGAGAAGGCCACACTGTTTTTCCACATCATGAAGAAGTCAAAAGGTTTTGTATGGACTGAGGAGTGTCAAACTTCGTTCGAAAGATTGAAGCAATATCTCTTATCTCCTCCGGTGTTATCTAAACCAGAGATGGGGGAGACCCTTTATCTATATCTGGGGGTCTCCCCGAGTGCAATAAGCTCTGTCTTGGTACGTGAGGAGGGTGGTGCTCAGAGACCTGTTTACTATGTCAGCAAACCCCTGGGGGATGCTGAGCTACGGTACACTGCCATAGAGAAAACTGTTTTGTCAGTGGTGTGGACAGTCAAACGACTGACGCAATACTTCCAAGCTCACCCCGTCCATATTTTGTCACACCAACCTCTAGGTGCGCTGATGAGGAGTCCCACAGCATCATCAAGGATGGTCAAATGGGCAGTATACCTTAGTCAATTCCACATAGAAGTGAGGCCTCGCCCTTCAGTCAAGGGGCAAGCTCTGGCGGATTTCATTGTGGAATGCACAGCACGTGAAGAAGCGACGAAGACGAGGCATGAAGACCATGATTCCGAGTGGTGGATATTGTCCACGGACGGCTCCTCCGCAGCCAAATCTTGTGGCGGAGGAGTGGTCCTCACCACGCCCGAAGGCTTTAGGGCCTACTATGCCATCCGGTTCAATTTTAAAGTATCTAATAATAAAGCGGAGTATGAAGCTCTGTTATGTGGTTTGCGCCTAGCGGCGAACATGCGGGCGGAGAAGGTAAAGATCCGATGTGATTCAAAGCTAGTTGTGGGACAAATCACAAGCGAATTTGAGGCAAAAGAGGAACGCATGAGGCAGTACCGCGATGCTGCATTGGAACTCTTAAAATTGTTCATAGCTTATGAGATTGAACAAATTCCGAGGGGACAGAACGTTGAGGCCGACATGCTGTCCAAACCCAGCGCAGAGACCCCTGAGAGGATCTCAAGGATCGCAAGAGTGGAAGAACTAGACACTTCTAGCATGTATGCGTGTCCTGTGCACACCATAATTGCTAGAAACGAGGACTGGATAGACCACCTCACCAAGTATATTCGTGAGGGAATATTGCCTGCTGAGGAGGTTGAAGCCAAGGTGATCAGGATGAGGGCGCCAAGTTATACGATTTTAAATGATGTGCTGTATAAAAGGTCTTACAATGGCACACTCCTCAAGTGTCTACGACCGAATGAGGCCATGGCTGCCATGGAAGAGATGCACGCAGGGACATGCTCAGCGCATCAGGGGGCGCACACCATGTCACGAAAGGTAATTCTACAAGGATTCTTCTGACCAACCATTGTAAAAGATTGTGCAGCCTTTGTTAAAAGGTGTGTCGTGTGCCAAGAGTTTCAGAAATCTCTGGGACGCCCAACAACGTATTATACCCCCATCAGCACGGCCATACCATTCACTAGATGGGGAATTGGTCTTATCGGGGCCTTGCCGAGGGAGACCGGGAGCGTCAGATGGGTTATTGTGGCCATAGACTACTTTACCAAATGGATCGAAGCGATACCTTTGGCGAGCATCACCGAAGGACAGTGCAAAATATTTGTCATGAAACACATCCTCTGCCGTTTCGGAGTACCCCAACAAATCACAACCGATAATGGAAGGCAGTTCGGAGCATCTGGGTTTAATGACTTTTGTGAGAGTTGGGGAATCAAACACAGCAGTGCATCGGTCGCTTACCCTCAGGCGAATGGGCAGGTGGAAAATGCAAACCGCACAATTATGGATGGTTTGAAAAAAAAGCTCGTAGCAGACGGAGGCGAGTGGGCTGAGGAACTACAACAAATACTCTGGGCGTACAGGACCACGCCGAGGAAGGCAACTGGCGAAACACCATTTGCTCTTGCATACGGTTTTGAGGCGAGGGCGCCAGCCGAGGTAATGCTCTGTAGTCATCGAGAGGAACAGTATGATCCAGAAATAAACGAGGAGATCATGACAACCGAACTTCATTTCATTGAAGAAAGAAGAGAAGCGGCTTTCTGCCGCGCAGAGAACTATCGAAGGCAAGTCAAGGCATACCACGACTCTCGGGTGCGCAAGCAAAACCTTGACGTCGAAGACTATGTCTTGAGGAAAAGAGAAGTGAGTAAACCCTTGGAAGGCGGAAAGATTTCAAAGAATTATGAAGGTCCTTACATCATAAAATCAGTGATCCGTCCGGGGACCTTCAAACTTCAGACACCTAAAGGGAAGGAGATCGAGAGGACCTGGAATGCTGAGCACCTACTCAAGTTCTACCAGTAATATATTCCTTTTGGTGTTCTATCTATAATGTAAGTTCAACATCTACTCATCAATAAAGTACTATGGTGTGCACGGTCTGTTACCGTCACCATTACTATGAGAACGTTTCGCACAAAAAAAAAGACCCTCCGCGGTCGTTGTGGGAAGATATTCTAGTACAATATTGATAACAATAAAAGCTTGGGCGACACTCAATGTGTTACCATAAAAAAGAGTAATATGCCCTGAGCATGTTCCTTACAATGCCTAACCCTGGGTCGCATGGTCAGGATGTGCATGTAGAAATCCCTAGGCGCGACCATGTTTCCCGAAAGACGTCGTGTGCCCTGTGCAAACCTGGTCATCAGGCTCGCTCACTCAACATAGCTCTCAGGTCACTACTGAGTGATGCGCACAACGTAGCAAAGGAGGAGGAGTCCCCGACAACTTGTGCCTTTTGCTGTCCATGGTAACCCCCTAGTAATGTACGGTACCGTCATACTGAACCAAAGTTCTCATATCCGACATCGGGAGAAGTTTGGGGAGGGGGAGACGCCGAGTTCTATGCTCAGCGCTACACCATCATATATTACATCAAAGAAAAATGACCGCGTGCACCCCGTTTAAGCAGGGCGCAGTGTGCAACGTGATCACCCGTATAGGTAACAATATTAAAAAAAATGATATTAAAAGGAAATATTACATTGTCAAGATAATTGTTTGCTTGAAATTCAAAAAACGGTCTAACAAATTAGGTACTAAAGAAAAAGAACATGCAGACCACGTTATGGTAGTCTAACTCTAACACTCTCCAAGGCATAGAGATGGTCAAAGAGGGGATCGTTCAAGCTAAAGCCCCAGCATTGCTACTTCTTCGGAAGTTATGGGGTGATCAGGATTTGCACCCCTAGGGAGCTCGCCCAAGGGAGCGACTCTGGAAGAAGAGTCGACATTCTCAGGCTCTGGGTTAGGAATCTCAAAGGGAAGCCCCCAATCGACAATGCATGAGGCACCGTGCTTGGCCTTCAAAACAGCATAAATTTCTTGTTGTTTGGTATATTCCCCCAAATTGTAGCACAGTAAACCGTCTTTGTCAAGTCTATCGACGCCGGCGAGAGTTTTAAGCCAACGTTCAACGATCTCTTCTAGGTGGGAATCAATGTAGTGTTCCCGCTCAGCGCAGACCTTGGTTAACTCGGCGGCGTGAGCATCCCTCTCATGTGCCTCCCTGACCGTGTGAGCTTCAATCACTTCGCTCATCAATCTCTTATGGGCAACCCGCTCCTCAGAAAGCAACTTTAATAGCTCTTGCTCACGCACAACATGCTGACGATTCTTCCCGGAGATCTTCAACACAAGCTACAAAAAATATTATATAATATATATTATTAGTCACACATACCTTTATACAAAAATGAACACCTACACATATACCTTACTATTAAATAAATATTTACTAATCATATTTGAGCATGGTCACGTGACACATAATGTCATGATGTACCCGCTGACCATGCACACAAATACGTTATATACCTCTTAACCCCTAAATACCACAATATAGTAATGTGACACACACATCACACATACTTATGATTGTTATACATGCAATGCTATGAAGGAAAGTGAGTGGTTACCTCTACTGCGACATGGAGACAATCATCCTCCAACGGTCCATCAGCCACACTCTTCAGTCCTTCCTTGAGCATGACATCACGAGCACCATTAGTGCTTCGGGTGATGCGCCGTGTCTCTTTGGTAACCGGGTCGTTGGTAATGGGCATAGAAGGGGACGAGACACCTTCACCTTGCGAGGCGGGTAGTATGGCCTTTTGTTTCTTGCTCGGCGGGTCTTGAGCAGACGCATGTGACCCTTCGCCATTCATCTTCTTGAATCTCTCCGCACGGGACGTCATACCTGTAAGAATAAATAAATAATATACACATATATTAATTTGTTAATCAGGGGAAGGATCTTGTTCCAAAAAGAGCACGGTGAGCGTAGACAACCTGGGCCTAAAGAAAGGGGGACGAGGATGTCTGATGGTGAGCACAATCCCGAGGTGAGGAAACCAAGTCTGCTCAAATGGTCCTCGGTAGTATATGCAGAAATGCTAAACGTTCCGCCCGCTAAGAACTTTTCCGGCCATAACTCTTGATCGGCAGGAAGAGTGAGACGCGCAAACTTCTTATAATGAGGGCTGAAAACTGTGGGGAAGGGGAGAGCATGTCCGGTAGACACAAAGATGAATTCTTCCTTCCAATTACTGATTTTACTATGCGAAACTTTCCACGCGTCAAGGTGGGTACGTTGGGAAATAGATACCCATGACAGACTATTAGCTCGGGAGCATTGACCAACCCTAAACAGGTGCATAAAAAGATCTAGAGACGGCTTAACCTTGATCTCCTTACATCGGGCCAAAAATGCCATCAGGTACTGATGACCAAATGGGGTGAGCTGGCACGGAGAAATCTCAAGCTCACATAGGAACTCAGTGATGAAAGGATGCATGGGGAGCCTAAATCCTAGTCTCACGGAGAGGGTATGTATCCCGAAAAAATCACCCTCAGGGGGCTCAGTGACTATGTCATCTCGGTTCGGGATAACCATGGTAACATCGAACGGGAAAAGTCCCCGATATCTTTCAAACTCAGAAAATGAAAGTCGTGATTTGCATGATTCAATGTGAGTCGCATCTAAAGGAACATATAGCCCACGAGGGCGACATTTTTTCAGTCTCACCAAGTCAACTATTGGAGATTCTGGACTAGCTACCTCAATGTCAGAATTATCATATATCCAAGGTACATTTTCTAAAGCCGTTCCATTAACCGGATCTGAAAGTTCGCTTAAGTCTATGGAATCCAGTACATCCATAAGATATTGACGGCTAAAATACAAATAAACAAGAATTAGCAAAAAAAATTCAATTTCAGTAGCTAATTACAAAAAAAAAAATCATTTACTGATTACAAAAAACGATGATTAGTTATATATAAAAAAATCATTGACTAATTATCTACAAAAACAAACGAGAAATCCTCTTCTTAAAAGGCCATTATAGTACTGGCAAATTACGTAGTACATATGGGCAAATTACTACGGAGTACATACTAACATTACAAAAGAAAAAAAAAAGTACTTCGTAAGAGAAACAAAACAAAATAACAAAGCAAAATTTGAAAAGAAGTCAAAATTTAAAAAGAAGTCAAAATAAAAAGATAAGGTGGAGAGAGGTTACCTTTCTCTGGAAGAATGAACGGCTCAGCAAAAACCCACGCCTAGCAGCGGGCGACTGAGGTGAAGACCGACCAGGCCGGCGACGGCGCGGACCAGGAACGAAAGGGTGACGGAGGTGGTCAGTAGTGGCGGCGTGCGGTGTTGCGTCGAACTCTCGACCTCGTCAACCACTTGCCAATTGGAAGAGGAGCTGCGGTTTTTTCCGGCCTTGGTCTGGAGTCTACGAGGGAAGACGACGGCGCCAGAGGTTCTGGCCGGTGACGGGACGTAGCAGCAAGGCCCAGTAGGCGGGCCGTTCCGGCAGTTCAATAGGCCGGCGGTTCCGTTTCTCCAGAGCTACGACGGCGAGTGGTCTATTTTTTCGGGGCGGCGGCGAGTCACTCCGGCACGGCAGCAACGTTTCCTCCGCGGTGTAGCTACTGGGTTGGACTGTTGGAGTTCTTGAAGGATGAATATTGGGTTAATAATATGATAATATTTACATGCTGGGATGAATTTTGATTTATTATTTTGGTCCTTCAAAATTGAAAAACGATTTGAGTCAACTGTGAATTACATGTCTCTCTAAATTTATGATTGGATGAAAATGATTGGGTAATAATATCATGACATGGTAAGCATTGGCGAAATGATCCTGGGATGAGAAGTTGGAACAACATAGATGCTCACCATGTACGAATTAAAGGATATTCGTTCTCTACTTTGAAGTACATGCTCAACATCTTGTACATGTTGAGATAACATGGTCAACATGTATAAATGAAAGACTTTGTATTCTACTTAAGGTGACGTGCTCACCATGTACAAGATGAATATCCGTACTATACTACTAAGTGACATGCTCAGCATGTACTCTAAGTGACGTGCTCAGCATGGACAATTTATTTACTATTTAGTGTATCACCTTATGGGTGACATGCACAACAAGTCTTAGAGTGACATGCTCAACACACCTTATGAAAGACATGCTTGAAAAGGACAACGTGCTCAGCAGGCCTTGGGAGTGACATGGTCAGCTAAAAGAACAGAAAAGTAAAATCAACGGGGTGAACCGTTGCCCAGATAATCAACGATAAATTAATACCGTTGCCCAGAGCCAAAAGGCTTAACCAAACTTTTATTCCAAGATGATAAGAATGAACCCTGGCGAGGGGTATAAATAGCCTTCTACAAGAAACCCTAATCAAGCCCAAATTAATTAAATCCTAATTAGGCCCATACTACTCTACTAAGTACTCTACTAATAAAAGGCCCAAACCAAAACATAACATTAACTTAAAATAATAATAAATAATTATAAAGACAGCCCGTAACCGGCCCACGGAAGTGGGCCCAAGCCCGGTCCCGCCACAAGCTCTTCCCGCTTCATATCAATCCATCCCCCTTAAAATAACCTTGTCCTCAAGGTTGAAAACTCGCGGATCGGGAACTGAAATTTCCAGACATAGAATAGACTGGAAAATATTCTTCTTCTCTTTCCTGAACCCTTTCCTGGCCGGTTATTTCACAGAATTCATGCTGCTTGAGGTCCAACTCTTCATCCTCCTCAGCTAACATTACCCGTAGTTGCTTAAAGGGACAGTCATGTGTTGGTGTAAATGGTTTCTTGCACCTAAAGCATAATCCTTTTGCCCTCAAATCTGCTAACTCTTTTGGCGCAAGACGGGTGAACTGAGATCGTGTCGTTGGCTGCCCAGACATGCCTGACTTCGTCCCCGGAGGCTGTCCACTATCTCTCGCAAAGCTGCCCCATGAGCCCTGTAAGCTGCCACCAGTGGCAGTCAACGGGGGACCCGTGTTTGCCCTTACAAAACTGCTGGAACGTACCCCTGAAGAATGATAATTCAGGCTGCCACTTTCTCCACTTTGGACGGACAGATTATGCTCTATATCGCGAGCTAATTCCATAGTTGTTTCCAGGTTTTCTGGCCAAAGTAATCGCAACGAACTTCGGATTGTTTCCTTAAGCCCACTCATGTAATAGCCCAAGTAATGATCGTCAGTTAGTCCGGGTACTTGACTGACCAGTTGTACAAACAAAGTATTGTAATCTTCCACTTGCCCAATTTGTTTGACGCCAGACAGTCGTTCAAATTGATTCCCCTGAAATCGGGAATCAAATCTGGACACTAGGGACTGTTTGAAATCTTCCCAGGTTATACCGGGTCTTCGTGCCTTCAACCATGTTACACAATAGAGGGCCCCTCCCTCCACTGCCACCACGGCGGCTGTGACTTTCTTCTCCGGTAGAGTTCCGAGTAATTCAAATTGTTGTTCAGCACGGGCTATCCACCCAATCAGATCTGCCCCGTCGAACGCAGGCAGCAGGGTAGGAACTGGGTCGGGCAGCAGTCCGTCACCAGTCGCAGAGTCGCTGGTGTGATGATGGCTCCGATTCCAGGCTTGGTGGCGTCCGGCGTACCTGGCGGCACTAGGGCCTTCGTCAGCGCGGCCAATGATTCAGCGATTTCTGCCAGCTTCGTTCTGTGTTCTTCAAGGGTGTGATTCATCCGTTTTTGCTCCTCCGCCATCCTGGCTTGCTCAGCACTCAACCGCACTTGTTCTTCTCCCATGCGGTTCTGTTCAGTCTCCAGTTCTGTCAAACAATCACTTTGTGATCTGGTCATCTTGGCGGGACGGGATCCGGCAGGTCGGACCAATTGAAAGAAGAGAAAAGTAAAATCAACGGGGTGAACCGTTGCCCAGAGCCAAAAGGCTAAACCAAACTTTTATTCCAAGATGATAAGAATGAACCCTGGCGAGGGGTATAAATAGCCTTCTACAAGCAACCCTAATCAAGCCCAAATTAATTAAATCCTAATTAGGCCCATACTACTCTACTAAGTACTCTACTAATAAAAGGCCCAAACCAAAACATAACATTAACTTAAAATAATAACAAATAATTATAAAGACAGCCCGTAACCGGCCCACGGAAATGGGCCCAAGCCCGGTCCCGCCACAAGCTCTTCCTGCTTCATATCATCAGCGTGTATGACTTATTTATTACTTGATGTAACACATTATGAGTGACATGCTCAGCAGGCCTTTGGGGTGCCACGGTCAACATGTACAACTTATTTATTTCTTGGTGTAACACCCTATGGGTGACATGCTCAACACAGACGGAAGTGAGGATCATTAGCATACTACTCTAAGCGACGCGCTCGACATGAACGTGCTTAACAGAGATGAAATGGCGGTCTTATGTGGCACAATATGACTTTATTTGAGTAATTGATATATACTTCCTCTCACCGATTCATTACTCGGCTCGGGAAGTGGGGGGCTTGTGATGACATAAATAGCGGCCCAATATGGTAAGCTCAATTGAATGCGGGCTGAGCCCGTAAATCTGATGGACGAGGCAAACATGGACATCAGGCCCAAGGAAATACAATGTCAGCATACTCGGGATGAGAAACATGGAGTTACATTCACAAAGATATGGCGTGCTAAGCATGACATGGTCTTATCTTTACAATGAGGCTTAAACATGACATGCTGAGCGCGACACAGTCTTACCTCCATCATGGGATTTGAATATGGCATGCTGAGCATTACATGGTGCGCCTCAACGCGCGTGGTGCACAAGCGCTTAGACCATCGCACATGCATGATGCTACTTCCCAGAAGCTACGTGACCAACAACAAATCTCGGAGATCACGGGTCAACTCGCAATTAGTCCTACAAATCAGAGGATGGTGGCGCGTCAGTTCAGGCATGGCGACCACGTCGCCCGAATATTTCTTGTCTCAATTTTGTATTATAAATTCATGTAACTCTTGGAAGAACGAGGAAGCTCAATACATTGAATACACTGCATACATTTCTCTCTAAGTATTATTCTGAATACTTTAATTATTTTCGGCTATCTATTAATTATTTTCCGGTGGATTTACTTCCATCACGTATTATTATTTGTTTGTTTTCGTACAGTTCTTATATATCAGAATAAAGAATCCAATCTCTTATTTTTATTAGTGAATCAGTCCAGAACTTCAATATTATTATTACTAGTTCCTAGTCCACTTTATGACTTAATCAGTCTGGTCCGTATTAAGAAAACACATGTGTGCGGGTCACCTTTCTTGGTGATGCTTTGGTGACGCAGCATCGGGCGGTGGTCAGCAGCTAGTTGGCTCGGCAGAGATCTGCAACGTCCGTCCTTCTCCGGCGAACTCCGGCACTCCACGGTCGGCTTTTCTTCTCCTTCCGTCACCCTCTCGCACTCACGTTTTCTTTTCTTTTCTTTTCTCTCACAGACTCTCACGTATGGAAGCCTAGCTTCTTGGTTTGTGTGCAGGTTATCAGTGAAGAACCGCTATTTGTATGAGAAGGTCGAAGGTTCTAGGTTGTTTAAAACTTATCTGATTGGCTTACAAGCTCAAGTTTCGGAAATTAGTGTTTATCTCAAAGGGTATTAGCGGAGTCCGAGTTTGAATAATACTTCGTAGTTAGGGGTAAACGTATACTACATACATATGTTTAGTTTAGTAGGTTTATTAATATTATTACAGTATGTAGCAACGCGTCACTTAGTTTGCTATTAATTGTTACTAGTATTAGAATTAATAAGCATGTGTGTAATATGGACTTATAGAGTTTACGAGTATATTAGATTTTGTTATTAATTCTTTGCTTATTTTGGGTCAGACCTAATCCTGAAACCTTTCATGTAATTACTTTTTCTTGTATTTTTGACAAAAGGTATGCCTCTGGTGAGAGGTTTTGGTCTAGTCCCCCTCTCATTGCTATTATGACACATTAATAAAATCTTGGCATTTGCCCCCCGGCACTTTCCCCACCGATGGGTGGTTTACCTTCCCGGGTAAAAAAAAAATACAAGTATATTAGATTAGATTAGAAAAGTCAACTTTTTAACCTTTTTATTTTTGTGTAATATTTAGTGTATTATCAATTATCTATGAATTTGAAATAGTTAAAATCTCAATCTCCTTATTTATGTCAAATGTACAAATATCATTCGTATAAAACTGTTACTTTTATCACCCAAGCCAAAATTTAATCTGGTCAACTTAATTATAAAAATGTTAATTTTCTATTATTTTATATTCGTAACATTTTATCTATTTAAAATTATTTATTTCATTTTATTTTAAAATTTTCGAAGTGTCACATTCTACCCCCCTTAAAAGATGTTTCGCCCCGAAGCATAAGCTAATATCTACTATCAATAATATCAAATTACTAAGTGTTACATTTTACCCCCCTTAAAGAGGGGTTACGTCCCCGTAACCAGGAAATTACCTGAGTTAAATAACTCTGGGTAACGTTGGCGCATATCATCCTCAGTTTCCCAAGTAGCATTCTCGGTTAAGTGGTTAGACCAAGCAAGTAGTAGCATCCCTAATCACTCCTTCGCAATTAACGGCCGTAAAGGAGACGCTGACGTCCGAACTACTTGGGCTTCTTACTACCCGTATGGCTTGGAATCCCTTTCAGGGGGTCACTTAAGGTAGAGGTTCAGTTTCCTCAGGTTAGAAGTGGTACCGGCAAAAGTCCCAGGATGACCATACATAACAACGGATCATCGGGCTCAATAAAATGTTGAGCAGCGCCCTTCAAATGTATTAGGAGTACAAATTATATTTGGATTGATGTTTTGAGGTTATGAGGAGAATTATATTTGATTGAATTGGATTTGAGTTGTTGGATTATTGGATTGAATTATCAAATTATTTGTGGAATTTCAAAGTACAAATACCTTTGGATTTAATTCGGTTTAATTATGCTAAAATTGATTATGAGTATTTGGTAGTATTTTGAGAATAATTTGTGGTACTTTATGTATATTTGGTATTTTGTAATTATTGTGGTTTGGAAATATTTACTTATATTCGAAGTACTACTATTTTACTAGTGAATTATGTTGTGAGAAGATTTTATGATTTGTTTTAAAAAGATTTTTCCTCCTAAATGTTTTTTTTTTCAAAAATATTAAATTTTATTATTTTATGGGGTTAGGTGGAACTTACTTAGCATTGTTGCTAATTTTTGTTTTCTTTTATTTTTCTTTTTGTACTTGATTTTGTACAGGTAATGTTTTGCTGATGATGTTGATTTTGAGAGAGCTTCCGCTAGAGAAAATGTAATTAGTAGATAACATCGTAGTTTGATTTAATTTTCAAGACACTTATTGAGTTTAATTGTTTTTGTGGTGATTAGCTTGTGCACTCGGTTAGGTTAGAGCCGAGTGTGGCGGTAACGCCCCTATTTCCCTTTAATAATTCCGCTGCACATTTCTGATGTTTTTCAAATAAAGATGTTTTTTTTTACTTTGAACAAATTATCATTTAAAGTTATATTTTGGGTGGAAATTTGGGGGTGTTACAAGAAGTGAGGTGGTTGGGTCTAAGACATAATATGATTTTCCCATGTTCAGTTGCTTTATTTGATCCCTTATGATCTCCAAGTCAAATCGTATCCGATTTTTCACATTTCTTTGTCCTCCACGAAGCTTCCTCTTGTCTCCATTGCTCCTTCCTTATGCTCTCAAGCTCCTTCCTCTTCTTCTCATAATGTTTTTGCTTACATGTCAAAATATCTTAATATCTTCTAATTCTACTTTAATTTTAGAAGATAAAGATTACACCGTAATTGTACAAAAGCTAAGTAAACATAATGTAAAACCATTCTAAAATGTGGTGTTTATGCACTACTAAATAGTACACATCAAATACCCCCATGCTTAATCTTTTACTCGTCCTCGAGTAAAGTGCAATTCGATTAAGTTCAATGCCTAGGAGTGTCATGTTTCTTCTCACATTTAAAATTGGTTCCTTTGCCCAAGGTTTTATCTGTTCATGCTCCTCCATGTTGAGCTTTTTGTGCTAGCCTCCTTTGAATATTTCGAGAAGCTCTTTGAAAACACCTGATCGAGTATGGCATGTACTTGATCCGCTATCTTGTTGTTCAAACTTACACAAGAAATTTTCTCCTGCAAAAATTAAAATTTATCTCGCTTTCTCTCATTTTGCCTAGGAGTCCTTTTCGGGTTTTCATCCTAGCTCCTCATTTTTCTTCATCTCACCGACAAATGGAGTTAAGTTGGGAATATGGATTTGGGGTGGAGTAGAGGATCAAACTGTGTACCTGCTCTTTTCAATTTATTCAAGGTAAATGAAAAAACATAAAAGAAAATTAAAAACAAAATTACTCAAACACACAGTTAAAAAGTGTAGCCTTTACCCGGCAACAGCGCCAAATTTGACGTGCACTTTGTCGTGGTGTGCACTCGAAATAATAATACAATACAACACTTATACGTAGTATAACGTAATAAGGTTCGTATCCACGGGAAAAGGAATACTTTTCTTCTTAAAAGTAGTAACAAGGGTAGTGATGGACCCAGGCCGGGTCAGGCCCGGTCGAGCCTCGGGACTGGTAGAGGTTGGCCCGGGATCGGACCGGGCTATGGCCGGTTCCGGTTCGGGCCGGGCACACCCAGCCGGGTCACGGGTCGGGCCACCCGCCGGGCCGGGCCGGGCCGGGCCGGGCCGGTTCACAATTTTTTTTTAAAAATTATTATAGATTATACAAATTCCTATTAAAAACAAAGTTCAAGTGCATTTATTTGAAATAGGAACTACATTTGAGAATTGAGAAAAAATAACAATACGAAATACATTTTCTAATAAATATCAATTGAGATTTCCGCCACCGTTGGTTGTTGTTTTCCCATTGTCACAGGACTTCATATGTTTTATTGGCATCAGGTATCCGTGTGAACGCCCCAAGCTACACTCTTTCTTGCACCACTTGCAAGTTGCCCACCACAGTCCGGTCTTCGGGTCCTTCCACTTATCAAAATTGTTTTGCATAAGGGAAGATGTACTTTCCATCTTTAAAATGGTATATGTATAAGTAGGAATGTAGGATAATAAGAGAAGATGAAGATGGAGAAGAGTTGGAGAAGAGGTGTAGAAAAATGTTAGAAAATAGATGTATTTATAGATGTTTTTGAACCCCACTCCCCACACCACCACCCCCGGGACCCCCCTGCCCCCCACCCAAAGCCCCAACGGCTATATAGCCGTTTGGGAGCTTTAAAAAAATTGAATCTTTTGTTTTAAAGTTATACATATTGTAAAATAAGTTAATTAATTTAATGAATTAAGTAAAGCTATTTGTACTTAGAAAAGTGGTTTGATTTATAATTTACAAATGTTACAAAATAGGTGTATAAGTATTTAAACAAATTACATATTGTAAATGTATTTTTAATTTAAAAACCGCCTTTAGATTTTAGAAAAATAATTTTATGTCTTAAGTTTGTAACCAATTAATTAATTAATTTGAGAAGTGCTACATATGAAAAAATGAACGCATATTTATTTGAAATATGAAGTACAAGTTTACAAATTAATTTGAAGTACAACTACAAATTTACAATTTTGAAATATGAAGTACAAGTTTACAATTTTGAAATATGAAGTACAAGTACAAATTAATTTGACAAGTGCTACAAAATACATTTTATAATAAATTCTAAAATACTAATCAATCGGAATCTCCGGCATAGGTAGAGCCACCATCGGTTGTTGAGTCATCCATAAAATCTTGGGAGGGGGTGATGCTCATTTCTTGAGTTCTACGTGCGGCCTTTAACCAATCATGGTAGCATATAAGCGTCTCAAGAGACTCCGCACTCAATCTCGATCTAGATGCCGTTAGGACGTTGCCGGCCGAACTAAATTCTTGTTCCACAGCAACTGTTGAAACCGGCATTGATAGTGCTTGCTTAGCCATCCGTGCTAAAATCGGGAACGTTCTTTCTTTGGACTTCCACCAGTTTAGAACGCCAAAGTCATCATTTTCTTCAAAATCAACTTCATATGTTAAATACAAAGTAATCTCATTCAATGCGCTTTGTTCAGTGACGTGAGTTGTTTTAGTTTTTTTCATAAGATTGCCAAATGCAGATTTAAAAATCGATTTTCCTTTAGATGAAGATGTTCGTGTCGGAGGAGGGGGAGCGTTGCTATATTGTGCACGAAACTCATTAAATAAGGCATAAAATAAAGCACTAACCTCGTTGTATTCCGTTTTCGAATTTATGGGTTTATCGTCATACATTGGAAATTCACCAAAAAAGCAGTATAATAGAAGTTGAAACAATCTTCCAAATTAGCTAGTCTAAAACGAGGATCGAGAATAAATGCAATACCATAAATATGGGGAATATGCGCATAATATTTTAAAAACGTTTCCTTCATATAATCACAAAAATAACTCACGAAAACGGCATTCTCAGCTCAAATTCTTTAAAAGCACCGGCGAGATTAACAGCTTCACGAATAAATTGGTTTGCGGTAGGTTTATAAACATGACTAAAAGTTTCAGTTGCATTAAAAAAAAATATCAAAACATTACAAATTTTTTCGCAAGTGTCGATATCAGTCGAGTTTATAATATAGTTATCATGTTGTTTTAAAAAAGCAGGAAAATGTTCTTTATATCTAAGAACAACTTTGAGTAATTTATAAGTACTATTCCAACGAATACTCAAATCTTTAGGAAAAGCAACATATCTCACACCTCTTTCAGTCAAATAAGTTTATCATTTTAATCTAAGTTGACCATTACCCCAAATACGTCTAATCCCCCCCTGACTACCTCCATAGCATATCCTAACGCTTTTAGATCGTCTTGCACACATAAATTTATAACATGGCATGCACAACGTTGATGAAAAAATCTACCCATCAAAGTATTGACACCACACAATTCACGCAATCTAGGTATAGCAGCAGTATTATTAGTAGCATTATCGAAACCAATAGCAAACACCTTATCAATCAAATTATACTCAATTAAAATACGCTCAATCAAAATATAAATATGTTCAGCGGTGTGACAATCATTAAATTCACGAAAAGCAAGAACACGTTTATGCATATTCCAATCCTCATCAATATAATGTGCAGTGAGACCCAAATAATATAAATGATGAAAATCATCCTCCCACATGTCAGAACAAATAGTAACACGCCCATCAAAGCTTGCAAAAAAATTTGTAACCTTGCCTTTTCCGCATTATAAAGCCTTATAATTTCTTTCTTAATAGTTTTGCGACTATAACTTCTAAATTGAGGATTTAAACTACCTTATGCATAATCTCTTAAAGCAAGACTTTCAGAAAACATATAAGGCAAATTTTCTTCACAAATTAAGTTAGCCATACCAGTCAAATTTTGTGCATCATTGTAGGAGAAATTACCAAAAGGTTGAGAATTCGCAAACCTCGATATTTGAGTTTGCTTCCCCGTTCCGCCGCCTAATTTTGCATACTCCACGGGGCGCTTTGCCTTAAGATGCATTGCGGCGGATCCGTATCCGCCGGAGGTCCCCAAGCTATAATTGTTGTTGCACCACTTGCAAGTTGCGTGCCAATAGCCGGTTTACTTTTTTTATTACCGGTGGCGGTTTGGGATGAGGCAGGCTCGTTGGCGTCATGGCTGCCGGCACCCTCCTCCTCGGCCGTCTTCGGTTCCATTTCCTCCGCATCTTCATCCTCAAGCTCCTCTTCGTCAATGGTCGTCGGGATTTGTTGTTGTTGTAGAAAGCGGTTATTATGTCAGGCCAATTCTTGTTGTAGTTGTTCTTCGGACATCGCATCTACATCTCTCCTTTGGTAACTCGTTTCAAAATCATCTCGGCTTTGAGATGAAGAGATGGCAAGTTCTTTACCTTTGCGGGATTTCTTCCTCCCAATCTCGTTCCTTCGATTGCGCTGGAGGTTACCCAAATCAACCGAATATCTACCACCTTCCATCTTAAAAATGTAACAAATATTAATTGGCAACAAATATAATAATGAATACAAAAGTAATGCAACTAATTAAAACTATTTTAATTAATACTTCAAACTAATTTAGTGCAAAGTAGAATTAATGTGTGACTCTAAAATTAAAATTATAGCAACTTTTCAAGTACTTTAATTTAGTAAAAACTACTTAAATAAAATGTTAAGTACTTTAATTAAATGATTGAACTACTATTTTTTCGTTCAAATATAAATTGAAACTATTATAATGTGACTTTAATTATAATGACAATTAACTAGTTTTTTGAAGTAGAGTTGTTTTAACAATTAACAAGAATACTAATTAACTAATTAACTAGTATAATGAAAAATGTAACAAGAATACTAATGAACTAATTAACTAGTATAATGAAAAATGTAACAAGAATACTAATGAACTAATTAACTAGTATAATGAAAAATGTAACAAGAATACTAATGAACTAATTAACTAGTATAATGAAAAATGTAACAAGAATACTAATGAACTAATTAACTAGTATAATGAAAAATGTAACAAGAATACTAATGAACTAATTAACTAGTATAATGAAAAATGTAACAAGAATACTAATGAACTAATCAACTAGTATAATGAAAAATGTAACAAGAATACTAATTAACTAATTAACTAGTATAATGAAAAATGTAACAAGAATACTAATTAACTAATTAACTAGTATAATGAAAAATGTAACAAGAATACTAATTAATATAACTAATTAACTAGTATAATGAAAAATGTAACAAGAATACGAATTAACTAATTAACTAGTATAATGAAAAATGTAACAAGAATACTAATGAACTAATTAACTAGTATAATGAAAAATGTAACAATTAGTGGGGATACTAATTAACTAATCAAGTAATGTTAATAAAAAATGTAACTAATAAGACAAATGTATGAATGTGTATAGTAATTAATGGGACTAAATTAGTAATAGAATGATTTTAAGTGATATTAATTAAAGTGTAACTAATATATAATATAATGTTTATAGTATATAATATATAAGTATACTACTATAAGATGAGTTATACACTTATATTTTATACTTTAATATATAAACTATATATTAAGTAGATGTAGAATGTATGTATTAAGTGGGTATAATAATTGTATAAGAATTAAATATTAGAGTATAATGGAGAATTGGAGATTGGAGATTAAGAAAATAAGTACTCCCTCCGTTCTTTTTTAGTTGCAACACTTGCCTTATTTGGCAGTTTCAAAATAATTGCAACATTTCCTTTTAAGGCAATAAATGATATATACATGGACATTAATACCCTTACTCACAACCCCTCCATTTACGGTCTAATTTCTTGCCATCTCTTTTGAATTAGTTCTTATCCACTCATCTATATCCATGATTCGTCACTCTTCTTTCTAATGAATCTTTTTCTTCTATTTGTTGGGTTTCGGGCAGAAAAACGTAGCGGAATAAACAAAATTTTTCTACCCAAAAGTAAATGAACGGATCTGAGGTTCTTATTATAAACGAAATTACAAGAATTTAAGAGGGACTTACATAGCAATCTTAATCAAGGATGCCGGACAGTCCGAGAAAACGATCCCGAGCTCTACCGGTATCCACACGCACGTGACTGGATCGGCCGCAGAGAACGTGCTAGCGTTCTCTTCTTTCTTCCTCTCTACTCTAGGTTTTAAGAAGTGAATTTTAACTCTTAAAATTCGTGGGTCTCCTTAGCCCTATTTATAAGAGGTGGAAAGAAGGGGTTTTATGGCTAATAAAACCCTTAAAGAGGCCCTAGCCCAATACCATTCGAAAACCTCTTTCGAATTGGGCTAATTAAGCTATTTTAATGTTATTAACAAACATTAATGATCCAAATCACTTAGGTGTGTGACCCTGTAGGTTTATATATTATTGACAGTGGGCTAGAAATTAATTCAAGCCTCACAAATCATAAGCGGTCTCTAGCAAGACATTATGACTATCCAAAATATATAAATGTCAATTAAATCTGACATAACCTTTTAATGATTAATTTGTGCTAACAATTCTCTTTTGTCAAACGATATCTTAATTGAGACAAGGTTAGGTCGTGTCATCCTTGTTATTCTCAATTAATATTTCTTGATTACCAAGTAAGATTAATCTTGATCAAATGACACCTCATTTGAGCATGGCCATGCTAATTAATCTTACTTGTCAAGGGGCCCAATAGATATCTTTCTCTCGATGTACAAGAGTGACAAAAACTATCTTGATAATTCACATACTGCTACATGGTTCATAATATGTATAATCACCACCTTTATAATTATCCAGTTAAAGATAACATTTAATGGTGTTAATACATATTAATTCTCATGCTAGTAACCATGATTATCTCAAGTATAAGAATATAGCACCTCATCATTATTGAGGACAACACTGATGACATATAACCTAGCAGTGTCCCCAAGTTGGGTCTGTCCAATGAACTTGTTCCCTAACAAGCATCTATGTTATTAACTTGATATCTCTATACCCATGACTAGTGGAATATAGCCATCAGTTGATCCACATACTGGTCTATTAATTATTAATGTCCCAAATTAATAATATTAGACCAGGGACAATTAGAATATTATGTTTATTTTAAAGTGTAGCATTCCACAATCAAGTCACATACTTAATTAGCTACTAAACAGAATATTCAGGGACTAAATATTAATAAAGAAAACTCACAATAATAATTAACATAAAATGAGTTTGCAACTTTATTAATTAATGAGCATTAAATATTTATTGATAAATCATAAACTATGATTGTCCTAGGGCATATTTCCAACAGTCTCCCACTTGCACTAGGACCAATCGTGAACAAAACGAATGCCTAATGCACTAGTATGACGTTCATGCTTTGCTTGTGGTAGTGGCTTGGTGAGCGGGTCAGCCACATTTGAATCTGTCGGTACTTTGCATATCTTGACGTCACCTCTATTGACTATTTCTCGAATGAGATGATGCGTCTGAGTACATGCTTTGATTTCTGGTGCGATCTAGGTTCCTTGGCTTGTGCAATGGCTCCATTGTTATCACAATACAAGTCCATTGGTCCAACAATGCTAGGAACCACACCGAGCTCAATGATGAATTTTCTTATCCATACCGCTTCTTTTGCTGCTTCTGAAGCAGCAATGTACTCAGCTTCTGTTGTAGAATCAGCCACCGTGTCTTGTTTAGAACTCTTCCAGCTCACTGCTCCGCCATTGAGGCAAAACACAAATCCTGACTGCGATCTAAAATCATCCTTATCGGATTGGAACCCAGCATCTGTGTAACCATTTACAATGAGCTGATCTTCACCTCCATAGACCAAGAATACATCCTTAGTTCTTCTCAAGTACTTTAGAATATTCTTGACTGCTATCCAGTGACTATCACCTGGATCTGACTGGTATCTACTAGTCATGCTTAGAGCGCAAGCTACATCAGGGCGAGTACATAACATAGCATACATGATAGAACCTATAGCAGAAGCATAAGGGACTCTATTCATCCGATCTCGCTCATCTTGTGTTTGTGGACACTGAGTCTTGCTGAGATATGTGCCATGTGACATAGGCAAGAATCCTCTCTTGGAATCTTGCATATTGAACCTATGCAGGACCTTGTCAATGTAGTTACTTTGACTTAGTCCTATTAGTTTTCTAGATCTATCTCTATAGATCTTGATCCCTAACACATAGGATGCATCACCCAAGTCTTTCATTGAGAAACACTTTCCAAGCCAAGCCTTTACAGACGAAAGCATTGGAACATCATTCCCAATGAGAAGTATGTCATCTACATATAGGACTAGGAAAGTGATTGCACTCCCACTCAATTTCTTGTATACACAAGGTTCCTCTTCGTTTTGATTGAAACCAAACTCTTTGATTGCAGCATCAAAACGAAGATTCCAACTCCGAGATGCTTGCTTCAGACCATAAATGGATCTTTTAAGCTTGCATACCTTCCCAGCATTACTTGGATGTTCAAAACCCTCAGGTTGTATCATATACACGTCCTCTTCTAGATTTCCATTTAGGAAAGCAGTTTTGACATCCATTTGCCAAATCTCATAATCAAAATGAGCGGCAATTGCTAAGAGAATCCGAATTGATTTAAGCATGGCAACTGGCGAGAATGTTTCATCATAGTCTATACCATGAATTTGTTTGTAACCTTTCGCCACTAAACGTGCTTTATACACATCTATATTGCCATCTTTATCCAATTTCTTTTTGTAGATTCATTTGCACCCAATGGTTCTACAACCATCAGGTAGATCAACCAAGTCCCAGACTTGATTATCAGCCATGGATCTCATTTCGGATTTCATGGCTTCTAGCCAACTATCGGAGTGATGGCTCGTTATTGCTTCTTGGTAGGTCAAAGGTTCATCTTCGTCAATTAATAATACGTCGCGATCCTCAGTTAAGATAAACATGTATCTAACTGGTTCGTTACGTACCCTAGATGACCTCCTTGGAGCGAGTGTTATCTCAGACGTATCCACAAAAACTTGTGGCTGAGGTTGTGGGACTGCTTGCATAGTCTGACTATCTTGATCTTCTTGAACTTCTTCAAGCTGAATTTTACTCCCACTGGTTCTTTCGGAAAGAAATTCTCTTTCTAAGAAAATACCATTACGAGCAACAAACACTTTGTTCTCTGATGGGTTGTAAAAGTAATATCCTTTTGTTTCCTTAGGATAACCCACAAATAAACACTTATCTGATTTGGGTTCAAGTTTATTTGAAAGTAAACGTTTTACATAAACTTGACAACCCCAAATCTTCACAAAAGCTAGACTCGGAACCTTTCCTGTCCATATCTCATATGGTGTCCTTTCTGTAGCCTTTGTTGGAGCCCTATTGAGTATGAATGCAGCGGTTTCAAGAGCGTAACCCCAGAAAGAGATTGGTAGTTCAGCGAGACTCATCATGGAACGGACCATGTCTAACAAGGTCCGATTTCTCCGTTCGGACACACCATTCCATTGTGGTGTACCTGGCGGAGTGAGTTGTGAAACAATTCCACATCCTCTTAGATGATCACTAAATTCCTGGCTCAAATATTCACCACCTCGATCTGATCGAATGGCCTTAATTGTTTTGCCAAGTTGATTCTGAACTTCATTCTGGAATTCTTTGAACTTTTCAAAAGCTTCATGTTTATGCTTCATTAGGTACACATAACCAAACCTACTGAAGTCATCAGTGAATGTTATGAAGTACTGAAAACCTCCCCTGGCCATTGTTGACATTGGGCCACATACATCCGAGTGTATGAGGTCCAATAAACCGTGAACTCTTTCACCTTTACCAGTAAATGGTGACTTGGCCATTTTACCCAATAAACAAGATTCACACTCCTCGATTGTTTCAAAATCAAAAGAGTCAAGAAATCCACTAGAATGGAGTCTTTTAATGCGCTTCTCATTTATATGGCCTAGTCTACAATGCCAAAGGTATGTTGGGTTTGAGTCGTTAGATTTAAACCTTTTTGTATTTATGTGATAGATGGGCATTTCAAGGTTTAGAACATAAAGTCCATTTATGAGACTAGCACTACCATAAAAAATCTCATTAAAATAAATAGAACAAATGTTGTTCTTTATTATAAAATGAAATCCTTTCTTGTCCAAACAAGAAACAGAAATAATATTCCTGCTAATGGCAGGTACATGATAACAATTATCAAGTTCTAAAACTAAGCTCGTGGGCAAATTCAAAGTAAATGTCCCTATTGCTAATGCTGCAACTTTTGCTCCGTTGCCTACTCGTAGGTCAACTTCACCTTTAGCCAGCCTTCTACTCCTTGTTAGTCCCTGCACATTTGAACAAATGTGAGAACCACAACCGGTATCCAATACCCATGAAGTAGTGGTAGTAACATTTACTTCTATCACATAGATACCTGAATTGGAAGCATCACCATGCCCCTTCTTTTTCAGTTCCTCCAAATACGCCTTGCAATTCCGCTTCCAATGACCAGTTTTGTTGCAGTGGAAACATTTTTGCTCTTCTTTAGAAGAAGAGCCAGCAACCGATTTGCTTTTACCCGAGTTCTTAACCAGGGTTTTGGATTTCTTGTTTCCACCAACCTTGCCATTACCATGCTTCTTGAATCCCTTCCCCTTTTTGACCATCAAAATGTCACTCCGATTTTTCTTGATGTTTTGCTCAGCAGAGTTGAGCATTCCATGCAATTCGGTTAAGGTCTTCTCAAGACCATGCATATTATAGTTCATGATGAACTGGTCATATGCCGGAGTGAGTGATGCGAGAATCACATCAGTAGCCAACTCTTGACTAATTGGAGATCCAAGTCTTTCCAGGTGATCCCTAAGCCCAATCATCTTGAGCACGTGAGGTCCAACCGGGTTTCCATCAGTAAGCCTTGTGTGAAACAAAGCTTTGGTCGTCTCGAACCTTTCGATCCGTGCTTGTTTCTGAAACAAGTTCTTGAGTTCATTAGAGATGTCATGTGCACGACGATTCAGAAACTGTTTCTGAAGATTAGCTTCCATGATAGTTAACATCAGACAAGCGACATCAACTTCATCACGGACATGCCTTTCATAAGCATCTCTAATGGCTCTAGCAGCATTGGCCGCTGGTTCAGCAGGAATTGGTTGGTCAAGGACATATTCTTTACGCTCTTGTTTGAGAACGATTCTCAGATTCCTATCCCAGTCCATGTAATTTGTTCCATTAAGTTTTTCCTTCTCAAGGATAGATCGCAGTGAAAAAGTTGTGTTGGCGGCCATATTTACTACAACAAATAATGCAAAGAATTTTAAATAATGCTCAAAAATAACTCCCACTATATTAAATAGAAAGTCCCAAATATAGTGGTCCAAGATCCATATTTCACTAAAATTTAAGTAAGCTTTGGCTTATCACTTAAAAATTAGTTATTTAGGTAAACAACTCTTGTTAATCATATCCTATATGACTCTTGGTTTGTTTGGTCAACATCATTTGATTATCCAAACACTCCTTGCTTCAAGGCCCAAAACTATTTTGATGGCCTTGTAAGTCCAAACCAATATTAAGACCCGAGAATGACGATCATTCAAAACATCTTCCTAAGATAGTGTGAAATGCTCTGCTTTGGCAAACACATATCACGACTAGCATAGTTTAAATGGTGGTCATATTGGGAAAGCAATTTAGACTTATAATTAGTCGGGACTAATAATTACACACATGCAGCAATCAAATATTTAAATAAATAATTTAAAACTAGTGCAGTGATATAGCATGATCCCAAAATCTTCATATCTCCTTGACATCTTCAACCTGTGTAGTGTACTACTAAAAATCTACGGGGTTGAAAACCATTACAGGGGATAGTGGGAAACGGCACGCAGGCCGTAAAACAACATAATATAAAACATACATTCAGATCATGCTATACCACCACTTCAAACTGTCCCTGTGACGGAGCAAAATAATTGCGCATGCACGGATTGAAAATTAAATTTTAAAATCCGCAACTAATATGTAATTAATTCGGATCTCATCCGGAAAAAATACATATTCAATGAATTCTAAAACAATTCGTATTACATATGCACAAATACAGATCATATCTGTAATATAGATTAATACACATATATAACTACGAATAAAAATTAATAAACTAAAATTCGAAAATAATTAATTTGTGATTAAATTCGAATTTCCCAGATAACATATCAGTAATATAGATTAATTCTAATATGTTATAATATGGATCTCATCCCAACTAATTTTGTATTCTTCGATCTGAACTAATTTGGCAGATCACTAAATTTGTATAATTGAAGAATAAATTTGTAAAATCAATTCGGATCTCATCCGAAAAACAAGAAGCTAAAACTTCCAAAAAAAAAAATAGATCTAGATCTAATTCAATCTATTATTGATTTCAAATTGGGAAATTAATATATAACCCAATTCAAAATCACCATATTCTTGTTTGTATTTATAGCTTCGTATCTAAATATAACACAATCTGTGATACGAAGTAGATTACTACTCGGAATCAAAGACAGATTTTAAATATCAAATTCCAAATTTCAAGTCAAAATCCTAGTTATACTCAAAAGTTATTCCGAATATGAAACATACATTATAAGTATCAAGTTGGATCTAATTCAAACTCTTGAATTTTCATGTCCATTCAGATCTCTTCCGAATAATTAGGCTGTGGGATCCCATCCAATTCCTAATCTATTCAGATCTGATTCGTAAAAAAAATTTATCACAAAACATTCCAAATATTATTGTGAATATATATTGGATCAAGTTCGAATCATTCGAATATCACATCCTTATAAAATTTCAGAATACAACATACACATATAAATTCTGAAATTAATAAATCAATAATTTCGAAATTAATAAAAAATTAATTCCGAAAATAAATCCCAAAATAATCAAATTATAGATTATACATCAAATCGTGTAACCCGAGTATAATAAAGAACCATAGGCTCTGATACCACTGTTGGGTTTCGGGCAGAAAAACGCAGCGGAATAAACAAAATTTTTCTACCCAAAAGTAAATGAACGGATCTGAGGTTCTTATTATAAACGAAATTACAAGAATTTAAGAGGGACTTACATAGCAATCTTAATCAAGGATGTCAGACAGTCCGAGAAAACGATCCCGAGCTCTACCGGTATCCACACGCACGTGACTGGATCGGCCGCAGGGAACGTGCTAGCGTTCTCTTCTTTCTTCCTCTCTACTCTAGGTTTTAAGAAGTGAATTTTAACTCTTAAAATTCGTGGGTCTCCTTAGCCCTATTTATAAGAGGTGGAAAGAAGGGGTTTTATGGCTAATAAAACCCTTAAAGAGGCCCTAGCCCAATACCATTCGAAAACCTCTTTCGAATTGGGCTAATTAAGCTATTTTAATGTTATTAACAAACATTAATGATCCAAATCACTTAGGTGTGTGACCCTGTAGGTTTATATATTATTGGCAGTGGGCTAGAAATTAATTCAAGCCTCACGAATCATAAGCGGTCTCTAGCAAGACATTATGACTATCCAAAATATATAAATGTCAATTAAATCTGACATAACCTTTTAATGATTAATTTGTGCTAACAATTCTCTTTTGTCAAACGATATCTTAATTGAGACAAGGTTAGGTCGTGTCATCCTTGTTATTCTAAATTAATATTTCTTGATTACCAAGTAAGATTAATCTTGATCAAATGACACCTCATTTGAGCATGGCCATGCTAATTAATCTTACTTGTCAAGGGGCCCAATAGATATCTTTCTCTCGATGTACAAGAGTGACAAAAACTATCTTGATAATTCACATACTGCTACATGGTTCATAATATGTATAATCACCACCTTTATAATTATCCAGTTAAAGATAACATTTAATGGTGTTAATACATATTAATTCTCATGCTAGTAACCATGATTATCTCAAGTATAAGAATATAGCACCTCATCATTATTGAGGACAACACTGATGACATATAACCTAGCAGTGTCCCCAAGTTGGGTCTGTCCAATGAACTTGTTCCCTAACAAGCATCTATGTTATTAACTTGATATCTCTATACCCATGACTAGTGGAATATAGCCATCAGTTGATCCACATACTGGTCTATTAATTATTAATGTCCCAAATTAATAATATTAGACCAGGGACAATTAGAATATTATGTTTATTTTAAAGTGTAGCATTCCACAATTAAGTCACATACTTAATTAGCTACTAAACAGAATATTCAGGGACTAAATATTAATAAAGAAAACTCACAATAATAATTAACATAAAATGAGTTTGCAACTTTATTAATTAATGAGCATTAAATATTTATTGATAAATCATAAACTATGATTGTCCTAGGGCATATTTCCAACACTATTATCATTTCTACTGCAACACAATGGATTTGCTTCTCATAATCGATCCTACCTATGCTTTCCTTTGGAAGGAAACATGACTCCCACTTTTGTTTTGCTTCTTTAATTTGTTGCTTCCGCCAAATTGAAAATTAGGGAAGAAGGTTCGAAGAGCAAAGAGGTAAACTGGCTTCCTCCAGTGAGTGCCTTTCAATATTCGACCGGAAGGAATAGGTAAATCCAGAACTTACTTTTCAAGTAGTTCGAATAAAAGTGGCTAGCTGAATGTCACAGACTTGTTCCAGCCTGGAAGATCGAAAAAAATTGGAAAGTTAATTTGTCCGAAAAATGAAAGAAATTATGAATCTGTATGGTTGTTGACGAGAAGGCCTCTTGAACTGTCGAATATCCCAATGAAACGAAACAGCTAGTGACAAGACTATACGAACAGTAGTGGGCTTAACCACAGGACTAAACGTCTCAGAAAAATCTACACCTGCTTGTTGAGTAAACCCCTGAGCCACAAGACGCGCCTTATACCGCTCAACAGACCCATCAGAATTAAATTTAGTTTTATAAATCCATTTAGACCCAACCACATTTTTATGAGGATTAAATGGAACCAAATCCCAAGTATGATTATCAATAAGTGCATTAAACTCTTCTGCCATAGCACCACGCCATTTAGGATCTTTATTAGCAACCGAAAAACATGAAGGATCACATGCCGAAATATCTGTTTTGAGATTAAAAATATTTTTCGGTTTAAAAATCCCAGATTTAGCCCGTGTTTGCATTGGGTGACAATTTACCGGAGAAGGAACCGGCGGTGAGGATGATGGCGGTGAGGCAGAGGTATCCTCGGCCGAGACCGAGGGTGGGCTGGATGGCGTCGAAGATGAGGTGGGGGTCGATGGAGCGGGTGTGGTGGTCGATGCAGGCTGCTGAGAGGATAAGTGGTGCGGTGTGGAGGCGGATTGATGGTGTTGGTCGGGTGGTGAGGTGGTCGGCCGAAGGTTGACAGCTGGTCCGTGGGAAGGCAGCGACGTAGAAGACGGAGATGGTGGACAGGTCGCATGCAGCTGAACAGTATTAATCGAAGGACAAAGTGGCATTGTCGATTTTTCCAAGGAAGAGATTAAATCAGAATATGGAAAATGATTTTCATGAAAACGAACATTCCGGTTGACGTAAATCTTGCCAGTAAAAGGATCAAGACACCGATAACCCTTATATTCAGGAGCATAGCCTAGAAATACACATAACGTGGATCTAGGAGATAATTTGTTTGATGAAGTGGCATTGAAATTTGGAAAACAAGCACACCCAAATACGCGCATAAAAGAGTAATCAGGCGAATGGTGAAATAATTTTTCAAAAGGAGTAGCACCATTTAAGTTGGGAGTAGGGAGACGATTAATAATATAGGTAGCGGTAAACACAGCATCTACCCAGAATGTAGCTGGCATTTTTGCTTCAAACAGCATAGTGCGAGCTAATTCAAGTAGATGTCGATGTTTACGTTCAGCAACCCCATTCTGTTCAGGCGTGTCAGGACAGGATTTGCGAAACAAAATACCATTTTGGAGAAAAATATCCCGCATACCATAATTATCAAACTCACCCCCTCCATCACTTTGAAAATTTTTAATTTTGGAGTCAAGTAAATTTTCAACCATTGTTTTAAAAATTTGAAAATGCCGAACTACCTCACTTTTATTACGCATTGGGTACAACCAAGTAAAACGAGAGAAGTCATCAATAAAAATAACATAATATTTAAAACCATTTGGTGAAAGAACAGGAGATTGCCAAACATCAGAATGAATTAAATATAACGGAGTAGTAGATCTATGCCATACTTCTTGAAAAGGTAACCGGTGTGATTTTCCTAAACGACAAGAAATACAATCATGAGAAAAATTCGACGTACTAAGAATAGTGCCAGACTTTTTAAGTCTATCTAAAATACGACTGCCACAATGTCCCAAACGACGATGCCATATTGGTCCAGGAGCAACATGAGAGCTGAGAGCAACTGGTGAAGAGGGTAAGGAAATAGGGTAAACACCGCCAGTATTAGAAGCTTGAAGAAGCACCTTCCCCGAAATTGTGTCCTTGATATAAACAGAATTTTTATCAAAAATAACAAAACAGTTATTATCGGCACATAATCGTTGAATAGATAATAAATTATATTTAAGATGAGGCACATGATAAACAGATTTTAAATGAAGTGGCCTAGGCAGAGTAGATAAATGCAAATCACCAATAGTCATAACAGGTAAATTAGAACCATCCGCAACCGTCACTTTTAGTGGTCCAGAATAAAAGGATTTATTTTCTAAAATACCTTCATTAGCAGTCATATGAGCAGAGGCACCCGAGTCAGGGTACCAAACAGCAGGAGTAGATTCCCCTGTGGAAACAGCCAAAGCAGGAGCCTGTGGTTGAACAAAACGAGACGGACAAGCAACAGCAGAATGACCTGGGGAATGACATATTTGACAGACAACAGGAGGAGGAACGGAACCAAAACTATTCTCAAGCGATGGAAATCCTGCAGAACCAATGTTAGTACAAAAAGTAGATAGAGCAGGAGTATAAGACAATGACCGGACTGAATTACATAAAACTGTACCCGGTGAACCCATCGTATGTGGCTGCATAGGACCGCGCCCGTACGCCCCAGATTGTTGCCCGGCTCCCTGAAACTGCTGCTGCTGGCCTCCATGCTGCGGCTGCCCAGCAAATTGCGGCTGACCCGCATACGGCTGCTGTCCGGCAGCCTGGTAATGCTGCCCTCTGCCGCGGCCTCGGCCACGGCTGCGCTGACCTCGTCCTCCGCGACCCCCACGCCCACCGCGCTGAAACTGCTGCTGTCCGTTGCTGGATGTCGCGGCTGCAGCACCTCCGGATGAGGAAGAAGCGGCAAAGGCAGGAGATCCAACGGTGGATTCCAACCGTTGTTGTAACTGAAGATGGGCCTCTTGTTGAACAAGTTTGGTGCATAAAGAATCAAACGTGAGGCCTTCGGGAAACAAGGTGAGTGGCCCCACAAGTGATTCATAACCCGGACCCAATCCCATAAGAGCATATTCCAAAAGATCATGATTGGGGACTGGCGAATTAATGGAGGCTAAATTCTCAGCAATTGTTCGAAGTTCACCTAAATATTGATCCATGGTTTGATTTGGCTTTTTCTTGGTATGGGTTAACATTTGTTTTAATTCCATGGATCTAGCCAGACTGGCTGCCATAAATCGGGATTCTAATCTCTGCCATATGGCATTCGAATTTTTCAAGGAGTGAACCTCCATTAGAATTTCCCTAGACAACGTAGCAAACAACCATGAACGAACAGTCTGGTCTAATTTCAGCCAGTGATAGTACTCCGGATTAATATTTTGGTTTTGATATAAATCATAAGAATAAGGAGGCGGAGCCAGAAGAGAACCATCAAGTATACCCAAGAGTCCGTTTGAGACCAAAAAGGACTCAAATTGAGTACGCCATGGTAAATAATCTTCTACCTTCAACAATTTAATGGTAACGATGGTAGTGATAGAAGAAGCACCAAAACCCATACCTTGTGCCAGGGCAGCATATGACGTAGGTAAAGTCACTGTTGGAGGCCGATGTCCAACCGGTCCGGCGGTAGGAGGTGGTAAAACCAGCCCCGGTTGGCCCGAGAGAGTCGTGCCAGCAAACCGAAGATTTCCGGCAACGCTGGATTCAGCAATATGTGAGTCGTGGGGCTGCAGCGGATGAAGCGTCGGGACTGTCGGAGTCCACGTAAAAATTGGAGGCACCCACGTGGAGGAAAAGCCAGTAGAGGTGATCGCCGAAAAGGGCTGCTCGTCGGTGAAGGACGGCGCCATGACGCCGGAGGTGAACGGCGGTTCGGAGTCGGCCGCGCTCATGGTCAGGGTTTCCATCACCGGCGGTTGTCCGGCGGCAGTGATGGTAGGGACGGCGGCGGCAGATGTGGCGTGAGGGGAGGAAGCCATCGGTCCGAAAAAAAATATTATGACTGGCTAAAACCTAGAGCTCTCGATACCATGTGAGAATAATTGGGAGGCTTACCCAAGTGGTAGCCCTAGATGTCATATATATAATAAAAGGTGTTCTGAGTACATAAGGAAACATACAAAATATGGAAACCTAATTAAAGTATTAATTACTCTATTAGCATGGACTTGTAATTTGTTCAGTGTTTGCTTAATTTAAAAGCCACGGAGCATGTAGTTCATTCGCCTTTGTCTCTGGTTTCATCACCACAACCATATCATTGTATGTTTATAAACATTCTGTTTTTTACTGCACTGCGGGCCACTGAGTGAGTGTTTGCATTTCCTATCTATCTAATCTTTGACCATTTTTTACTTTCTTAATGCACATGCTCATCCTAGTAGCCTTCTGATAGAGTATTAATTCTAGAGAGAAGTGAGAGCTAGAGAGAGAAAGTGAGTGATTATATTTCTCAACCCCCTATAACTAGCCCCAAGGGGTCTATTTATAGGTAAAAATGTGGATTTGGGCTCCTAGCCATGGGCTTAGGAGGCCCATTACAATAATCATGCCTTCTTTGGGCGAAATAAGGCCACTAATGGGCTGAGTACAATACTTAGCAAATAAAGTAGAGAAATGCATTCTGCTAGGACGAGGCCTGGCTGATGCGGTGCACTTTGGCCGATGCGGTCCCATGGCCGATGCGCTCCATGGGCCGATGCGGCCCCGGAGTCCAGGTGCGCTTCCTGGGCCGGTTTGATTCCTGGCCGATTCGGACCCCCACAGGGCCGAAGGGCCACGTGGATGTTGTTCTGGTCATCGTTGACTTTGAGTATGTGGGTCATGGGTTCCAGGCCCATATACTCTATCAGGAGTCCCCCACTCTCTGAGCTGAGGTGAAGCCGAAGCGAAAGGGAGTACTTGTCCCTTCTTGGCTAGCCGTTGCGTGAGCTCGAGGTGCTTGGTGTCCGAGGAGGTTCTGCTTCGATTTGGATGGGGCGGTTTCTCCATTTGATGTGGACGGAGTGCTCTTGAGGATTCGTAACCTTGGTGCGGGCCGATGCGCTCTCTGTGAAAAGTGTTTTGAGGATGATGCGGCGCGCTTTCTCTTTCCAGTAGATGTGAATTTACGGAGAATACTGGCATGTTTTATTACCATTTGTTGGGGCCGAAGAGGTCCCCATATACTTCTTGCCGTTGTGGTGACATGGTTTTATGGAGCAAAGATGTTTGGTCTCGTTTATGAGGACGATGCGGTCCGCATGCTTTTGATCTGTTATGTGGCCGAAGCGCTTTGACTTGTGTATCCTTGCTTTAGTGAGCCGACGCAGTCCCCCCCAGTGTATGTAGCCGTTGCGCGCTGGATTTTGTTTTCGGGTTTTAATTTTTTGGGCTCTGTGGCCGACGCGATTTGTAGTGCTATTTGAGGTAGCTGATGCGACTCTCAATGCTTATTTGAGGTGAATTGTCCGTCTTTTGTTGGTGAGCCGTAGCGCACCTTTTTGCTTTCAGGCCGTTGTGCTCCGTTTTATGTTGTTTCCTTTCCTGTGGCCGATACAGTCCCCCAGTCCCCCACTCCTTTGGCCGAAGAGTATCTGAGGCCCAAGGGAGTCATGGTGTTCTCGAGCCGATACGGTACCCAAGCGTTAGTCGTGAGTCCGACCCTTAGGCGAACCTGTTCAAGGTAACCCTGTGGGAGAACCCTTGGACGAAGGTCGCAATACCAGGGTCATCATCAAACGATGTACACGTAAGTAGCCGTAGCGGTACTCGTGATTCTTTGGTTTACTTTGGGGCCGTAGTGGTGTTTTGGATGATGCGGCCATTCCTTTGGTGAATCGGGCCGTTGCGAGTTCTTCTTGCTTCTGAAGGGGTGGGCCGATGCCCATCTTCGTTTTTTGGGACTTGTTGGGCCGTAGTGGTGGCCTTATAGTGGAATGTGAAAAGACGAGCGCTGATTGGCTTTAGGAGAGGTGCCGCTGAGGTGACCAACTGGAGTTTGCCACGTGTAGTGACCGTTGGAGGGGTGCCTATAAATACCCCTAACCCCCGAGGCGATACCTTATTTGCAACCTTGCTGAGCAACGAAGTGCTGTCGAATTTTCTAGAGAGAGAAACCTCCGGAGTGTTCCTTCAAGTCTTCATCCATCTTATCCAGATCTTCAAATCTCTAAGGTCAGATTCTTCTTTGTTCTTCGTTTTTTCCTTATACTTTGCTTCCTAGGGGGTTAGATATAGTGTTTGTAGGGAAACCACTTTGATCCGAAAAACCGCCCTTAGGAATAGGTGTAGGTGTTATGCCGTTCTCTAACGGCCGTAGCGTTCCCTCCCCCATTGATTTGACAGCTTCTTTGGACGAGTCGGATTGGCCCTTTGACGAGGACGATACGTCCCCTAGAGTTGATCTTCGGATAGTGGAAGCATTCGAAGCTGAGATGGAGAATACAGCTGACTACCGCACCTCCGTAGATGAGGAGAGGATGAGTGCCGATGCGGGAGCGCATCATTCCGGTGTAGACGAGGCGTCATCCGGCTCGCCTCTGAGGGGGGATGAGGCATCTTCATCTGCCAATATTCCTTGCCCTCCGCCGATATCGTCCGTAGCGGGGGAAGGCCCCTCAGCTCCCAAGACGAAGAAACCGTATCGGCGGAAGCAGCGTGAGGGAGTACCGCAGGGACACTCGCAGCTTGACCTCAGAAATCTGTATATCATTCGGCCGGAGGGGACCCTCAGCGAGTATCACGTTGCTCAGCTTTATGTGGGGCCGTATGGACGGGTGCGGGCGCCGAAGCCGACGGATCATGTATTGAGCCCCCCTTTGGGTTACTTCGGGATATACCCAATGAGTTTTGCGAAGGGTTTGCGGTTCCCTCTCCATCCTTTTATTAAGGAATACCTTGACATGGTGAGTCTTCCTCCGGCCTTGCTGACGCCCAACAGCTACTCGCTTATCGTCGGCTTTCTTGTCCGTTGCGGTGAGTTGGGGTTCTCGCTGACGACTGCGCTTTTCACCAATCTGTACCGGATAGGCCGAGGGAGCCATCAGAATTGCGCCGGCTATGCCGCCTTACAGCAGGTCCCCAAGAGGAGGACGTTTACAGACCTTCCTTCCTCAATCCACGGTTGGAAGGCAAAGTTTGTCTTTGTTAACCTTGGCCGAGGTGGTTATTTCCCGTCTGCGGGTCACAGCGGCCTGTTCGAGTTGCATAATCCTCCGTGGAATGCCGATATCAGTAGGCAAGTGGAGGCTTTCCTTAAGGGCGGTCCGAGGAGTATAACAACGTATGTTACCGAGTATAAGATGGCCGCCCTCGGCTTCGTGAGATACTATTGTCCCGGTGATGTGGATGATGACCTCTGGCCGAAAATGGAGGGGTCTTATGAGCCAGCCGACGGTCCCTCACTTGGCGTTCCTGCCGAGGCCGAAGGTTGTCCTTCGTCTTCTTACTCTTCTCGTAGTATGTTAGTTATTGCTTTACTGACGTGCCTTTGTTTCGTTGCAGGTTTTGCCATGGACCGCATGTCTTTTATGGCTCGTGCTGCCCGGAAGGCCGATGCGGAGCTCAAAGCCGCTCAGACTGCTGGGAAAGCCAAGGCATCTGCTGGTGGTTCTCAAGGGGGTGCTGAGGCCGTCAAGAAGCCTGCTCCCAAGAAGAAGAGAGGGGCTGATGAAGGCCAGAAAACTCTGGCCGAGGCGGGACTGAAGCCGAGCCAGGCCTCAAAGAAGACGAAGAGGGTACCCTCAAATGATGAGGCCGGTGCTCCCTCTTCTCAGGCCGCTGTAGATACCCAGCCGTCCGTGGTCCCTCCCCTGCATGATCCACCCTCCTCGGCTTTGGTGGCTTCGGCTTCTCGAGTGCCTCCCTCCACTGCCGCTGCTGCCCGTTTAGAGGAGGCCCTCGCCAAGGGAACGTATGAGGTGACGGTGCGTTACCCGGTGAAAGGCGGGCTTTTTAACGAGACCGTCAGTGGCGACGACGTGCTCGCTCAGGCTATGCCTGAGTATGACCGGCAATACCTCAGCCGGCAGGGCAAGCACGTCCACTTGTACGATGGAGGTTTGGACTATGTCGTCCAGGTAAGATTCTTTCCCATACTTTGTGATTTTGACTTCGTTTTCATTTTCTTCTCTGACCTTGCTTTGCTTCGTCCAGGGTGCAATGATGCTGAGGGAGCAGCATTGGAGGCAGGAGGCCGAGATCGAACGGCTTAAGAAAGTGGAGGCTAAGGCTCTCTCAGCCGATGAGGCCCTCCAAGATTTGAGGGACAAAGCCAAGGCCGCGGAAGACGAGATGAAGCTTCTTCAAATCCAGCTTGATGAGGCCGAGGCCGCCCGGAAGAAGGCCGATGAGTCCATTGCTGCTGCCATCCAGAGAGCCGAGGAGGCGGAGCGGCTCAAAGCTGACGCCGAGAAGGCCGCCGAGAAGGCCGTGGCTGATTTCAAGGCCGAGGGATGGAAAGCCGATGATCAGCTCCCCTTCTGCTATGAGGTGGTTGCTGAGAGGTTGAATGATTGGACGACGAGGGATCCCGCCGGCGAAGCATTTTGGATGAACGAGATGCAAGCTTTCTATGACTGCGGCCAATATCGGATGCAGAAGCTCATCTATAGGAAGCTTCGTCGTCGTTTCCGGAAGATGAGGCCAAGAGGTTTGAGTCTCCCTCGGCGAATGAGGAACCCTGATGAGGATATGAAGCTTCCCCCGTCGGAGAGGCAGCTTCCGATTCTGAGTTCGGATGAGGGGGAAGAGCCGTGGAGCGATAGCGATGACTACCTGCTCGAAGGGCCCGTCGACTCCCAGACCGATGAGGATGATGATGGTGATGATGGTGCTGATGCCGGCCATGGTGATGGTGCAGTTGATGGTGGGATGCCGGCTGATGTGGTAGCTTAGTGTTTGTATTTTATTTTTTGTAGCTATGGCACTGAGGTGCATGTAATGGCCGAAGCGCCCACCTTTTGTATCTTTAATTTGTATCCATCAATGACAAATCTTTTCCTCATCGTGATTCCTTCATCGTCTTTTCAAGTATGTTTGGATTTGTAAATTTTTCTTAAGTGTCAAAGCTGTATCTTGAGAGTGCTAGCGTCTTCTTATTCGAGACGTAGCGGTCCTTATCCCTTTATAGCTATTAGGGACGATGCATCCCATCATTTTTGTTTTTTGAGCAATATTTCTCCAAAATCTTCAAGTGTCAGGGATTTGACCTTGGAGTGTTTGAAGCCGAAGCGTTGACCAGTGGTAGCGCAACATCTTTGCGTCTGCGTGACTTGGGAAATTCTTCAAGTGTCAGCTTACCTTGACGCGGGTGCTGTGATTTGGTTCACCTCTTGGGTTTTGCTACTCGGAGACGATGCGGTCCTTCGTCCAAGTGATGGAACGTGGCATCGCATGGTTGCAGCCGGAGCGATTCCATATTATGTTGTCACGGCTTAGACCGAAGCGTGTACTTCGTTGTTGTTTGATGAAATCTGATATGTACTTAGCCAATTTTGAGACTTGGTTTCCTGTGGGGATTTTATTTTTTTTGCTCGAGGCCGGCGAGTGCGCGGCCCGTCGGCTTCCCTCTTTTTTTTTTTTTTTGGGTTGGCCGAGGGGTTACTGTCCCTTCGTCCCTATGCGGTAGTTTGTCCGCTATGCTTTTTGCGTGGGTTAGTGCGAGGGAGTAAATACGCCCTCGGCTTGGTGTGTCAGTGGCATCTTTTTTGGCCTTTCCACGTCTATCGTCGACGAGGGACCGGACTAGGCATCGTCTTTTGACGGCCGCCCTTTGTGGTCCTGAGCGAAATTTTACTGACGGGTGGAGTTTTTGTAACCTCGGCCTTAATTCAGGCTTGTCGTCCTGCGGTTTCCGCGTGGACGACGCGGTATGCTTCTCCGTTTTGAAGACGTCGGACCATGCACACAGGTCCTTCGTCCTGCATATCGCCGGCCGATTTGGGTGTTTCACCGCTTGTGCCGATACGATATTTAGGTGCGTTGGCTACGCAACGGCTTTAGGTGCGTCGTTTATTGCGACGGCTTTGGGTGCGTTGCTTATTGCAACGGCTTTAGGTGCGTCGTTTATTGCGACGGCTTTGGGTCGCATCGGTCCCGGGTGTTTGCACCGCTTAGGCCGATGCGGTCCCCTTTTGCTCAAATCTTATAAGATTGGATGAAACATGAATTTTATTCAATAAGTGGCGCTAGGCCGAGGGTGTTTTATTCAACCAATAAGCCGAGGGGTGGGGGACGTTGCCTGCTTCACCACTTCTCGAGTCATTGGTAAAATTTCACCAGGTGGTGTACATTCCACAATCGTGGTACATCTGACCCATTAGGGTTCTTTAGTCTATAAGTGCCGGCTTTGATGACGGCGCTGATGATGTAGGGCCCTTCATATTTGACGGCGAGCTTTCCTCCTTCCGTCGGCTTGCTTGCTTCCCTTCGGCGGAGGACGTAGTCCCCCACCTGGAATTCGCGAGAGCGGACCTTGGCGTCGTAGTAGGATTTGACTTGTCGTCTGTAGTTCTCCGCTCTGAGGTAGGCCATTTCTCGTCTCTCGTCGATGAGGTGTAGGTCCACCTTCATTGTTTCTTCGTTGGCCTCGGGATCGTATTGTGTGACCCGTCGGCTGGGAAGGGTGACTTCAGTGGGAGCCTTGGCTTCGAAGCCGTAGCACAAGGAGAATGGTGTCTCCCCGGTGGCCCTCCTCGGCGTAGTGCGGTAGGACCATAGGACGTTGGGGAGCTCGTCGACCCAACTTCCGCCTTCTTCTTCAAGCTTCTTCTTTAGCCCCTCCAAGATGGTTCTGTTGGCGTTCTCAACCTGCCCGTTGGCCTGAGGGTAGGCGACGGAGGAGAAACGGTGTTTTATACCCCATTCTTGGAGGAGGCTTTGGAACGGTTCGGCTTCAAATTGTGTGCCGTTGTCTGATATGATCTCCTGGGGCACGCCGAAGCGGGTGAGGATGTTCTTGTAGACGAACTTTCGACACCGCGCTCCGGTGATGCTTGCGAGTGGTTCGGCCTCGACCCATTTGGTGAAGTAGTCGATGGCGACGATGATGTATCTGTTGTTGCCTGCAGCTCTAGGCAGCGGGCCGACGAGGTCGATGCCCCATCTGGAAAATGGAATGGCAGTGCTGACCGGGGCGTAGTTGACGGCTGGTCGGTCAGGTGCCCTTTGATAATGCTGGCATGCGCTGCATCTGCGGGCGACTTCCGCACAATCGCGTGCCATCATCGGCCAGAAATAGCCTTGGACGACGAGGCGGCGTGACATGCTGAAGGGCCCCTGATGTGATGAGCATACGCCGCAGTGGACTTCTTCCATGGCCACTTCGGCCTCATTCTGGTGGAGGCACCGGAGGAGGGTGCCATTGTATGATCTTTTGTAAAGCTTGTCACCCTCAATGACATAGCTAAGAGCCCTGAGCTTGGCTAGTTTGGCCCTCTCCTCGTCTTCTGGTAGCGTGCCGGAGGTGATGTAGGTTGCGATGTCAGTGATCCAATCCTCCGGCTGATGTTGTATGGAGAGTATGGGACTGGCGTGAATGCTTGACATGCTCAACTCCTCCACCTTAGCTATCTTGGAGATGTGCTCAGGGGTGTCGGAGCTGAGTTTGGAGAGTATGTCGGCCTCGGCGTTCTCCGCCCTTGGGATCTGAGTGATCTCGTGGGTGTCGAACGCCTTGAGCAGTTCCGCAGCGGCCTCCTTGTATTGCTTCATCCTCCCTTCCTTGGCCTCGTAGGAACCTTCCAGCTGGTTCACCACGAGTTTGGAGTCGCATTTGATTCTGATGTGGCGTGCTTTGAGGCCAGCGGCTAGTCTGAGCCCGCTGAGGAGCGCTTCGTACTCAGCCTCATTGTTGGATACTTTGAAATTGAAGCGGATGGCATAGTATGCTCTGAAACCTTCTGGGGAGATGAGGACGACCCCACCCCCACATGCCTTGTTGGCCGATGACCCATCCGTGAAGAGGGTTCAGGCTTCATTTGGTTCATTGCCGGTGGTGGTGACGGCCGTCTCCCTTGCCGTACATTCGGTGACAAAGTCAGCTAAGGCTTGCCCCTTGATAGATGGCCTCGGCTTGATTTCAATCTGGTATTGGCTCAGGAATATTGCCCATTTGATCATCCTTGGAGAGCTGGTTGGGCTCCTCATGAGGGCGCCCAACGGCTGATGCGTGAGGACATGGACGGGGTGAGCCTGGAAATAGTGCCCCAGCTTCTTTACCGTGTGGACGATGGCCAGCACCGTCTTCTCAATGGGGGAGTACCTGAGCTCGGCCTCCCGCAACGTCTTGCTGACATAGAATATTGCCTTTTGGACCCCGTCATCCTCCCTGATGAGTACGGAGCTGATGGCCGACGTGCTCACTCCTAGGTATAGGAACAGAGTCTCGCCGGGTTGGGGTTTGGATAGGACGGGTGGGGAGGCGAGATATTGCTTCAGTTCGTCAAAGGCTTGTTGGCACTCCGTCGTCCACTTGAAGCTGGTGGCCTTTCTCATTATCTGGAAGAAGGGGAGCGACTTCTCTGCGGATTTTGAGAGGAAACGGTTCAGGGCCGCAAGGCGTCCCGTCAGCCGTTGTACTTCTTTGATGTTGCGGGGTGGCTCCATATTGATGATGGCTTGTATTTTCTCCGGGTTCACCTCGATGCCCCTTCGACTGACCAGGTACCCCAGGAATTTACCTCCCTGGACGCCGAAGGTGCACTTTTTTGGGTTGAGTCGGAGGTTGTATCTCTTCATGATCTCGAAGATGCCCCGGAGGTCGTCGGCATGGGTTGTGGATTGTTTGCTCTTGACGATCATATCGTCGACGTATGCTTCCATCGTCCGACCTAAGACTGCTCTAAAAATCCGGGCTACCATCCTTGTGTAGGTGGCGCCGGAGTTCTTGAGCCCAAAGGCCATGACGAGGTAGCAAAAAATTCCCTCCGGGGTCATAAAAGCAGTCTTCTCCGCGTCATCTTCGTGCATGGATATCTGGTGGTACCCTCTGAACGCGTCGAGGAACGACATCAACTCGCACCCCGCCGTCTCATCCACCAACTGATCAATGTTGGGGAGAGGGAATGGGTCCATTGGGCACGCCTTGTTCAAGTCAGTGTAATCAACACACATTCTGAATGTGGGCGGCTTTGGTGCGAGGACGACGTTCGCCAACCACGTGGGGTACTTCACCTCTTTTATGTGCCTGATGGAGAGCAGCATGGCTACCTCGGCCTTGACGAACTCCCTCCTGTCAGCCGAGAGGTAGCGCTTCTTCTGCTTGATGGGGGAGGATGCCGGATCGACTGAGAGCCGATGTGTGATTACTTTTGGGCTGATGCCCGGCATGTCCTCTGGTCCCCATGCGAAGACGACGGCGTACGTTCTCAGGACGGAGAGTATGGCCCTTCGGGTATCTTGGGGGAGCTGGCTCCCAATCTTCAGTGTGCGTTCCGGTCGGGAGACGTCCAACGGAACATCTTCCACGTCTCCGACCGGTTCGGCCTTTGGTGTGTCTTCTTCGGCCGAGGCGGTGGTGATGGTGTCTATCCGCTCCTCGGCCTCATTGATTTTCCTTGTGAGCTTCAGGTAGCAAGCCCTGGCTATCTTCTGGTTCCCTCTGGCGTAGCCGACGCCGTCCTTGGTGGGGAACTTGAGGCATAGATGTCTCATGGAGATGATGGCCTCAAGGTCCTCCAAGGCCGGTCGTCCCCAAATCATGTTGTGGGCGTTGTCCAGGTTGACGACCACGAACTCCATGTCAATCTTCGCCTGACAGGTACCGTCACTGACCACAACGGGAAGCACTATCGTGCCCTCGGCGTCGATAGAGTCCCCGGTGAAGCCGGATAACGGAGTCCGTATCGGCCGGAGCTCGGACTTCTTCAATTTAAGTTGTCTGAAGGTGTCAACGTACATCACATTGACAGAGCTGCCAGTGTCGATGTAGTTGCGGTGGATGATGTTGTTGCCAATCTCGCATTTGACGACGAGGGCGTCCCTGTGGGGCAAGGGGCCGAAGGGGAGGTCCTTGTCGGTGAAGTTGATGGCCTCCACGTTCCGTCGCTTCGGCTGAGGGGGGGCGTGGGACACCTCACCAACGTACAGGGACTGAGCCCATTTTTTCCGTTGGGTAGCCGAGTCCCCCCCTGTGTTTCCGCCGACGATGATGTGAATGTGATGTTTCTTCTGGCGGGGCTCTTCTTCGTCCTCATCTTCACTGAGGGCGCCGATCTCCCTCTTTTTCCCGGAGGATCCTTCCCCCCTTTTGCCAGGGTTCACCCAAGTGTTACTCTTGGGGGCACCCTTGACAAATTGGGAAAGTTCCCCCTGTCGGATGAGGCCGTCAATGTGCCTCTTCAAGGTGGTGCAATCCTCGGTCTTGTGGGATGTCTGGCGGTGGTACTTGCAGTATGTCCCTCCCTTGTGGACCGCGAATATCTCCTCTTCTGACCTGGGATCCTTCACAATGAGGCCCTGCGCCTCGGCGTGGTCAAGGACGACGCTCACCGGGTGGGTGAGGGGGATGCGTTGTGCCTCCAACTTTGGACGCCATGAACGATCCTCTCTACGCTGTCCGCCTGGCTCCTGGTGTGCCTTCTTCGGCTGGTTCTGTCCCTTGTTGGCTGGCGCATGGTGGGGGTTGGACGAGGAGTCCTTCCTTTGTTGCTTCTCCCCACCCTTCTTCTGGTTCAGGAGCTCGTCGGCATCAGCGTGCCTATCTCCGCGTCGGAGCGCCGCGAGGTATGACCGCGGAGGCTCCGTGAACAGGCTCCGGGCGAAGTGGCTCGGTCGGAGTGCTCCGCGGAGGAAGGCCAGGAGGGTGCGTTCATCGGCTCCTTCGCATTCGTCCGCCTCCCTCGTCCAGCGATCGAGGAAGGCTCGGAGCGTCTCCTCCGATTGTTGCTTGATGGTCAGGAGATGAGCGAAATGCTTCTTCGCGCGCTTCCTCCCGGCAAAGTGGGTGAGGAAGCGTTGAGCAAGGTCCTGCTATGAGTCGATGCTCCCCTCCGGAAGGTTGTTGAACCAGTCGTACGCCGGTCCCTCCAGGGTGGATAGGAACCAGCGACACATGTACTCCTCCGAAGCGTTGGTCATCATCATATTGTTCTGATAACGGGTGAAGTGCTCCTGGGGATCAGTGCGGCCGTCATATGGCTTGATCGGGTTTCCCTTACACTTCTCCGGGATGGGAGCGGAGAGCACCCTCGCAGAGAAGGGGGTTCTGGTCCGTATCTGGATGATGGGCTCCTCGCGCCGGTCAGCCAACTCCCTTTCCAGAGCACTGACCTTGATCAGGAGCGCGTCGTAGTTGGGATGCTGGGACGTCTGGGCCGATGCGCGCCCTGCGGCCTCTCGGGCCTCCATGTCAGCGAGGCGCCTCTCCAAGCGGGCGATGATCTCGTCCCTTGGGTCTGTGTTGGCCGCGACGCCGCCCAGAGGGGTCTGGATCCGGGCCGCGTGGGCGAGGTTGATTTGGTGGCGCGCATCGTCATCATTCAGCTTTCCTTTTCCTTTGTCTGGCCGGGGCCGGTCCGTAGTCCGGGACACGGACCCGAAGCTTTCCTTTGGCGACCCCGGCTCGCGGCCACCCAACCGACCCGCCACCCCTCCCGTAGGTACCCGACGGCTCGCGATGTCACCCAGCCTGTTGAAGGCTGAGATTTTACCGCGAGGTTGGGCCGGTGTATCCCGGGTAGGTGAGGCAGTGTGGGAATGGGTGTCCACGGCGAGGACGTCCTCGTTGTCACCGAAGAAGGTGACGCCTTGCGGACGAGGTGGCGGTGGTGGCACCGTTGCGACCTCTCCAGTTGCCGGAGTGTTGTTCTCCCCTATCTTTGCGACGAGGGCGCTGACGACGTTGGGGTCCTGGAGAATGCTTGCGACGATGGCCGATAGTGCTGCCGGGTTGATCTGGGGGGAGCAGGGTGAGAAACCTGCTGGCCCGAAGCGCGATCAGCATTGCGCCTGTCCTCGAGCCCGATGCGGGCGTCTGGGGCAGTCCTGTTGAGCTGGACGCGGAGGTCGGCCGTTGCGTGCTCGACCTCCTGAGCATTCTCATCCTGGATGATGAGATCATTGGGGACGTTGTCAGCAACGTTTCCCTGCCCTTCCTGGTTCAGAGGGGCGTTCCTACCGGTGTTCTTTGACCTAGTTCTTGTCATTCTGTTGCGTCTAGTAGCGACGAGGGATACTCACTTGATCTGTTCTAAGCTCTCAACGAGAGCACCAAATGATAGAGTATTAATTCTAGAGAGAAGTGAGAGCTAGAGAGAGAAAGTGAGTGATTATATTTCTCAACCCCCCTATAACTAGCCCCAAGGGGTCTATTTATAGGTAAAAATGTGGATTTGGGCTCCTAGCCATGGGCTTAGGAGGCCCATTACAATAATCATGCCTTCTTTGGGCGAAATAAGGCCACTAATGGGCTGAGTACAATACTTAGCAAATAAAGTAGAGAAATGCATTCTGCTAGGACGAGGCCTGGCCGATGCGGTGCACTTTGGCCGATGCGGTCCCATGGCCGATGCGCTCCATGGGCCGATGCGGCCCCGGAGTCCAGGTGCGCTTCCTGGGCCGGTTTGATTCCTGGCCGATTCGGACCCCCACAGGGCCGAAGGGCCACGTGGATGTTGTTCTGGTCATCGTTGACTTTGAGTATGTGGGTCATGGGTTCCAGGCCCATATACTCTATCACCTTCCAAAAGGGTGGGGGTAAAACAAATGCTCAGGGGAGTGCACACTTTTTTCTAACTCAATAACATTGTGACTTTGGTGGTTCTTTTTTTAATAAAGCTAATTTAGTTTCATACTCAATATTACAAGTTCGTATATAATTAGCTAGAGTTGCTCAAGAATATATAAGTTCTTTATGCTTTGCTGAATTGATATCATTAAAGGAGAGACTGATTACCAAAATTTATCTAGATTAATAATGATTATTAATTGTTAAAAAATTATTTTCAACTATAAGATAAAAAAACATTTCAAAAATAGATATAACTTATTTGAACCATTATTATAAAAATAATAGTTTTAACAAAGGTTGTAATATAATAAATATATTTTAAAATAATTTTGATAGTAAACAATCGAAGACAATGAAATTCAAAAATAGATATTTGTATTTTGGACAACTCCCAACCTGCATGTGCCATCACATTTATTCTGCAACTCGTGCAGATTAACCCATGAATCTGGTGAGTTCAGCGGGATAAAAAATGATATCTCTAAGAGCCCGTTTGACACCACGAAAATCGGCTTATTTGGCTAATTCTGCTGAAATTTATGAAGTTTTGGCTAAAGTGGCTGTATTGGCTGATTCTGCTTATTTAAGAAAACATATTTCTAAAATATATTTTATTAATAAAATAAAGAAATAAATATATGTAAAAGTAGCTAAAATGCTCATCTACAATAACATCAGCCAATACAGCCAGAAAAGTAACTTCAACCTTACTTTTTATACTTATTACACAATTCAGCGCGCGAAAGCAAAAGTTACGTGTTTGGTGAAAAAGTTGGCTGATAAGCCCGATACTGAAAAAACAATGTCGCCAAACGGCCTATAAGTCTCTAAACCATCATGAAATGGGATGAAATGAGCTAGACATATGAACTTTGGCTCATTTCGACAATTTTATCCATAGTCTAATTAAATTCTCCTTTTAATTATGAATGAGAATTCACTATCCTACAATTTGAAGAAAAACTTCAAGGACATCTATATCTATATCTATATCTATATCTATATCTATATCTATATCTATATCTATATCTATATCTATATCTATATCTATATCTATATCTATATCTATATCTATATCTATATCTATATCTATATCTATATCTATATCTAGGGAACTCTTCCGGTAAGGTATACCTTACCGGAGCCTCCGTGCGGCCTCCGCGTTTTGAGGGCCTTCCCGGTGGAATTTTTCGATGAAATTTTTTTAGCATGTTCTTCATCAAGTCTAGTACATCCATACCAAATTTCAGCAAAAAATTCAATCGGGAAGGCAGTCAAATGATTTTTGGAAGATAACTGCACCCTTTATATACATATAAAACGCAGTTATCTTCCAAAAATCGTTTGACTGCCTTCCCGATTGAATTTTTTGCTGAAATTTGGTATGGATGTACTAGACTTGATGACGAACATGCTCAAAAAATTTCATCGAAAAATTCCACCGGGAAGGCCCTCAAAACGTGGAGGCCGCACGGCGGCTCCGGTAAGGTATACCTTACCGGAAAGATTTCCTCTATATCTATATCTATATCTATATCTTCTATATATAATACATTTCAAGGTTACATTTGGGGAAAGTTTTGTCATGTGTCATGCTCTAAGGGAACTCATTAAAATACTCTCTTAACAATTAGGGAAAGTCACGTACAAAGCATTAAACTCACGTACAACCTTTAGGAATTCCTTAAAGGAAACAAAAACATTGTCCTGGAATGAAACTAACTCTTCGTAATTAGATTCAAAGGAATCCTAGAATGAAACAAATTTAATCTATATATAAACCAATCACGTCATATTTTTGGCCAAGTTTTATTGGACAAAGGGAGTGTACAAATATAATAACTAAAATCATTGTCTAAAATTTGAAATCATTTACCAAGAAAATTCAATATGATGAACCTTTTTTAGACGGAGGTAGTATTATAAATTAACTTTACATACTGATAGAGTATATAGACTCGGACCCCCCGGGTCTCACAACTATTGGGCCCGGACAGCGGCCCACATACGCTCAGTGGATAGCATTTATCTCATTGTACACTCTATTTTATTCATGTATATCCATTAGAATAGATTAGATATCATTTATTAGCCATTTATTGGCCTTTTTATTGTAACTGGGCCAGCCAGGCCCAAGCCTGGAAGCCCAACCCACTTTTCTCTTATAAATACTCCCTATGGGAGACATGTAAAGGATGATTGATTGGATGGTTGATTGGAATTCATTTTATACACATCACTTTATCTCTCTAGCTCTTCCTTCTCTCTAGAATTAATACTCTATCATTTGGTGCTTTCATTGAGAGCTAGAACAAATCAAGTGAGATCCTCCCAACCAATATCACAACACGTAAACTATGGATGTGGTATCACTTCGGCCCAATTGGGAGCAAAATGAAACCCGATATACACTTAAACAGGTGGCAGCTTCCTAATCCACAACTCAGCCCACCACTTAAACATGACGGCAAAGTCAACTTAAACTACAAAAAATTGGGACAGCCTCGGCTACAACATCAATCGTCGGGGAAGCTTCACCCCGGCCAAAGAAGGAACTTTGGGTCACCTCGGCTATCCATATGTGAGGCATAGATCAACGGCCAAGAACTTTCCTCAGTAAATTGGGACGAGAAGCCCAAGTACACCTTCGGCTCAGCCAAGGACATCAATGTCACACATCGGCCGGCATTACTTCGCCCAAAGGAAGCTCCCTGGTGCCCCACGTCGGCAATCCCTCGGCCGAACCAGAATAGGCCAAGTATTGGTGCACCCCCTCGACCTATTGGGACCCTTCTGCCAATTCACCCAGTCCTGGAAGCAAGCAGTGGCGCACCCCATCGGCCGGAACCCCATCGACCAGACCGCATCGGCCCGAAGGGGAAGGACCATGGCAGCACCTCCGTCCTGAAAGCAGAAGGGAACCAACGAATCCATCCCCCAGATGAACTGCACAACGTCTGGAATAACCTCTGCTACACTATCGGCCATACCACCATCGGCCTAATCAATGGGGATGACACGCTTCGGCCAAGCAATTGATTAGGCAACCGGCTCCCCGTCCAAACCAGGGGGTCACTCACACCTTGGTAACGCATCGGCCGGCACACCCGTCGACTGACAAAACATCGGTTCAAACAAGGGAGAGGCAGTCCCCTTCGGCCAAGAGAAGCTCCTCAGTGCCCCTTGTCCACAGCGGTCCCCATCGGCAACACCGGTGCACACCATCGGCCAAACAATTGAGGGAGGCACCGCATCGGCCGGCATACAACGGCCAGCAACATTCCGGCCGCGACGCATCAGCCATGACACCATCGGACGGTAACCCGTTGGCCGGCAACACCAGCGGCCAGAACCCTTCGGCCAGAACGCATCGACCGGCCACACCATCGGTGAAAACAGAGGTGAGAACGACACACCATCGGCAGTGTGAGTGCATCGTCCAACGACTCCCAGCTCGGACAAGTGGGACCCTCATCCTCAAACACCCTGGTGGTTCTTCTTCGGCCAAGCAAAACAAAAGCACCCCCTCGTCTTAAACAAAGGAAAGGCAGCTGCTTCGGCCAAGGAGAGCTCTTTACAGCTCGCGCGTTGTGACTCTTATGCCCGAGAACCCCGGCCATGTTGGAGATGCCCGTCGCCTCGTCTGTCATATGCGTTCACAAATGGGAAAGCAGCCTGGGCCGTAGTCACTTCACATCGGCCAGGACGACCAACAACAACCAAGGAGAGGCAGATAACTCCTTTGGCCGGCGACACCTACGGCCGGCAACACTACCGCCGGCCAGGAAACACACATCGGCCAGAAATCACGTCGGCCAGAACGGGGTCGCCTCGTCCCTACACCACACCGTCCATTGCCTCGGCTAAAGCTCCGCCTCGGCCAACAAAAAAAAATCCAGAAACTGAGATCTGGAGTTCGCAAGCCTAAATCGGGTATAGCAGGGACCTCCTCGTCCACAGTGCACTCCAGCGACGCGGAGTCTCCTCGTCTCTCTTTCACGCCTCCTTCGAATTTACTTCTCCCCCTCCTGCGGATGAAGTTAATGAGACAGGACCTCCTAGCATCTCAAATGACACACTGGGCTAGTAAAGTATGGGCCGGTCAGGCCCAATCTCATATTTCCCTGCTTGAATACTAAGCAGGGCAGGCTTCGGCCCAAATACAAGTAAGTGCCACAAACCTTTCCTCCTATTTTATGCATTAAATGTGGAGCAAAATAGTTTTACCACTATTTAAAAAAAATATAGTTTTACTAACTATTCAAAAGAAAAACAAAATAATAATAATAATTACTACTACTATTATTATTATCACCACCATTGCTAGCGGATTAAAATCCCCAATTGGTGCGGGCCAAAGCCTTAACCTTCCGAACATCTTTATTTGATGATTCGGATTATATTTGGGTCCCTTGACCTACCCCGGTCATCTTTATTTGATGACCCGAATATCTAGAATGAGAGCCATCATCGGCCGCACACCGACATTATGCCTAAAAGCGGTACGCCTCATTCCCCTAGACACTAATTGCGTCATCCAGAAGCCGTTGCAATAAACAACGCACCTAAAGCCGTCGCAATAAACGACGCACCACCCAAAGCCGTTGCAATACACAACGCACCTAAGGCCGTTGCGATCCACAACGCGCCTACAAAGTCGTTGCAATAAACAACGCACCTAAATATCGTATCGGCACAAGCGGTGAAACACCCAAATCGGCCGGCGATATGCAGGACGAAGGACCTGTGTGCATGGTCCAACGTCTTCAAACGGAGAAGTATCACCGCGTCGTCCGCGCGGAAACCGCAGGACGACAGGCCTGAATTAAGGCTGAGGTTACAAAAACTCCACCCGTCAGTAAAATTTCGCTCAGGACCACAAAGGGCGGCCGTCAAAAGACGATGCCTAGTCCGGTCCCCTCGTCGCCGATAGACATGGAAAGGCAAAAAAGGATGCCACTGACACACCAAGCCAAGGGCGTATTTACTCCCTCGCACTAACACACGCGAAAAGCGTAGCGGACAAAATACCGCACATGGACGAAGGGACAGTAACCCTTCGGCCATCCAAAAAAAAAAAAAAGAGGGAAGCCGACGGACCGCGCACTTACCGGCCTCGAGCAATAAAAATAAATAAATTCCCCAAACTTATTATTCATCTCAAGACCGGCTCCCAATGCCGAAGCTCTTGCTCCATCAGCTTATGAACGGCCTCCCCAACGCCGTCATACTTTTATATGACGATCGGCTCATCATCGCCTCGTCATCATCCGGATCGGCTCATCATCATCGCCTCGTCATCATCCGGATCGGCTCATCATCATCGCCATCCGTTCTTCACGATCGGCCCCCTCGGCCACGACGTGATGCTTTATCTCAAGACCGGCCTCCTTAGCGCCAAGTGTCTTGAGCTAGCGACCGGGCTCGCCATTCCCCTCCTGGATGGCGACCGTCGCTTCCTATGACGATCGGCTCATCATCGCCCTCGTCATCATTATTCGGATCGGCTCATCATCATCGCCATCCGCACATCACGACCGGCCTCCCAGCCTTGGCGTGATTATTTCTTCTCAGAGACCGGCTTATCATCGCCAAGTGTCCTGAGCTAGCGACAGGGCTCATCATCCCTTCCTGGATGGTGACCGTCGCCTTTATATGACGATCGGCTCATCTCCGCCTTGTCATCATTATTCGGATTGGCTCATCATCATCGCCATCCGCACATCACGACCGGCCTCCCAGCCTTGGCGTGATTATTTCTTCTCAGAGACCGGCTTCTCATCGCCAAGTGTCCTGAGCTAGCGACAGGGCTCATCATCCCTTCCTGGATGGTGACCGTCGCCTTTATATGACGATCGGCTCATCTCCGCCTCGTCATCATTATTCGGATCGGCTCATCATCATCGCCATCCGTTCGTCACGACCGGGCTCCCAGCCTTGGCATGATTACTTCTTCTCAAGACCGGCTTCTCATCGCCAAGTGTCTTGAGTTGGCAATCGGGCTCGCCGTCCCTTCCTGGATGGTGACCGTTGCCTCTACATGACGATCGGCTCATCTCCGCCTCATCATCATTATTCGGATCGGCTCATCATCATCGCCATCCGCACATCACGGTCGGCCCCCCCGGCCTCGACGTGATGATCTAGCTCAAGACCGGCTCCCTCAGCGCCAAATGTCTTGAGCTAGCGACCGGGCTTGCTATTCCCTTCCGGGATAGCAACCGTCACCTCTATATGACGATCGGCTTCATCATCGCCTCGTCATCATCCGGATCGGCTCATCAGCATCGCCGTCCGCTCATCACGACCAGGCCCCCGGCCTCGGCGTGATGCTTTATCTCAAGACCGGCCTCCTTAGCGCCAAGTGTCTTAAGCTAGCGACTGGGCTTGCTATTCCCTTCCGGCGTAGCAACCGTCGCCTTTATATGACGATCAGCTCATCATCGCCTCGTCATCATTATTCGGATCGGCTCATCATCATCGCCATCCGTTCGTCACGATCGGGCTCCCAGCCTTGGTGTGATTACTTCTTCTCAAGACCGGCTTCTCATCGTCAAGTGTCTTGAGTTGGCAATCGAGCTCGCCGTCCCTTCCTGGATGGTGACCGTTGCCTCTACATGACGATCGGCTCATCTCCGCCTCGTCATCATTATTCGGATCGGCTCATCATCATCGCCATCCGCACATCACGGTCGGCCCCCCCGGCCTCGACGTGATGATCTAGCTCAAGACCGGCTCCCTCAGCGCCAAATGTCTTGAGCTAGCGACCGGGCTTGCTATTCCCTTCCGGGATAGCAACTGTCACCTCTATATGACGATCGGCTTCATCATCGCCTCGTCATCATCCGGATCGGCTCATCAGCATCGCCGTCCGCTCATCACGACCAGGCCCCCGGCCTCGGCGTGATGCTTTATCTCAAGACTGGCCTCCTTAGCGCCAAGCGTCTTGAGCTAGCGACTGGGCTTGCTATTCCCTTCCGGGATAGCAACTGTCGCCTCTACATGACGATCGGTTCATCTCCGCCTCGTCATCATCATTATTCGGATCGGCTCATCATCATCGCCATCCGCACATCACGACCGGCCTCCCGGCCTTGGCGTGATTATTTCTTCTCAAGACCGGCTTCTCATCGCCAAGTGTCTTGAGGTGGCAATCGGGCTCGCCGTCCCTTCCTGGATGGTGACCGTTGCCTCTATATGACGATCGGCCTTATCATTGCCTCGTTATCATATCTCAGACATGCTCCTCTGCATCTTCATCCTCACATCACGATCGGGCCCTTCGGCCACGACGTAATGCTTTATCTCAAGACCGGCTCCCTCAGCGCCGAGTGTCTTGATCTAGCGATTGGGCTTGTTATTCCCTTCTGGGATAGCAACCGTCGCCTCTACATGGCGATTGGCCTATCATTGCCTCGTCATCATACATTGGACCGGCTTATCATAGTCGTCATCCTCGCATCGCGGCTGGCCTCTCGGCCAAGGCGCGGTACCTTATATCAAGACTGGTCTTAGCCATTCCTTTACTGGGTGGCGACCATTGCATGGATTTTTGGGTCGGGCCCTCAGTGCCGATCATGGCAGGCCCTCGGCCTCGACGTGATCATATTCCCCAAGACCGGTCTCAGTCATTCCTTCATCGGATGGCGACCGTTGCTTGGACGTTTGGCTCAGCCTCATAGTGCTGACGACCTCGCATCACGATCGGCCCCCCCGGCCTCGACGTGATGCCCTATCTCAACACCGGCTTTATCAGCGCCAAGTGTGTTGAGCTAGCGATCGAGCTCCCCATCCCTTCCTGGATGGTGACCGTCGCCTCTACATGACGACCGGCTCATCTCTGCCTCGTCATCATTATTCGGATCGGCTACCCATTATCGCCATCCTCATATCACGACCGCCGCCCCGGCCTCGGCGTGATGATCTATCTCAACACCGGCTTCATCAGCGCCGAGTGTGTTGAGCTAGCGATCAGGCTCGCCATCCCTTCCTGGATGGTGACTATCGCCCCTATATGGCGACCGGCTTATCATCGCCTCGTCATTGTTATTTTGGATCGGCTCCTTATCACGGCCGTCCTCACATCACGATCGGCCCCTAGGCCACGATGTGATGTCCTATCTCCGAGACCGGCCTCTCATTGCCGAATGTCTTGGGTTAGCGATCGGGCTCGCCATCCCCTCCTGGATGGCGACCGTCGCCTATATATGATGATCGGCTCAGCATTGCCTCGTCATCATCAGACAGGCGTCCCACGCCCCGTCCTCATGTTCAGACAGGCGTCCAACGCCTCGTCCTCATATTCAGACGGGCGTCCAACGCCTCGTCCTCATATTCAGACAGGCGTCCAACGCCTCGTCCGCATATATTCAGACAGGCGTCCAACGCCTCGTCCTCACATTCAGACAGGCGTCCAATGCCTCGTCCTCATATTCAGACAGGCGCCCAGCGCCTCATCCTCATATTCAGACAGGCGTCCAACGCCTCGTCCTCATGTTCGGATCTAGCAAACACCTTGCGGTCTCCGGCTCAGAGACTAAAGGATCTCAGATCTCATCTATAGGCCCCTCGGCCACATCTTGCTCTAGCATCTTTATTTGATGACGAAGGGCTCTCATACAGGCCCATCGGCCATATATCTTGCTCCGTCATCTTTATTTGATAACGAGAAGCTCATCTATAGGCCCCTCGGCCATATACCGCTCTGTCATCTTTATTTGATGACAAAGAGCTCATCTACAGGCCCATCAGCCATATACCGCTCTGTCATCTTTATTTGATGACGAAGAGCTCATCTACAGGCCCATCGGCCATATATTATTCTGTCATCTTTGTTTGATGACAAAGAGCTCATCTACAGGCCCATCGGCCATATATTATTCTGTCATCTTTGTTTGATGACAAAGAGCTCATCTACAGGCCCATCGGCCACATATCGTTCTGTCATCTTTATTTGATGACGATGAACTCATCTATAGGCCTCTGAGCCATATCTCGCCCCGTCGTCTTTATTTGACGACGTGGAGCTCTTATGCAGGCCCCTCGGCCATACATCGCCCCGTCGTGTTTATTTGACGACGTGGAGCTCTCATATATGCCTCTCGGCCACTACTCCCAGTCATCTTTATTTGATGACGTGGAGCTCACATTGGCCCATCGGCCTCATATTCTGGTCATCTTTATTTGATGAACCAGACATCATATTATGGACGGTCGCTCGACCCATCCCTTAGTCATCTTTATTTGATGACTAGGACTACTGATCATGACGAGCTACCCACATCTATGGATCGGCCTCTGCCATCCCCTCGGCAGACGGACACCGCTGCAGCTCCACCTCTAGGCCGAAGGGCTCGCACCTTTTGTTTCGTTCTGGGGGCATCCGATGTACTCTTTTTCCCTCATTAGGATTTTTTCCCACAGGGTTTTTCCTAATGAGGTTTTTAACGAGGCATCTCCCCATTATGGATCAAAAGGTGTCAACCCTCGGCCCCCGTTGAAGACATCATCAGACAGGCATTACTTTACTCCTCTTCACCTCATTACACTCGCCTCAAGGAGTGGGGGACTGGGAGAGCGGGGGACTTAGCGCCTCCACCATCGAAGAAGCAAAAATTCAAAATTTTTGCAAGGATTGCCACACACACCGACGACATCATCATATCACATACATATTCAGCTGCCACATCGGCCAGTACATATACATAGCTCCCCGGCCTCAAGACCGGTGGTAATGGTCTCTGTTCTGCGACCTTCACCTGAGGATTCTCTCACAGGGTTGCCTCAGTCAGGGCTCGCCAATGGGATCGATTCATCGGCTTGGGAATCTGGGCGAGGCGCTTCGACGACGACAGCAGTTTACTCACCGGACGACGACATATCAGCACACAGTTCTACTCTCTTTCGCCTCGAGTACTCTCGACTCAGAGAGTGGGGGACTCCTGATAGAGTATATAGACTCGGACCCCCGGGTCTCACAACTATTGGGCCCGGACAGCGGCCCACATACGCTCAGTGGATAGCATTTATCTCATTGTACACTCTATTTTATTCATGTATATCCATTAGAATAGATTAGATATCATTTATTAGCCATTTATTGGCCTTTTATTGTAACTGGGCCAGCCAGGCCCAAGCCTGGAAACCCAACCCACTTTTCTCTTATAAATACTCCCTATGGGAGACATGTAAAGGATGATTGATTGGATGGTTGATTGGAATTCATTTTATACACATCACTTTATCTCTCTAGCTCTCCCTTCTCTCTAGAATTAATACTCTATCACATACATACATGTATTCCAAATGTAGAACATGTATAGTAATTTTTAAAATCTTATTTTTAATACTTCTTTCCAATAATTTTAAAAGTACAATTAAGAATTATGGAAAATTTGTCGTGTTCGATTAGAATTTCACAAAATTCTATACTTTATTTATGTAAACTTTCTCAATATCCAAATGGGCTAATAGATTAGGGTTATGTTTGGCACTTTGAAATGTAGGTGGAAACAAATTTTTGAATTAAGGATTATTGTCTGAAATATAGACTATTTTCTAGAAATGAATTTTGAAACGTTGCATCCAAACTGTTAGTTACGTTAGATGAAGTAAATCTGTTTGGCAAAAAGAGTTAAAAAATTCTCGGATAATATGACTTGATCAGATCAAATCATATAGATTGGACCAGATCCGATTAGAATAGACAAACCAGATAAAAAAATCAGTCCAATTAAAAACGTTTTTAATGGAGCCCCTTCCTAAAATTTAGAACTTCTTATAGATTAGATTTCAAACAATCTCTTGAAGTAATCATGAGTAAAATGTGGAGTTAATTAGCTTTCTATGCAATTATATAATCACTATACATAGTATACAAGCATAAGTGAGAGACATACAAAATTAAATTAGCTTATAATGAGTTTTTTCTGAAGGAAAGCTTATAATGGAGTTAATCATTCATATTTTAAAAGTATTCATGAGTAAATTTTTATTTGGTACCAAAAATTGAGATGATGGCACAACCCCTTTAAATAAGGGTGTGAAGATTCTATTCTTATTTTCGTATGAGAATGTGGAAATGAAATGAAAATTTTGAAACTGAACTGAAAGAAAAAAACTCAATAAGATAGAAGGTCGCTGTAAGTAGAGTGAAAGAAAAGAATTAGTTCTCTGTAATAATGTAGAAGGGGAATGTAACACCCCCAAATTTCCCACCCAAAAACACTTTGAAATAAAACTTTATTATTAATTTTATTTGAAAACATCAGAATTGTGCAGCGGAACAATCAAAGGGAAATAGAGGCGTTACCGCCACACTCGGCTCTAACCTAACCAAGTGCACAGGCTAATCATCACAGAAACAATTAAATTCAATAAGTGTCTTGAAAATTAAATTAAACTACGATGTTATCTACTAATTACATTTTCTCTAGCAGAAGCTCTCTCGAAATCAACATCATCATCAAAGCATTACCTGTACAAAATCAAGTACAGGAAGAAAAACAAAAGAAAACAAAAATTAGCAACAATGCTAAGTAAGTTCCACCTAACCCCATAAAATAATATAATTTAATATTTTTTTTTTGAAAAAAACATTTAGGATTAAAAATCTTTTCAAAACAATTTATAAAATCTTCTCTTAACATAATTCACGAGTAAAATAATATTACTTCAAATATAAATAAATATTTCCAAACCACAGTAATTACAACATACCAAATGTACATAAAGTACCAAAAATCATTCTCAAAATACTTCCAAATACTCATAAACAATATTAGCATAATCAAACCGAATTAAATCCAAAAGTATTTGTACGTTGAAATTCCACAAATAATTTGATAATTCAATCCAACTCAAATTCAATCCAAGTATAATGCAATCTAGTAATCCAGCAACTCAAATCCAATCCAATCAAATATAATTCTCCTCAAAACCTCAAAACAACAATCCATATATAATTTGTACTCCTAATACATTTGAAGGGCGGTGCTCAACATTTTATTGAGCCCGATGGTCCGTTATTATGTACGGCCACCCCGGGACTTTTGCCGGTACCACTTCTAACCTGAGGAAACTGAACCTCTACCTTAAGTGTGCACACCCCCTGAAAGGGATTCCAAGCCCTACGGGTAGTAAGAAGCCCAAGTAGTTCGGACGTCAACGTCCCCCTACTCCACCAAAAAGGGATTACCCTATAGAAGTGACTAGGTTACTGCTACTACTGAATAACAGGGTCTTTTGCCCGAATTTTACCGCCAACATCCACAGTCAAGGTCGTGGAGACACCAACATCCACAGTCAAGGTCGTGGAGACACCAACATCCCAACTCTTTATGTGTAAACAAGTAGTAGCAGCTCTAATCACTCCCACAGTCAAGGTCGCGGAGAACACCGACACCGCAGATTTCTCCCGCGATGCCCTTACATTGAAAGGTTCTTTTTATCTTGATTACTTTTCAAAAATTCTATATCTATTATTCAAAGATATAGTTTTAAAAGAAGGATTATTATCCTTGGATTTCAAATCACAATTTCACCATGTAGTTCAAAATATCTTGATCTCTAATAGCTTTCAGAATCTCATATTATACATAGACATAAATTTCCAAAATAAGAGTTAATTGATCCTTTAAACTTTAAACTCAAAATTTCCCAACATGATCAAAATATAGAATACTTCATAAATAGCTCAAATCTCAATCCCAATAATGATTCATACATAACTTCAAATACTCAAAAATATCACCCAATATTCAATACTCAAATCACAAATATAATCCTCAATAACGATCCATAAATAATTCTAAATACTCAAATACGAAGTATAAATGTAAATGATAGAATCTCACAAAGTATTCAAATAATTTCAAATAAATAATCATATATAGATTTACGAGGAAAAGTGTAATGTTGGTTGACGTAGAACTTACCTCAAACTCCAATTATGAACTCTTCTACTTTGCTCCTCAATCAAATCACCTTCTATTAAAAGTCAAAGATCAATATCCTATCAACTTAATTAATTTCTTCCATCTTTTATTAATAAATTCCCCCACTACGTAATGGTGATTAATCACTACAATAGTCTAATTATAATTTAGTTTATTTTTCATAAGTATTTACAGAAATACCACCGTGCTAGATTGCATATTTCAGCGCATCATGAAGTGTCTTTTACATCAAGAAAATACCGGGTGAAAAATACGTATTCTTATTATTATCTATGCTATATATGTGTGTGCATATTTTACTATATCACTTGTCAAACGAAATGTTACTTGCATGATTTAAATCAAAATCTTTTCCAATTAACATATTTGTCATAACATATGACTTTCAAATATGATTAGAAAAAAAAATTATCTATCATATTGATAATATTACTTATTTTATTTTTTTGAAATTTTCGGGGTGTCACATTCTACCCCCCTTAAAAGGTGGTTCGTCCCCGAAGCACTTACTCCAAGAAGATTATGTTACAAATCATGCAATAGAAGTGCACGTCTTCAACAGACTGTAGTTCTTCTTATGCTTCTCACATTGGTTGTTGTTGTTCTTTGTTGTCGTCGTTTACGATCTTTCCTCACTAATTTAGTTTGTGCCGTTTGGCTCCTTGTTTGGTTTCTTCTTCGGCGCCCTTCTTGCCTTAGCTTCTAGCATCGTCGTACTCGGTCATGGTTGACAACTTTGGCATTGGTCTCGTTCAGAGTTTGGTATCTCAAGACACATATAGTCTCCTAAGCTTTGAAAAATTTAGAACACTAATAAACTTCCTAGATTTACTAACTTCGGCAGACACTAGTGCGGTGTGATTCGTGCGAGCGTCAAGAATTCGGCGTAGTACTATACTCTTGGATGATCGTAGTCACTTTCTTTAGGTGTAGGAATTTTTTTGTGCTTCAATTCGCAGCTCTCACGTGCTCTAGTTAGAATATTTCTTGCATGACCTCTTTAAACGTCTCCCACAAAAGTCAAGTTGTTTATGCAGCGCTGGTTCAGTAGTCGCGCACAAGTTATCCACCTCTTGACGTATGTAGGGTGCAGCAGTATCAACTCGTGATCCACGGGGTAGCTCATAGTTTCGTAGAGTTAATAAATAATTACGAATAACGAGATCTTCTAGGACTAAATAAATAAATCGGTGATTACTTTGCACCACGCGTTTTACTGCTTCAATGTGATTGTTGAGACAATGTTGGTGTTGATTTTGTCATAGCACATTCCCGATAGTCTGGGCGGGTTGAGTTTGCCCCAGACCCACCAATTCCACATTCTTCAATACGACGCCATTTTCCTTTATGATGTCCCTCGTATGCGTCATTGTCTTCTTGAAACTTATATTGTTTAGAATAAGAAATCGAACAAATGGTATTCACTATTATACTAACCTGTCTAATATCTCACTAATCAAGTATGCCCATAATCATGAAAGTTCCTCTATAAGGTCAAAGTCATCTTCAAATAAGTCAATAAGAATATATCACAGACAAATGTATCTCAAACAATTCAAAAGAATCACACACCACAACCAAAACCAAAAATTAAAGTCTCATGTTCTCACCACGCGCCTAATTTTTTTTTATTTTAGTCATAGAAATTCTTACTTATTCCCTAGTATTTTAAGAAAACATTTTGAAAATTTTCCTTTTGAAAGATCAATAGGCTATCCTCTATCTCATTTAGGCTTTGCAGATGACTTATTGATCTTCCTAAATGGAAGTACTAGATCTCTGATCAATTTTAACAATTTTCTTAAGTCAATAGTCTAATTCATTATATATATATATATATATATATATATATATATATATATATATATATATATATATCAATGGGAGCATCTAATTCGATATAAAAAAACAAATGATTTTACTATAAGGAAGAAGGAACAAAAGCACTTCGAATTTGTGAGTCATCGTCGGAGATGGCTTAGAAATAATGGTTCATTTTATAATGAATCTTTCTGTTCTAGTACTCTATCCGAGAGTTATCACTATTTATCAAATATGTTCTTGTCTAATGGAACACTATTTGATCAAATGACAAAGACTTTGTTGAGAAAAAGATGGCTTTTCCCGGATGAAATGAAAATTGGATTCATGTAACAGGAGTAATGCACATTTGTAGATATATATATATATATATATATATATATATATATATATATATATATATAATATATATATATATATATATATATATATATATATATATATATATAAGAGAATTAAAACATGAACTCTTTTTTTTTATCCTATTAATGTTTTATTATTGCTTGTAAAAAATAAGTGAGAGCTTAGGATTAATTAAGAAGAGGCGCAGGGTTGTAAGCGGAAATGGTGGTGTAGCGCGCACTATGGCCACTAGTTGGTTAATGGCTCTCACGTACTCCTCTTGATCTTCTCTTGCATGCCCATGCAATTATTATCAAAATGAACAAGGATTGAAAAGAAGCTAGCTAGCTGTGGAGAAATTAAAGGAAAGCAGATAAAAAACTTCTCTTGCATGCCCATGCAATTATTATCAAAATGAACAAGGATTAAAAAGAAGCTAGCTAGCTGTGGAGAAATTAAAGGAAAGCAGAGAAAATTTTCAAAAGGTCGAGGTAGCGAAGCTAGCAAATCATGATGATGATCGCCAATTAACCTTCTTGTGCACAAGCCACATATTTCCAACCATCGCACGCGGGTGAGCATCGATCGATCATATACGTACATGTTGCATGCATGTCGTCGTCGTCTTCCGCGTTGTTTGATGCAAATGTAACCGGCCGGCCGGCCCCTTAATTAATTAGTTTGACCGGAAGCATGCATAACGACGATGTTATGGATGACACCCAAATTGAATGCCACAACCAAATTATAGCAAATGAAGAGAATGCAATAACAAGCCATGATGATGATGATGATGATCAACAAGAATACAAAAATGTGTTGCCGCCTGATCTACTTAGAATATCCCAAGACATCGATCGATACATCTTTGATCTGCAGAGCTCTACAGAACCATCCTGCAAGATGTCCGTCCCTGACGTTCCCATTTGCGTGGAGCAGTTCACTGTCCTTGTGGAGGAGATGGTGGATGAAAAGGATGGGTGTGGTGTGAAATGGAGTGAGTTGGATGAAGCGGCGGCCGATTCTTTCCTCCAATCCACCAATCGCCTGTCTAAGCTTTCCAAAGTGCTTCTTCATTTCTCCTCTGAGTACAAATATGCATACTCCATCAGTCGGGTTGGGGGCATCCTCCAGCGCCTCATGTCCTACATTGAACATGCTTTCCAATCCTATCTAGATGATTACAAAATGTGTCCTCCAGATTCATCACCCGGGGGTGATCATCATCATCAACTTGATGAGCCATCAGCATCCATAGAGAACAAGGAAGAGGTGGTGGAGGAGGGGATGTTGAAGAAACTAGGAAAGGCAATGATGTTAGGGGCGTACGAGGCAGAGTGTTGGCACGCATACTTTGCGTCACGACAGATGATGGTAGATGAGAGCCTCCGTCGTCTCGGGTTCGAGAAATGGACCGTGGAGGAGGTGCATAGGATGGGGTGGGAGGGTTTGGAGAGAGAGATTGTGGCGTGGCTGAGAACGTTCAAATACTGCTCCACCAACCTTCTCTTGTCTGAGCGCAAGCTCTCCACCTCCATCTTCGAGGACTACCCTTCCATGTCAGACAACATAACAAGGGAGCTGTCTCGCTTCACGCTGACCCAGCTCCTTGATTTCTCCCATGCGGTCACCGCCACCAGTAAGCGCGTCCCAGATGATCAAAGGCGGCTTTACAAGCTTCTAGACATGTACGAGGCCTTGCGAGACCTGCTTCTTCCCGCCAGGCTAGAAGACGAGCAGGTGAAGGCGGAGGCCTTATTAACCCAGTGCCGCCTTGGGGAGTTGGCCATCGCGATGGTGCATGAGCTTCTGGTGGAGCACATGATCACAATGAATTCGGCGACAAAGAACCCGCCGCCAGCTGGCGGGGGGATTCACCCACTAACCCGCACGGCCATGGGCACCATAGAGCGCATGTGTGCATACAAAGACACATTGGAGCAAGTGTTCGCGCAGAAACAACAACAACAATCATTGGTCGCTGCTGCTGATGCTAATAATAATTATGATGACTTCAAGGTGCAAATTGTGAAAGCAATTGAGGTGATAGAAAGCAACCTGGAGGCAAAGTCAAAGCAATACAAAGACCCCTCCCTGAGCTTGATCTTCCTGATGAACAACGGGCGGTATGTGATGCAAAAAGTGAGGGGATCAGAGGGGATGAGCAGCCTGATGGCCGGGAGCGGCAGCGGTGGCTCATGGATTCGGAAGAAGTCTGCAGAGCTGAGGCAGTACCACAAGAAGTACCAGCGGGACACGTGGGGGAGACTGCTGCAGTATTTGGGCGGTGAAGGGCTGACGGCGGGGTCCAACGGGAAGGTGAACAAGCCGGCACTGAAAGAGCGGTTCAAGAGTTTCAATGCGACGTTTGATGAGATATATAAGGCGCAGAGCAGTTGGGTGATCAGTGACGAGCAGCTCCAGTCCGAGCTTCGAGTGTCCATATGCAACATGGTGGTCCCCGCATACAGGTCCTTCATCGCTAGGTTTAGTCACACCTTCACGCCTGGGAGGCAGACTCAGAAGTATGTCAAATATCAGGGTGAAGATCTTGAGAAGTACATTGATCAGCTCTTCGATGGAACTGCCACCAAGAAGAAATAATTAATACTACATTTATTAATACTTACGTACAGATAATACCTACATCAGCGCAGCAGTATGTATATATATATTACGTATCCATTTGATTTAAATTTATATATATATATAGATTTAGGATCATGTGAGAACTTAATCTTAGGAGAGGAAAAAAGAACACATCTTGACTGTTGGATTAGCCTCTAAATAAACGTCCGCCTAAGCTATGATAGAGGGTATTGAAGTCAATTCTTTTTCCTCTAATTAAACGTCCGCCTAAAATCGTGCTTTGTTTCCTTCCAAAAACTGTTTCTACAATCTACACGATTCTTTCCCAAAATATTTTCAATACACCATGTCGTTCTTCTCTGGTTCTGCAAAGGTATCATCTCCCAAATTATTTTCAGCTTGCCTTGGCGTTCTTCTCTAGTTCTCCGGAGGTATTCATCTTATTTTGTTCTTAAAAGGTACGAATTGATCTGACATGGTATCATTCTTATTTCGTTTTGAACCTAAGGTATTCTTTTGTCTGCTACTCCATACGTTTTGAGTTTTCTTCTCCGGCCTAACGATTCCATGGAGTGCGGTAAGTTTCTTTTCTTTGAATTTTCTGATCGTTTAAACTCTTCTAGTTTTACGTTTGGATGTACGATTCTATGATTTTTTCAATATTTTGAACGTCATGTGCGTGGAGTTTACCCTTTTTGGATGTGTATGAATCATTGATGGAAAAATTCGTTTATGTTCATACGAATTTTGCATTATTTTTAATGTATTTCTCTTATCCATGTACACACTACGCTCTTGTCATGTCATATATATCTATCCATCATAAGAAAACATTTGTTATATTCATAGTCAATTCTAGGACTGCTTTTAATGCACTCTGAATGGTTTTATGATGCAGATTAATGCACTATATTACTGTACTCTATCTTACATTGTTTGCATGGAACCATATGCTGCACTTAACGTAATTGTTTATGCACTTTTTCATAATTCTTTTATTAACATTTTTGCAGATACACGTGACATAAGAAGACACCATTATATTGGAATTATTATGATACTTTTGGAAGAAAAGTGCATTTCATTTTATAAAAAGTGTGAATGTAGAGTTTTAGAAAGTGGGATATATTGTGCACTTTTGTATTTATTTATAATGCACAGTATAAAAATGCATTTTATTTTGTAAAAGAGTGCTATAGTAGAAACTTCGAAAGTGTAATAACATAGTGCACTTTTTGTATATTTATGTTCATTTTTATTTGAAGCATGCATGGATGTGCATAATGGCACGTGTAAAGTGTAGATTTATGTAATAGAAAATGCAAACTAATGACATAATTAAGGGTGCGGTTTACAACTATGTAAATTAATTTAATAAACTCATCATCTCTCTTGAGAATGAATATTTCAAAATATCTAAATAAATCGATGTTAGTTGCATAATGTTTTGAATAAAAGTGCAACTATTCTGCGTTGAAGTACGTGCACATAGAAATTATAAGTGTATACAATATGTAATTTAAAAAATTGTATGATAGTTGTTAGTTTACACCCGTGCATATTTTATTTTTATTTTTATTCAAAAATATATGGATGCACGCACAATTTCGGAGAGTAGAGTGCAGATTATATAAAGTACATAGAGTTTCAACTAAAAGTACAACTATTAAATGTTTGAGTGCAAATGGCTAATCAACGAAATACTCCATCTGGATAGAAAATGATTAAACCAAAAATAAAAATAAAAAATCTAATAGAGTTTTATAAAATTAGTTAATCGAGTTAAGTGTGAGAGAATATCAAATATGGTTATAAAGTTAAATAAGATAAAACATTAAGAGAATAAATTATTTTACTTATGAGGGAGTTACTATGCATTAATTACCATCCCAATTTGTAGGATAGCTTTCCATAATATGTAATCGTGCATCTCAACTATTTTTTATCTTTTACCTAAATGACCTTTACCCATTATTATGGTGCGTATCTACTCAAATTAAATCCTAGCATGTGCACATCATGTGCCATTTTTTAGTTCGTATTGTCTTTTTTGTGCCGCACGATCAAGTGAAATAATGGCCAGATCTTGTTCTTTTTTACTCTCCTAAGAGGGTGTTCACACCTGAACCGTCCCCTATATATATATATATATATATATATATATATATGGATCTAGTTGTTTTAGTCATGTATGCCGGCCAGATATATGGACAAGCTAGCTAGTAGTGTATCTGCCGATCCGTGCACATGATATAGTGTGTGTGTACGCTCTGTATAATTCTTTTGTATTTGTATTAACCTCTATGTTGATCATATATATAGTTCAACTCATCTGATCGTCTCTAATATTGACATCATAAGTGTCAATTAGCTTACGCAATCCAAGGTCACCAACAATGTCATCATCCGACAATTCAACTTCTATTCGAACCTTGTCAACATTATTTTCATTGTTAGGAAAGACGTTATCCGATTAAGAAACTAAATTATTAGATGAAGAATCACCAATGCTCAGTCGTTTAGGTTTCAGTAGAAAATATCGTAACATAGCGATTTTTTTGTCAAACAAGCTAGACCAACTATGATCAAAATATTATGAGTATATTGAATAAATTACATCATAACAAATTAACAATGTTCACTAAATCAACAAATCCACAATCATAGGATTACAATATAATTAACATTTTTAATTAGATTGTCATAACATAATTGCCAAAAAATTCAACGGTGTATTAAAATTCAACAAATAAAGGTATTCAACAATCCAACAATTACAATATAATTATCATTTTTAATTAGATTATCATAACATAATTGTCAAAAAATTCGACGGTGTATTAGAATTCAACAAATAAAGGTATTCAACCATCCAACAATTATGAATTCAACAAATAAAATTCAACAAATAAACAATTTTAAATGAAATTATCAGGAAAACAATTAGGTTAAGTTAAGGGATTAAGGGGCTTACCTGGAATCTAGAGATGGGAGCACCGTCGCACCGGCCACCGGAGGGACGGAGATCAAGCCGGAAATCAGAGGAAGGGCTGAAACAAAACAGTGAACTATCGTCCGCCGTCGTCGCCCGTGGTCAGTCGCCGACTAGAAGCCGGCAGCACTCCTCCATCGCTGAGATGCTCGCACTGGTTCGTCGTTCACTCGTTCCGTAAGTCCGTAACTTCCGTCGTTGACTTGCAGGGAGTTGTTGTCCTGCGTTACGGGGGCCAAGGGGAAAGGGAAAATGGGCGACTGGACTGTCTGGACAGGGCTTGAGGAGTTGGCACTAGGGCTGCCTGGAATTTGATGGGCCGCGGGCTAAGAGAAAGGGGGACTTGGGTTTGGGCTGCAGGCGCTCAAATTAATAAATATTAATCCTTGGTTTATATATATATATATATATATATATATATATATATATATATATATATATATATATATATATATATATATATATATATATGTTTTGGTTCAAATAAGAACACGATCTTATGAGAAAAATGAGAACGAATCTGGACCGTTAGATTTGCCTCAAGTGAAATTCAGTATGCATTAGATGAAACTGTAATGTGCATTAGGTGAAATTGAAATGTGCATCACAAAGGGTATGATAGAGTGGCATTATGTGCAGTTGAATTGTGCAATACGTGAAATTGAAATGTGCACCAGGTGAAACTGAAATGTGCAGAATAAAAAGTACGATGTGATGTTATTTTTGTACTTTTTTTCGCAGATATCAGTTTCATCTAATGCACACTTGAGTTTAAATTTTTATCTTGCACATTTCAATATCATTTAATGCACATTTCAGTTTCACCAAATGCACAATTTGGTTCCACATAATACAATCCAACGGCCCAGATTCGTTCTCATTTTTCTCCTAAGATCTGTTCTTACCGGAACCGCTCCCTATAGGGGGGGGGATCCCATGCAAACCAAGCTTCCGGTGCTAACCTACAAACCAATATCCTCCGTTAGATTAGAGGAAACGGACAGTTATCCGTATGGGGAGCATTTTTAAACTCTGCACTCACACAGCAAGGAATAAAAAGGGGAAAACAAATTCTGAGCGTGCAATCAATTTAGAAGGTCATGGAAGTAATTTCACAAATAAAAAAGAAAGCCACAAAATTCAAATTGTGATTGGATTTGGAAAACCCTGATTTTTCGCAAAGTCGTCGCTAACAAGGGTAACTAGCCACGGAGAGCAACAGGGAAAAAAGTAAGTTGCAACAGTTCGACGATTGAAAACAGAGTGACCATCGATTTTAAAGCCTGGATCAAGGTTTTTGGTAGATGTTTCTAGCCAAGCCAAGTGCAGGGAAGGCAAGGTGGTCGACGATGGCAGGCGATGGCTTCATGAAGGTAGGTGTTTCTACAAATGGAACACCTATTGCATGAAACACAAAATGAACTTGATTAAGGTACTTGTTTGTTGTCGCTGCTTATTTCAATGTAGATTCAAAAACATTAATTTGGATGAATGTTTAATTCGACCATTGAAATGCATCTTATGAGAAATTTAGGATGGATAATGTCATGTTATAAGTTGGGATTACAATGTAGCTTTGGATAGAGGTTTAATAATGTTTTATGTGATATTGAGGAGAAATATTGCATTTTTGTAATTGTGGATGGAATCCAGTTAGATGTAATTGCAGGTGCTCTGACACACAGGGAATAAAAACTAATATGCATGAGTTTTAGATGTAAGATGCACGAGTTTTGGTACTATTAATTGAACTTTCATGCAGATTTAAGATGCAGTAGTACTTTTACATGTAAGACAGCGGTTTTGGCGCTTAGAATTGGACTTTGGAACATATGTAAAGATGCAGTAGTTTTAGATGTAAGATGCATAGGTTTTGGTAATTGGAACAGGACTCGCAAACGAATGTAAGATGCAGGACATGTAGATGTAAGATGCAGTAATTAAAGATATTAGATGCATGATTTTAAAGCATGTGACTTGAGTTTGTGAGAGAAATATATATGCAGGAGTGTATGTTAAAAGATGCATTTATTTAAAGTAGAATGAAAACGAAGGTCTCAGAATTGTGTAACACATAATATTAGTTAAATGTTGATTCAAGTGAATACAACCTTATGCATGTTTTGGTGTCGTATATGTTTAGTAAAAGTCAAGTCTTATGATTGAAATCACACATATTTGCACTTGTATATTCGAGCTTCGTGTATGCATAAAGTTTTGTTATAAGATGCAAGTCCAATATAATTGCAATGCATCATTACAAGTCTATAGTGCATTAGTTATCCATGAATGTATTTTCTATGAAAATAAGCAAAACAGTGGCATGACATATATTATAAAATAAAGAAGAGCGACATGTAGTAGGAGCGAAAAGAGAACAAGAAGGTGCATCATCAAGTAATATCAAACAAATTCTGTAAGTCTAAATTAAATAGTTGCCATTACATTAGGAGTAGAAGGTCCACTAGTAAAAGAGGTGTAGGCAAGATGAATATATAGCATGATGAATTCCCAAGAGCTTAATTGAGAAACAAAGGCAGGAAAATTGTACAAGGTTTCAAGAAACATGAAAACAAATTGAAATTTAATTTGTTATGGAGTTTAATTTCATAAATTGCATTTGTTATCTAATAATGCAATAATGTTATGGTAACTATGCAGGTGTTGAGATAAGTAGAAAAGATAATGGAAGACTGTCCCTGAGATGAAGAGAAGGAGAAGTGGAAGAATTTGCAAACACAAATAAATCAGAGAGGTTGAATGCACGCACCATAGCGGGAGTTGATTCAGACAACATGTGTTTTTGTTTACATTTTACTTGAAAAAAATACTATAACATGTATGTGTTATTGTGTGGGTGGACACCTATGAAAGTTTTTACATGACGTTAGTAATGAAACATCATTCATGACAAATTGTATTATATTGACTGTTTGTTTTGTGAATGTGCAATACAAACACATATTTTGGTTGAATGAAGTTTTGGTATGCATCTTAACAGCTTGTATGATGCACCGCAATGAGCAATAGTATGCATCATTAAACGTTTGAAATGTGTAACATAAAATAGGATTGTGGTGTGGGTATATATAGTGTTACCCTGAATTTTGGAAAAGTATGCATGTATTTGAGCATATTTTTCATTGTCGCATGTGAATATATTGTGACAGTGAAGTTTGGAAACATTTTCCAATGTCGATTTATTATTGTTGAAGTGGTGCATGAGCATCTAAGTTTTAGATGCAATTAAGTGTTATATGAGTTTGGATGAATAAGTTAACTAACTTGTTCATCCAAACTTCCTCAACAATGTTAACACTTTGGGAAGATATAATGAACTATGCATTACATAGCATATGACGATGCACCACTGTGATATATATGGTGCATATTGTATAATAACAGATTTATTATTATAAATTAAAAGAGTTACTACGTTTATCTTTATTATGCAAAGAGGCGGTTCATAACATGCAGCAACACACACTATGAAATGCATTCACTGATTTCATAAACTGTGATTGATATAACACATAGCTATTTGATACAAATAACAAAAGAAACAAATAACTTCATTAGTGAAGTATGTTTAATAAATAGATGAAATTATAATGCATATAATTGCATTAGAGAATGCATTTCAATGTGTTGTAAAGTGCAAATTTTAATAGAAAAATGGATGACAATCTATGAATCACATGTGCACATATAGTACGAAATATAAAATACAATGAATAAAAGGTAAAAATAGATTCATTTCTCAAATTTGTTTACATTTTACATACAAATACATGGAAAAAATAACAAAACAACACAACTAAATAAACCAATTCATATGGTTGAAATCATATTTATTTAAGGGGTAATTTCTGTTATCAGTACGATGCAAACTACAACTGCAAACTCTTTGTAGAACTTGATGTCTGCATCTATATCATAAAAAATCACCCCAATGCTCTGGGAATTGGCTCCAGAACCTGCTAATTGACCTTGTACCTCCTCAAGCACCGTACCCCTCGCTTCAGAACAAATTTGAGATGAAATTTCTCATAAGCAAGATCATCCCTTCTCAGTGGCCCTAGAAATCATTTAGAAATTGACATTAACAAAAAGGAAGTTAACGAAGGCCATAAATGTAAAATGAAATTTAACTAATTAAAATCAAGTAATTAAAAGAAAATAGAAAAAAAGGAGAAGGAATGCGACACTATCAACATTTAATTACTTAAATTAGACTTCAATCAAATTGATAAAATCTTACGCATAGTGATTCATGAATAAATTCAATGATAACCATAATTTTTTAGTATGAATTTGGAGTTCATACACGAATACCAGATTCCATGGCATTTGACGACAATAATCGAAAGAGATTAACCGGAGGCTTTGATATTAGTGGCGGTCGAAGAGAAGCAGAGAGATGGAGACGAGCAGCTTTAATCGCAGAGACGAAAGGGAGATAATGAGAATTGCAGAGATGGAAGGGAGATAGAGAGAGTAGGCGGATATGGAATGAAACGTGATTTTTTTCCATTATTAGGTAAAGCTCAAATGACTAAAACACCCTCATGTGTATTAAGTTGGATTGTATTATGTGGAACCAAATTGTGCATTTGGTGAGACTGAAATGTGCATTAAATGATATTGAAATGTGCAAAATAAAAATTTAAACTCAAGTGTGCATTAGATGAAACTGATATGTGCGGAAAAAAGTACAAAAATAACATCACATCGTACTTTTTATTCTGCACATTTCAGCTTCACCTAATGCACATTTCAATTTCACGTAATGCACAATTCAACTGCACATAATGCCACTCTATCGTACCATTTGTAATGCACATTTCAATTTCACCTAATGCACATTACAGTATCATCCAATGCACACTGAATCTCACTTGAAGCAAATCTAACGGTCCTGATTCGTTCTCATTTCTCTCATAAGATCGTGTTCTTATTTGAACCAAAACCTATATATATATATATATATATATATATATATATATATATATATATAATATATATATATATATATATATATATATATAGATTTAGGTTCAAATAAGAAAACCATCTCAGGAGAGAAATGAGAATAAATAACAGCCCTTAGATCTAGATTTTTATTTACATTTTTAATTTTTTCGTCCAGGGTTTTAATAGTCTTTTTGGCTTCTTTCCATTTACGCTCCTAATCTCTCACCACTTAATTCGTTCAATTGATTGCAGCGTACCACCTATTGCGAAAAATCTCTTCCGCCATTCTTCATCTCTCCTTCCTTCGACTCTTCTTCCCTTCTTCATTTCTTATTCTTCATCTTCATCTTCTTCATTTTCTGTTTTGTTTCTTTGATGGATGAAGAGTGTGGGGTTCTCCTTCATATCACAGGCATTTAATCCATCCTTTTCTTTCATCGATGGAGAGTGTGGGTTTCCTTCAAATCAGTGGCATTCCTTTAATCGATCTGCTTCTACAATCTGACTTCATGCACCATATGAACTGCAGTAAGATTGAATTGTTTGCCATATTTCTTAATTTGATTTCTCACATTTAATTAAATTAACATCTTTATTTCAATATTCATGAATATGTTTATCATTCAATCTCTCTTTTTTAATAGGTATAATAATTTAATTACGGACAATTTTCATTTTTTTTATTTTGGTGCTTCTATTCAATATGTTTAGTCATGTAATTTCTATGGATTTTAATTCGTGATCTATCTCGCTCTGTTACTTCAACTTTGAGTTGTTATGTTGTTTGTTCTATTTTTTGGCTATTTCTATCACCCACTAATGCAGTACAACAAATTAATTCATGCACTGTCATGTTATTAGTATGCTTTAGGGGGGAAATTAACCTTACGCACCAACAACTATATGATGCATTAACACATATTATTCAATGCACTATCAGGTTCTTAAATTTGCACCAGATACAAAATTTTGAGATTTGCACTCACATAATTGTATTTTGCATTTTTCTATGTTTATCATTTGACATGTTAGTGCACTTAAGTCACATACGGTTGCACTAACTCGGACTAACAAATGCACTATAATGTAACTTTTTAGCTATATAATTATGTTAACAATTATAATTTTGTTGGTTTATCATGGTTGAACAATATGGAATGGAGTATGGAAGTCTACTAGGGATGCTCATTGTGTACCACAAAAATGAAACTAGTGCATTGTATTTTGCTCATCCCATGCTTTGCTCATTCTCAGCTCTCATGATTTGATGTTCATGTTAGGCATCTTTCTCCTATGGGTTTCAGTAAATAATGACTATTCATTCCTTTTTGTTGTTATTTGATTTATACAATTTTCTCATGGGTTTTGATATCTTATTGTGCACTTATATATGTTTATTGATGCATATGCAACATGTAAATTGTGCATTACTTTTGCATTTGCAAGTTTGTTGACTATTTTTAATTACTATGTTGCAGATAATAAAAATCAAGAATTTCTAGTCACTGGTTTGAGTTGACAATCATTTGATGTGATCAAATTACAAATTTGTCAAGGCTCAACAACAAAGTATAGGATGCTATGATGCAATGTGGAAGTGATGAACTCATAATGCATTATAGAAGTGAAATAAGTGTACATTGTCTTGTAAAATTGTGAATGTAATATGTTTTGTATCATTGTATGTACAAATTCCTCTATGAAAGTGCATTATGTATACATTTTAAATTCACTTGTTACTTGTTAGTTGTGAGCTTGTGGTATTATACCCCTTCATTTTCTTGGTGTGCATTTTTAGTTATTTACACGAAGATCATAAATTATACTCATATACAGTATCTTTCATTTTCATTCTAGTTAAGTGCATCTCGAAGTTGGAAAATGTGCATTTCATTTTATCAAAAAGTGCACTATTTTTATAGATTTAAAATGCACTTGTAAGTTGTTAGTTGTCATTTTCTTTTTTATTTCAAAAAATGTACCAAAATGCACAAAATGCATGAATAAAGTGTAATTTAATGTACTACAAAGTGTGTGTTAATGATAATGGAATAGATATTTATAAATGGTGTAGACATACCTATTGAAGCTCCATAAGAATTTGATTAACGTGTTTCAACAAAATAAAAATTAAATATGAGAACTATATACTTACAAAATACGAGTGGATATTTGGAAATGCACATATGTATTAGAGTAGTTGCTAATAAACACTTACATAGAAAGTGGATATTAATGAGATACAAAATGCATGTCAATGAGATAAATAGTGCATATTAATGATAAAAAAATACTATTTACAAACGTGCATGTTAATGCAACAAAAAGTGCACGATATAATACAATGAAATCGTTTTATCACAACAAGCTTACAAGATGCACACATACATGTCACAAGTGCATAAGAATTCAATTATTGTGTATAATACTTTTTAAAAAAATGCACATTATTCAGCTCCATGTAAAGTTACACTGCTGAAAAATACTTTTCTGGTCAATTAACGCATTTTAAATTGAAAATCAAGCATATTTTATAATTATTTCAACAGTATTGATAAAATTCCAGAAAGTAATACAGTATAATATTATATAAAACTGAATAGAAAATAGTTGAAGAGTAAGAGTTACGATGCTCACTGCTTATGCACTTATATGTTCATATTATTGCACATCTATATACATTTTGTTGCACTAGGTGGATGTTTTTTTCTATTGTTATGAGAAACTCATACGGAATATGTAATATTCAATAAATATTTTCTAAATTTTAAATAAAAAAGGTAACTGATTTTGTGGTGGTCAAGCGGTCATGTAGGGATTCCATTGCATGTACGTGCATGATTGAGCATTAATGGTGGTGTTTGATTACATAAATGCCCTCTAATTAAATTATTAATTGGAATAGCACTACGATCATAAATGGTTTCCTTTTAAAGAGCCGGCAGTTGAGGTATATGTGGCTCTGTAATGATCGTCCGATTGATTAAATAGAGAGTCAGATTTTGTTCTCATTTCTCTCCTGGGACTTCTTTCTCACCGGAACTCTTCCCTATATATATATATATATATATATATATATATATATATATATATATATATATATATATATATATATATATATATATATATATATATATATATATATGATTGTTTGGGACATTAGTGATGCATCAAAAAGCTATTCAAAATCATTATCTCTATGAATCGCAGACCTGTAGTAAACCTGATTTGTCTTCTATATTTCTTAATTTAGTTTTCGAATTTAATTAAATAAATGTCTATATTTTAGTCTACATGACATGAATATATATTGTTCAACCCATCAAACATTTTTTTTGTTTTCTAATGTGGTGCTTCAATTCTATAGATGTTTTATTTGTAGTCCCTCAGATTATGATAATTCAATTTTTAAATGTTATGTTGTTTGATCTGTTGTTTGACTATTTGAATCGTCCACTTATGCACTAGAATAGTTTACTTCATGTAGTGCCTTGTCATTGATGTGCACCAGGGAAAGGGGGAATTAAACCTACGCCCTCACAATTATATGGTGCACTGAGATGCATTATGATGTGTTTTAATTTGCACCAGATGCAAATTTTAATATTTAAACTCCCAGATTCGAACCTGTGCTTCATATGCATTGTAGTTGTTCAATTGGATGCAATAATAAATGTTTATTCTTGCACTTTTACATATTATTATTGCACAATGTATAGATTTGTGGATTTGCATTCATATAATTATTTTATTTGTAGATTTACACTAATAGTTAGTGCACCTACATTGTCATGTGATGCATTTTTAATATGCAACACTTACATCATAGCTATCTATTTAAGTTCAAGATAATATTGATAAGTTTTCTATTAAACTTATGATGCACTTACCATACTTTATTCATGCACTTTTCATTAGTTTCTAATTCTACTTTTGTTTACAAATGCAGGTGACATTAGAAGACGCCATCATTATGGAACAAATATGACGCTTTTGGAAGAAAAACGCATTTCATTTTGTAAAAGTGTCAACGTGGAATTTTAGAAAATGTGATATATGATAGTGTACTATTGTATATATTTGAAATGCACACATAAAGTACATTTTATTTTGTAAAAGAGTGCCAATGTAAAACTTCACGAAGTGTAATATAACAGTGCACTTTTGTATATACGTAAATGCACATGATAGTTGATAGTTAACACTCTTGTACATTTATATTCAATTTTATTTAAAACATGTATGGATGTGCATAAACTCATGTGTAAAGTGCATGTTTTTTATGTATTTATGAATATGTAAAAGTCCAGTGCAAGTTAATACTATACAAAGTCTATGACACGCAAATTAACTCAATAAAAATGTCATTTCTCTTGAGATTAAAAAATATCCAAATATTTAAATAAATTGATGTTGCATTATTACACTTCAATTACAAGTGCTTTTAATAAAATGTTATAGTGCATCACAACAACAAAGTATTCTTAATAATTGGATGTATCATATCTACGAATTTATTGAATTTGGAAAGTAAAATTTGAAGTCAAAGTTGCACAAATATGTCATAGAGATAATGATTTTGAATAGCTTTTTGATGCATCACTAATGTCCCAATATTGCATTTTTATAATGTTTTGTGTGCACGTCTTTGTAATTGAAATAACATAACAAAAGTGGCCTGATTTATTTATTGTGCACTCTTAATACCAGTATACTGCATTTTTGTATAAAATAATGCACTTGTACACTGTGTAAATAAAATTAGAACAAAGATAAATGATAATCAATATATGTGTTCATTAATGATGGAGCCATGACTATATCACATGCAATAGCACGAATCTTAAGGATTAAAAGTAGTGGTTACGTAATAATAGGGATGTGCTAAAATATACGGAATAATATATATGGTAATTAATTGTAGAGTTACTAATAAGTCCTTCCCAATTGATTACACACATATTCAACTTTGAATGTCACTGATATAGTGTCACCAAGTGCAGCATAACTTCCGTGCACTAATAATTTGAGGCCGTTTGAAACCCAAGATTAACGAATGAGATGTATTCTTATTTCTCTCCCGGGAGTCCTTTCTCACCGGAACCGCTCCAGGGTAAGGTTCAAGTGAGAAGAACCCTTTAGGTGAGAAGTGAGAATGAATCTCAGCCATTGGATTCGACTAAATTGCAGTAAAAGACACTTCATGATGCGCTGAGATATGCAATCTAGCACGGTGGTATTTCTGTAAATACTTATGAAAAATATGTATTACACTTGTCTAGTGCAACATGAAGCTATTTTGGTGCAACGCCGTCAAATATTAGTGCAACATGAAACAGTTTTAGTGCAACCGTGTAAAATTTAAATATTACTGCAACATAAAGCTATTTTTAGTGCAACTTCATAAATCTAATGACTGAGATTCATTCTCATTTCTCACATTAGATGCATTTCTCACTTGAAATCTATGGCAAACTACCAAAATCAGTGGGGCAGATGTCGGGGGTCATATGCCATTATTTTATTAGAATCCGAAAGAGTACATAAATTTGGGGGGGCTAGACCTGACCCAAAAATTACAAAAAAAAACAATTTAAGAGCGAAATCTAGGAATACCAAACAGATCAGCATAGTAACTCATCTTCACTCTAACAGGTAAGGAATCTACCTGGTCAAATCTAACACAAAGGGCTTGGGAAATTGGATGGGCTGCTAAGAGATGAGCAGGCCCGTTCCCCTCTCTAAGAACATGCCCAAAATTAAAGCCCCGGTCAAAAGCCTTTTGTCTGAATTCTATCAGCCCTGTGTGGTTGCCTGTTTCATTCTGAAGCAAAGTCAAGCATCGAACCGCATCGATTTCCACCTGGATGTCAACATATCCTTCCGCAATAGCCAAATCCGAAGCTTGCAACATCGCTCTCATCGCCGCTTCCTCACTCGAATTAGCGCTCAACTGGAAAGCAACCGCCCAAACCAGTTCACTATTTTTATTCCTCAAAATAGCACCTCCCTGAGCAGATCCTGGTACATACGCTGCATCGACATTTAACTTGTAAGTTTTATTCTTTGGCCTTGTCCACTTAACAATCTGAATACCCGCAGCGTTAAACCTGAAATTTTCCAAAATCAATCCCCCTTGGATGAGAAAATCATCAATCGGTTTAGGCTTAGTTTTGGCTAGTTTACATGCCCAACTCTGAGTGTAGCATTTAATCTGACTAATTAGATGATCCGGGCTAGGAATTGTATTGGATCGCCACACATATGCTGCATAAGTCTTCCATAGATGCCAACTGATTATACCTGGCAAGTTGTGCTTGAAAACATCTGACATCCTTTTAGATCCCGCTTCAATCCACCAATGTATTAAAACATGTCTAACAGAAGTAGGTCTTGTAACCTTGATACCAAACATTCCCATAAAGTGATCCCAATTTTTTTAGAGTAAGAGCAGCTCCATATACCAAACATTCCCATATTTTTTTTAGACTGAAAAGTATATTCAGTCTGCATATTACATAGAGGACATTTGGTAGGTTGCATCACTAAATTAATCCTTTTCATGTTCTTAGGAAATGGAAGAAAGTTATTCAGGAGTTTCCACATGAAGAGCTTGACTGTCATGTGCTGCAGTTTATGCCAATTATGCTTATCAGTGAAAGTTGTAGACTTGGAAACTCTAACTTCGTGATAGGCAGAGGATAAAGAGAACATACCATTGATTCCCGGATCCCACAATACATTCCCAGATTCAGATAAAGAACAAAGGTCAGTTCCCATATCATTACACTCACACAATCTTCTCCATATTGTTGAATCAGTAACCTTAGGTCTCATGTCACCATATCTAGGGTATCTTGCATTCATGAAGTCACTCCAAAGAGACCTTTTTGTTTTCCACTTCCACCAAAGCTTTAATGTAAAAGCTTTTTCAATATCAGTCAACGACCTAATCCCCAGACCTCCTTCATCAGTAGGATAACAAAGCTTAGACCATTTTGCCCAATGCATCTTCTTTATTTCTCCGTTTGTTCCCCAAAAGAAGCTAGCCATTTTCTTCTCAAGTGCAGAAATCACCTGTTTGGAAGCTTATCAGTGGCTAGGATATGATTGGGAATTGTACTCAGTACATGTTTAATAAGTATCAATCTTCCTCCTTGGGAGAGAGTTTTTTGTTTCCAAGCAGAGAGTTTAGAATCAAAGTGCTTTAAAAAAAGATGGAGACAGTACTGATATTTATTTCTTCCTTTATGCAGGTTGGCACCCAAATATTTCAAAGGAAGGTTTGCCTTCTTCATTCCCAAAATTTTCTAAATGGCTGCACTTCTGTAAGTAGCCTTTTTCCCACAAATGAAGTTACTTTTATCCAAATTAACTGTTTGTCCTGAAGCCTCTTGGTAATCTTTCACAAAATTATTAAATTTCACTAAAGACCTTGAATCACCATTAGTGAATATTAATAAATCATCTGCAAAACCCAGGTGACTTAAGGAATAGCCTTGATTACCAATCCAGTAAGGCTTAATCTCACCAGCCTCCATTCTATGCTTCAATCCTCTGGTAAATCCCTCAGAAGCAATAATAAAAAGAAGTGGGGAAATAGGATCTCCCTGTTTGACCCCTCTCTTTGGTTGGAAAAACCCCTGAGGACAACCATTAATAATAATAGACAAGTAAGTGGACTGTAGATTGGCTTTAATAAGAGATATAAACTTGTCTGAGAATCCAAATCTTGCCAGAACTTCAAAAAGATAAGACCAAGAAAGCTTGTCAAAAGCCTTGGCCATGTCGAGTTTGATAATCACATTAGATCCTCTAAAATTTTTGTCAATAGAGTGAATTAATTGTTGCGCAATCAAAATTTGATCACAAATATCTCTATTTTTGACAAAACTTGCCTACTCAGGAGAAATAATTTTAGGCAACAAATTAGCCAATCTTGATGCCAACACTTTAGAACAAATTTTATTAGAGAAGTTTGAGAGACAGATAGGTCTGAAATCAGAAAAAGATTCAGGGCAGTCTTTTTTAGGAATGAGAACCATAAATGAGCTAGAGATACCCTTAGGGAGAGGTACTCCTAAAAAGTATTCATGCACTGCCTTCACTACATCCAAACCAACAATATTCCAGCATTTTTTGAAGAACTTTCCTGTAAAACCATCGGGACCTGGAGCTCCATTTTGATTAAGACTCCAAACTGCAGTTTTAACCTCTTCCTCAGTAGGTAAAGCTATAAGGGTTTCATTTTCTTCATTATTGATCAATGCAGGGATGTGTCTCAGAAAATCAGAAGAAGAAGAAGAAGAAGAAGAAGAAGAAGAAGAAGAAGAAGAAGAAGAAGAAGAAGAAGAAGAAGAAGAAGAAGAAGAAGAAGAAGAAGAAGAAGAAGAAGAAGAAGAAGAAGAAGAAGAAGAAGAAGAAGAAGAACCTGACTCCTCAGCATATAAATCAGAGAAAAACTCCACAGCCCCTCTTCCAATGTCAGCAATGCCAGTAAGCTCATTCCCCTGTGAATCTTTCATAGAATGCATGTATTGTTTTCTTCTCCTTATTTTGACCAAAGAATGAAAATATTGGGAGTTACTATCTCCATCTTTAAGCCATTTCACATGAGCCCTTTGCTTCCAAAACTTCCTTTCTAACTTATATTTATGCAGTAATAATGCCTTTTTCTGCTGCCATTCCTCTCTATTTTCATCACTAGCATTAACTGAATAAGCTAGCTCAGCTTTTGAGACCTCTTCTTCTATGTATTTGATGTCATCAAATATATTACCAAAGCAGTCTTTGTTCCAAGCCTTTAAATCTTTTTTAAGTTTCTGAAGTTTGGTGACCAAACCATGCATACCCCCTTCTGAAAAACCATCCTTCCAGCTATTTGAAACTATACTGAGAAAGGAATTATGGGCCAGCCACATATTTTGGGATCTAAAAGGCTTTGGGCCTGTCTGGTAGAGATTAGCACATTGAAGTAGCATAGGGCAATGATCAGAAGGTGCTTGATTTAAGTTTATAAGTTTAATTTGCTCAAACAAATCATAAAAAGCATTATTGACCAAACACATATCCAGCCTTCTCCAAAGTCTTCCTCTAGTTCTAACTCTTGTCCATGTGGCGAATGGAGTCCCCCACACATAGTACAAGAGGGACTAATGGGGACGGGGGCTACCATATTCACACTGGGCACCGAGAGAGCAAGTTCCGTCTTCTTTTGATTGTCTTCCACAGTTGTAGCAAGCTTCTGAATCATACTGGTCAAGGCATCTACCCTTGCAGAAAGGGCAGAATTCTCACTGATCTCGTACAATCCCGGGGCCTTCTGGTGAGGTGTGTCCCGAGAGCTGTACCATGAAGCGTTATTCGAAACAATCTTCTCAACTAGTTCTTCCGCAACCTCAGATGGTAACTGAGGAAAAGCTCCACCTTCAGAAGCATCAAGCATCATCTTCCCTTCATTGCTGAGTCCACTGTAAAAGCAAAATAGAACCTCACAATCAATCATCTTGCCTTGAGGGCAAGCTCTTCTCAGCACCTTGAATCTCTTCCACGCCTCAGCCAGTGTCTCCAACAAACCTTGCTTGAAATCTTGCAACTGCTTCTTCAACTTTATGGCCTTGGATGTTGGGAAGTATTCTTTAATAAAGGCCTTATGCAGCTGATCCCAAGTCTGAATGTGGTGATGTGGATTGCTATCCAACCACCTCTGCGCGTCATCCCTCAATGAGAAAGGGAACAATAGCATCCATACCTGATCATCATCTAGCCCAGGAATCTTGAAAGTCTGGCACATCCTCAGAAATTTGGTAATGTGTGCCACTGGATCTTCTGTAAGGCTGCCTCCAAACTGATTGTTCAAGACCATATTGATCACCGCCGGCTTGATCTCATAACGGGGTGCAGTAATTCTCGGTACTTGAATACTATCATACTCTGTAATCTCCGAAGCTAGGAAATCTGCAGTGGTCTCTCCTTGATAAAGCGGATTGTTATGCGGGACATAGTTCTGATATGGAGGAGCCTGATGTCTCGGCTGATGAACTGGTTGTGGTCTAATGGGTTGTGGACGGATGATATTTGGCTGCGGTTGGGGTTGATGGAATTGTTGAAATTGATTGTGGAAGGGTTGATTTTGTGGCTGAGTATGGGGTGGATTTTGTGTGACTGGTGGTTGGTTCTGTCTGGGCTGAAAGACTGGATTATTTTGCCCTAGACCTTGCATCCCATAAGTTTGATTTTGAAAAGTGGTTTCAGGAGCAATTGAAGTATTTTGGAAGAGCTGATAGAGTGGCGGAAGATTTAGTTGTGGAGTGGACTGATTTTGGGGAAAGAATGGGGTACGGAGATTCTGAAACCCCGAATAATTTCTAGGTGAATTTTCTTGTGAAGACTGGGGAGAGGTATTGACATAGAAATCCAGATTACCAGAAGTGGTTTGGACCTCATACGTCCCGGCTGTTCCAGATGCTGATGGTTGATCCATGGTTGCTTTCTGTTCTCTAAAGGCCCTTGCGGTTCTGTTTAGCGAGCTTCTCAATCTCAAGATTAAGAGGGACTAATGATTCTCCCTTCTTAGAGCGTGTATGCATAAACAGATCTGACCTGCAAGGTTAGCAGACAAAAATCCTACGAAAAACTAAAACAAATCGCTAAAATTAATTAACCCTTAAATCTGACACCGTCCCCGGCAACGGCGCCAAAAACTGATGTGTGTTTTCTCGCACTTAAAAAAAATTGTAATAAAGTGGTGTAAGTACGAGTATCGTCTCCACAGGGACGGACAAAATGGAATTAAAGATTAACTAAATTCAGCGATTAAAAATGAAATAAATAAATTAAAATGCGATGTGCGAGATTGGTTGGTTGAATTAAAAGTAAACTAATGCGAATGAACAAATTGAATAAAGGTTGGTTTCTTCTTAATTAACGACGAAGGGAACAGAGATTGATTCCGGGGTAACCAGATTTCTGGCAGATCAGGCCTACTTACATGAATTTAATTGAATTGAGCCTAGCTAATCATTACTAAGTTCTTACCGCTCTCGCGGCGTAGAGTACAATAATTTAGGGGACCGGGCTGATCTCTCATGCGACAGGATCCTAAATTATTGCCAAGACGAGCGAGCTTACGGCCCCTTAATCGCTACTAATCTCTTAGCGAACGATTAAGTGTGTGTGAATGTGTCCTAGAACAAATTAGATCTCTCTTAATTTATTCTATAAGCAATTGTAATTCTAGTGGCCATCTAGGTTACAAGAGATATCAGTTAAATTATTCAAACACAAATTAAACGACATTCATGCAATTAAACCAACAAAAATCTAGCCATACATCATGATTAACCCCTTCATCGATCCCAAATCCCTAATTAAAACTACTCACAATTCATAATTGAAGAATCAATAGAATTGGAATAAAAAGAATTAATTGTCATTGATTAAAAAGATGAAACTGACAAAGAATCTCAGGGTCTTGAACAAAATAGCGGAAAAACACTGTAAAACACGTCCCTAAGCCTCTCTCTAGGTTTCTGAACCAGAAAACGGGGTTAGGGAAGCCTTATTTATAGAAAACAACGTGTTTTGGTCGAAAAAGGACAGATCCGCGGTACGCACAGAGCCTACGCACGGCGTGCGTTGCGTCCGACGGACCTGCGCGAAAAATCGGGCAACGCACGGCGTGCGTTCACCTATGCACGCCCGTGCGTTGCTGCCAGTAGCTCCCCTTCATCGAATTCCTTGAACGCACGGCGTGCGTTCCCATACGCACGACCGTGCGTTGCTGCCAGTAGCTCCCCTTCGAAAATAATCCTTGGACGCACGGCGTGCGTACCCGAACGCACGGTCGTGCGTTGCTCTTTGCTGTTCCTGACCGCTACTGCCACGCACGCACGCCGTGCGTCCCTGTACGCACGCACGCCGTGCGTCCCTGTACGCACGGCCGTGCGTGGCCTTTCTTCTTCATTTTCTTCGGTTTCTTCCGTTTTTAAGCCTCCGTTTGATCCCTCGATCGATCCAGTAACTCTTTCTTCATCAAAACATCATCGTGAATCTCTCGGTGGCCTCCAGAAACTCCGAATTCACTCTCGAATGCTTCTTAACTCGTCCCGATCACTTCTCAAATGCCGATGTCAGGTCTCAAAAACCTGATTTCAACTCTGAAAAATACCAAAACTCATACCCACGCCCGGTACACATGACTTGAGCTAAAATTGAGACTTACGACACCCAAAAGCTAGGAAAACCATCAAAATCCGACTCCAACACGCATCAAATGCGTGTTGAAATACAAACTTATCACTTAGCGTTCTTGTAATCCAGATTTTTAGCTTTGTTTGCATTGAACTTGTCTGGTTGACCACGCATCAACAACTTATAAGTGCCCAAGGATATAATTTGAAGTTCTTAAAGTCACCGACCCAAGAGAAATGGTCAAGATTGATCTTCGTTGAGTGGTCCGTAGTAAGCAATACACCATCAACCAAGAAAAGTGAAGCCAACTTCACCATTGTTAAGGGGTCCATCCTCTTTTTCGGTCTCACTTCCTCCATTTTTTCCTTCAACTCTTGGTATGTGAAACGATTGTTTCATGCTAAGAACAAATCTGCCACACCACCTTTCTCATTCTTTTTAACAAATGTGGCCCGGCTGCCTGGCTAGTGTGCGCGGGCAGTTTGGTAATTTTACAAAACTCTTGAAAATGAACATAAAAATCTCCCCTCTTGTGGAAAACCATAGCTCATCCACGGGTTTTCGCCGCACCAGCCGCAACAATAACATGTGGATAATCTACCAAAAAATGTAGGTCTGGAGTGTCAGCGAGATGTCCCCATGGAAGCTTCTTGAACAACTCCATTTGCGTAATGGACAAGGACGACTACAAGAGGTTTCTCAATACGCCAAAATAGGAGCAGAGAGAATATTGGGCCGGGAAATGGGACTCAATAGGAATGACCAGTTCATGCTTCTTCCTACGAATAACACAAACGAAGTCATATTTTTACACACGGGAAAACTGTCAAATAGGTCCTCGAACTTTCATAAAAAAGTCAATTAAGTCCTTCTATAGGAGACTCTGTCCAGTCGTCGCAATTTGGGGCGGTTCTCGGTGGAATTTTTTGATGAAATTTTTTGAACATCTTATTCACCAAGTCTAGTTTACTCATACCAAATTTCAGCTAAAAATTTAATCGGGAGCGCATTCAAATTAATTCGAGAACGCAAAAATGCACAGTTATCTTCAAGAATTAATTTGAACGTGTTCCCGATTGAATTTTTAGCTGAAATTTGGTATGAGTAAACTAGACTTGGTGAATAAGATGCTAAAAAAATTTCATCAAAAAAACCCACCGGGAACTGCCCCAAATCGCGATGGCCGGGCAGAACCTCCTATAGAAGGACTTAATTGACCTTTTTATGAAAGTTTGAGGGCCTATTTGACAGTTTTCCCTTTTACACACATAATGACTTACACCAAAATCACTTGTAGAGGCCAAACCGTCTATGCACAGACGTTGTATTTCAATCTTGTAGACAATATTAAAATCCTACAATCTGGCCCCTTAACGACTACAAAACTCTATTACACTGTGCTTCTCATTTCATGAAATTCAATATTCCAACTTTAAACTTCGAAAAAACCCTAATGATTTCAAAAAAAAATTAATCACCAAGAGAGACAAACAACACATCACATATTACGGACAATAGGGGATGATAGTGAACAATACTACTAACAAATGTCTTCAAGAAGTGGATGTTACCCTTTCTTTAAATCCTCAGTCATGGATGAATGTGATGTACGAACCATCATCTTGATGTGGATGCTAGACGCCTGCTTTGGAAGTGAGGTGAGGGAGGGGAGATGGTCGCTTGGTGATGATGAGGTTGTGTGTGACACCTGGGCGATAGCTTCCAATTTGGATGCTTGACGGCGAAGAACAACAACGAGGTGGGGTGAGATATGCATAGAGAAAGAGAGAGAAAACGACGAAGAAGATAGGTGGAGAGGTGGGATTTTAGGAAGAGAGTCGCACGTGGGGGGAGAGAGGTGGGAAAAAAATACCTGATCTGATTTTTTATTTACCTTTTATATGGTGTACAATTTGTGTACATCACATGTACACTAAGCACTTTTTAGGGTTGTCACGCCCAAAAAAATGAAAAATTCTTAGTGTATATGAGTTATACACAAAATGTACGCAAAACTCCTCCAATTGTCTGTGTATACGGATAATTCATTTGGAAAGGTACAAAATTTGATGCCAAAATCTCTCTAATTGCTTGTGTACACAAACAATGTACAATTTATGTAGACACTAGTTGTGTTACGCGCGTTGCACGATGGGAAGATGCCCAATAACATGCATGACTTAATGACACTATCATGGTTTCATGTAATATTTCTTCAAATTCACAATTTAAAAAAGTTGTAATCTTCACTCAAAATGACCTAAAAACATAAATTCAACATGAGAATCTAAATTAGACTATGAATTGAAAAGAAGTTTCATATTAACAAAAACACTCACGTAAACAAATTTACAAACATCAAGAGTGCTTTAGATAGAATTTCTCTTTTCAAATTAAATATAAACAAACAATAAAATTACAAATTGTGAGCCTCTCGATTTTGACAATTACATCTTAAGTTGCAATTTTCATATACAATGTAAACTGATTCAGAACTACACTGATTTTATGATTATTAGCAAGAAAACATGTGAGAGATGAATCGCTTCTCATGTTGAAATTTAGGGAGTGTTTGTAAGAATAAAAAAACGCTTTTCCGTCTTTTAGTTTTAGAAATTTTAAATGTGTTTTCACGTGACATATTATGTTTAAATTAAGTACTAAAAAACTAAAAATTGGAAGCTGGTAGATGATGCTTTAATTTACATTGTTTTCACGTTTTCTATTATACAAAAAGTATTTTTTACAAATACTGTCAACTTTTTACTTTTTCCAAAAACACATTTTTTCAAAACACTCCCAACTTTTATTACTAAGCACATTTTCTAAAATTACTTACAAAAATAACTTATTAAAAATAGAAACAATTGTGAATGCTTTATTTACCTCGTGGATATTGGACGTATGAATTTAGTAATCTTGGCATTCCATGTCCAGTTCAATTCAATAAACTCAAGAATAAACCCAATTCATTAAACTTAAAACCACTATGTTCACTTTCTATTAAAAATTGCTTGTATACCTAGCAATGATGAGGATTGCCTCATTGGCACTTAAATGAGATAAAATATACGGAGCATGATGCATAAGATAAAATGCTAGAAGTGAGTATGGCCTGAGAAGAGAAGAGAGAATCAGATTGGGAATAACATTTATATAACGGAGATATATAACGGAAAGGGCTTAAGTGAAAGGTTTTAAGTTTTAGTCATAACATAGATAGCATAAAGTACAATTAAGTATTGCCTTTATTACAACCAACACATTTTGCATTCCTAAATAACCCTAACTCTCATTCATTTTCATAAGTTTGTAAAGAAAAGATTTTGTATACTTGGAGGATGGCCCAAAAAATGTTTCACTCGAACCGCAACCCAACTCGCCTAGCCGCGTGTTTTCTGTTTGGTTTTCCAGCCCCATGGTCCCTCCTCATTCCGGCTTCTGTCCGAGTCACACCGTGGCTACCTCTGATACACCTTTTCCGCCGTCGTGCTCGTTATTTCCCGGCGGATCCGGGTGAGTTATTTTCTACGGATGAGCCCACGATACTCTACCAATCGTTATAGCCTCGTTTTTCATTTAAATTATTTTCTGTGTATGCTTCAGCGATAGGGTTTCTCCCCCCGTTTTTAATATAGGGTTGGTTATACATAATTACACAATAAGTTAGTACCATAGTAATTACTTCCTAAGAAGACGTTATCTTGATGCAATTCGTGGTTTTATATTATAGTATGTGCCTCTCTTTGACTCTTTGTATCTCTAGGTCCTAAACACAGTGTTTGCAGTCACGGAATAAGGTGTAGTAACTAATCCTTCACCCCCACAAATCTGAAATTATGTTTTCCTTTTGTTCTAGTTTGAACCTTCAACGGATAACTGTGAGTTCAGTAGAATTTGGATTCTTATGCGTTTTTTAGCAGGGTTCTGGGAAATAACTGTAAAAGAATCCTGTTTTCATAGTTAACTTTATCTCTTATGACTTAGAACATTACAGTTAGCTCTTGAGGATACTGGGGTGAAGGAAATATGACAGTTTCTATTTTTGTGCCAATTAGAATAACCCCAATAATTTCAGATGCATGCCAGGGTGAATTGGTTTGACTTTATTTCTTTCCTTATATATGGATTTTTAATCCAATTTCATACTAACGTAGAATCTTTATAGTTGGCGTTGGTGGGTCTCATAGGCCCTTACTTTAAAAACATCTTTTCAATGTCCCAGTTTTGCTACATTTGGTTTGTGGATCAGGAGGGAGATTTGACTCAAACCAGTTAAATTACTTGAAAGCAAGTGCAACTTAACACCAACACATTAAACTGTTCTGTAAACATCCTTTTCAAGATACCATAACGCATGTGAATCACATGACGCTAATAAACATTATGGAAACTTCTTGACAACTCACAGTACTTGAGTCGCATGTGTGGGATCCTAACCTATTTATGTGAGTGTTTTAGAGTTCATTCTTCCTGTGTGGAACGTAACTCATAGTACTCTTTTTCTTTCAAATTCAGGAAGAGCCCTTGTAGTTTTGCATTTCAAATCAACTTTGTTTTTAGCAAATACCAGAGTATACTTATGTCTTTTTGTGCTTTTGATTTTCTTTTCTTTTTATTAGTCTTGTGAAGCATTGATGAAAACTCTATGCTACATCTGTTTTAACTTTCACTCTGGTAATGAGCTTGTCTTTCTCTTGTATCCCGTATTTGCTTTTCAGAGGGTGCATTTGTTAAAGACCTGTCTTGCTGTTTAAGGTTGGACACATTTGCTTTGGAAGTCATGGGCAGCACATTTAATCCTCAGATCTTAGTGGATAAGCTGGCTAAGCTCAACAGTTCACAGCAAAGCATCGAGAGTATCCTGGAATATTAGTTTAAGCACTCCCTTTGTCTCATTTTGTATGACTTCCACGAGTAACAAGGACTGCCAAAGTTATTGTATATATTTAATTAATATCATATTAGCAATTAAAACTATTTATTTTTAAAAGTTACATGAAATTTTGTACCTAAGCAGAACAATCAAATTTGGAAAAAGTAAAGTTTGTTAAAGGAAAACCAAGAGAGAAAGAATACTCAGTTTGATTGATAAATGCTAAAAAAATTATATTAGTGAGACAGGAGTAAGTTAATTTTTTGTAGTTTCTCTGTTTCTGCCAATATCATTTTTAGCATTTGATATATATCATTCCCGACTCCTGATATTTATGACTGTTATTTACATGGAGTTACTCATTTGGTAATTGGTATGTATTTAAAAAAGAAAATGCCCTTGACACCAACAAGCTCTATCGCATTGGTGTATTTTTCACATGAATAAAGCAAAACAAGTTGTTGAAACCTGGGAACGCCAATTTCATTGTTCCCCACGTGAGCAGCGTTTGGCTTTTCTCTATCTTGCAAATGATATTCTTCAGAACAGCAGGCGCAAAGGTTCAGAATTTGTGGGTGAGTTTTGGAAGGTTCTTCCTGGGGCTCTGCGCAAAGTAATTGATAGCGGGGATGAATTCGGAAGGAATGCTGCGCTACGGCTGGTATGAATTTATATTGTACATTGTTTTTTCTTCAGGATAAGTGTTCACACTTGTAGATTGCGTATTAAACATGGAAACAATATTTAGGTAAAAATATATGGACCGAAGCAGGCCAAATGTGTGTGTGTTACCAATGCCATATGAGTTGTGATGGTTATGGCTTGACATTGCTGTTTTGGTTTTGCCTAATTGTCAGTACACAGAAGAATGAGAAGATTGGAAAGATATTTACGATTCCAGTCAACCCTAGTTGCTTTTTCAGAATCACAATAGATTATAAAATTACCTTATGATTAATGTCAAGGTTGTTAAGATTTAAGACCAAGGTTGTTAAACTCAAGATCCTTGCTCAGATCCAAAGGGGTCTAGGAGATTGTAACTCGATGATCGTAATTCGAATCTTAAGACCCTAGAATCAAAGCTATCATGCACATATGTATGTAATTATATGTCAATATGTGTGTGTGTATGTATGTAGATATATATTTAGACTTAACACTTTTCAAATATTAATAACATAATGTCATTTTCTTAATGGTACAAAATAAAATCAAAAATACAAATATGGAAAACGAATTAAAAATACTCAGCTTGTAAATAAAAATTCTTAAGTCTTAGAAGATTATACGGAGAAGGGACAAATGTGTTTTCTGAGGAGAAGAAGAAAACAAGTGTTGCAGAATAGGAGAACGGCAGAAGGCGAACCTGAAGAAGGTGTCATTTGGGTCTTTGTAGATCGTTATTTTTTTCAAACTTGAGTCATTTCTGCTCAATCTGCATCCTTTCCGATTTCTAACCCTGAGTGTCATTTTGGAATTCCGTCCATGTGTGTCGTATTCTTTCCCTACGATTCCGCGATCTAACGAGTTGACTCGTCGATCCGGCAATCTCTCTGCGATTTCTGATCCAAGCTACGGTCCAGCTCAACCATATACCCACAACACTTAAGATCGTTCGAGTTACAAGTTAACTCGCGGTCTTGATAACCTTGATTAAGATGTTATTTTATGTTTGTTTTTTGGATGGGATCCTAGTTTCTTTCCATTTAAATGCTTAATCTTTATATGGTGTTGCTCTTGCCATAAATTAATTTAGCCTCCGTTCATAAGTAGCACATATGCAATCATTTGTTGTTGTAATAATTTGCGTTGAATAATACAACTATATTAGGAATGCCAATAATTTACTTCGTTTTCCATATATATGATCTTCAGATTGGTATTTGGGAGGATAGAAAAGTATTTGGCTCTCGTGGACAGATTCTCAAAGAAGAATTTGTGGGGAAACAGGGTGATAGTAGCTGTAGAATTGAGAAACCCTCTGGATTCAGATTGGTATATCAGTTTTTCTCTAAATACATTTTTTAGGATTTCGTTGCTGACAATTAAATAGATAACAGACCCAGCCATCTTACTTTTTTTTCTTTTTCTTTTATAGAGGCCGGTTGGAAATGGACTGGACAAAGTAGTTTCGTGTTATCAGGTGCTATATGGTGGCCAACTAGATGAGGATGCTTTACTAACTAGATGTAGAAATGCAATAAACTCAATTGAGAAAATCGATAAGGCAATTGAAGGTGACCTTAATTCAGGTATGTCCCTTCTTTACTTCCTTGCCTTAAGCATATATATGAATATATATATATATATATATATATATATATATATTCATTTATCTATTAATTCACTTACTTTTCAAATTTATTTATTGTGTTTTGACTTTCAAGTTGTTCTTTGATAAGGTTTCGGTTTGGCATGACATGGTTTTTTATAAATCACTTTTGTTTTTCTTTTGACTTCCAAAATTTACCTTGTGATATGTAGTCGAGCGTAATTACTAGTTGGTGGTGGTAGTTGGGGATATTAAATGAGGCTAGTAAAGTAACAACTTTTTCTTTTACCAATTAAGGGGAATACTCTAATTGGGGTTGGCAGAAAAAGAAAGTACGTAATTTGTTTAGGGACAAAAGAGGTATATATGTATCCTGTAATAATTTTAGCCGTGTCTCGAATAATTGAGTTTCCGCTTTCAGTTTTTTACGCAAGTTTTGTATGTATGAACCATCCTTGTAATGTCTTATTATGTACGTAGTAATAATTTATGACATGAGATGTTTGACGTACTCTTGGATTGCCTAAAGTATTTAGGGACCATCTTTGTAAAATTTTAGCTCAAATTGTTATATTTTTTGTGTTTCTTTAATATATTGTAAAAGGACACATTCACGAATCTGGATGTGCACATGAGCTGAAGGAGCAGCAGGAAATTTTGAAGGATTGCATTGAGCAGCTAATAACTGTTGAAGCATCTAGATCAAACCTTGTGTCGCAACTTAGAGACACTCTAAGGGAACAGGTTGATTTCCTAGTTTCATCTTATTTGTATATAACAATTATTTGATATTTGTATTTTCACTTCTGATTGATGACGTTTATGTTTTATTAAACCAGGAATGTAAACTAGATTCAGTCCGCAGTGAACTTCAGGTAGCCGATAATTCTGATTTTTTATTATTAATATACATATTGCAAATTGAGTTCCCGTTTGGTATGTTTTTTTGGCTTTTTACCAAATACTAAATGGCCGACTGGTAGCCACTGTTTTGACTTATAAACTGGAGTTTTAGCAAACACTAATTTATTGACTGCTGAATTGGTAAACGATTTTAAAAATAGAGTTAGAGTTGTGTTTTTGGCTGAAGTTTCTGAAGATAGTCATTTTAGTTTTTTATGTGTCTTTTTGTCTTTATCTTGTGACTCTTGTCAGTAAAAACACATTTTAAATACCGTTTCATCAATTCCAGCCAAATTTCTCAGATTCTTCCATTATATGCCTTACCAAACGGGCTCTAAATCGGTTTAGGTACATAAAACATGAAGGGCGGGCCCGACACGAATGGGTACGTCCTTTTTCAGTACGCCTGCAGACCTTATCCATGTTGGTATAACAACTTGAAATGGTGGTGCGGTGTCTTGTTTGTGTTTGTAGGCTGCTCAGTCACGCTCAGAACAAGCGTACAATATAGGCAACCGGTTGCAAAATGGTGATGACAACATGCTGACATTGGGCGAGCAAGGTTGGAGTAGTGGTGGTCCTCCTTTCCCCCCTTCTCAAACGACTCACAACGGAGAGCAATCAGCTCCTGTAATGTACACCCGCCAGTTAGAAAAGCCCGCTCTCCACCTTGAGGAAGAAGATCCCAAGTCTGCAGCAGCAGCAGTTGCTGCCAAGCTGACCGCCTCAACATCCTCTGCCCAGATGCTGACCTATGTCCTCTCTTCTCTTGCGTCAGAGGGCGTAATTGGAAATCAAACGAAAGATTCCACCTGCAACAATTATTCTCCTGCTGAGAAGAGGGCAAGACTGGAAGTCGAATATGTTCCAAATGAACAACCTCCTCCCCCGTCATCTCCCCCGCCACCTATGCCCCCTCTACCCCCCATGCAACCCTACCCTCCCTACCTGGAAAACCAGAGTGCAGGTTATAGTTATCAACAGGTCCTTCCTCCTATCAATGGACTATTGCCCTTTTCAGCTCCTTCGGGAAATGTTTTTCAGGTTTATCATCCATCTGATGGTACTTTCTACGCTCCTCCACAACCGGCCTTGCCGATGGCCCATCCGGCAGCCGGCAATAAGATGTGATAGAAGTGTTTGTGTGTGGAGTGTGAGGACAAATTGACGTTAGGAATTTGAGGATGTATCTGTTTTGTCTTGTCTGACATATATATACACATTACACAGACACCCATTATTAACTTCTTTTATACTTACTGAACTGGCGGACATAGACTAGAAGTAAATATTTGTAGCTTGTACTTTGTATTGTTTTCATATTGTTGTACTTGATAGTTTTTTAAATGGAAACCGTAAGTCCGTAATACTCTATAATCTATATATCCAAAATAATTGTAGCCACAACAACTAACAATTCAAATGATCGATGTACATTTTCGTGTTGGCCATGTACGCTGAAGGCTATGTTAATTCTTAAATTCAGCTAATAGTTTGATAAGTAGCCCTGTTTGGCCAAAGAGCTAAAATCAGCTGAAACTGAAAAATATGGACTGAATTCAAACGTTTAAGCACCAAGCGTTTCTATTCAGTCTCTGGTTCACTGCATTCCTCTGACCAAACTATCCCTGATGACAGTAGACTTGGCATATTGCAGGACACCGCTATGCTCTGGAATTGGATTTTACCATCGATATTGTAATTAGAGCGTAGGCATACCTAGCTATCAATTGAGATGTACATCTAGCTTGAGTATGGGACATACGTATATCTTAATTGAGATGGGACACAGTTGGTCATCATCTGCAAGTAAATTGCACTTCCTGGCACATCCCTTTTTGGAATCTTCATTATATATGTGTACATATATTCATTATTTATTTATTTATTTACTATTTTTATTTTACTACTACTATTATTATTATTGATATTATTATTATTATTGCTTATATTGAGAGAGAGTGAAGGTAAAAGGAAAATGGTAGGGAGAGAGTGAAGGTAAACGAAAATGGTATCTAATGTGAGAAGTGTGAAATTTTCACTTTTATTTTCGTACGATAAGATTTTTTTATCCTTACTATATACTCCGTATTCGAATTCGTATAAGACCATTCGAATTCGGAAAATTCAAATACAAATACAAATAAGAATATTAAATTGAGAAATTACCCTAAATAGGACTAAAAGCACTTCTATATTCCAAAAATAGGACTGTCATGTTTCTATTCCCAAAATAGGACTAATTACTGCCATGTTTTGGCAGTACCAGGCTTTAAAGATGACAGTATTTTCCAAACTTGACAGTAATTACTTCTATTTTGGGGGAAAAAACATGACAGTCCTATTTTGGAATTTTCAAACTTATTTAGTCCTATTTCGGGAACTTTCCCTATTAAATTTGATTCGAGTTGTTATCAAATACAAATAAGAAAATCAGTGTATTCGATTCGAATATTAATCAAATATATTTGATTAATAATAGTGGTAAACTGGTAATATTAATAATAGTATTAATAATAATAGTAATAACACTATAATAACTTGTAAAAGATAGCAATACTCTCAAAGTATAGCCCATATATACATTTATGCATACAGATTCCAAGCCCATTTGTGATAAATCAGAATATAATTACAAATACAAATCATTTTTTTGGTTCAAAAGTCTTTCAAAGACAATATATATAATTATGTATTTGATTCGAAGAATAAAATTAGAGTCGTTTGACTTTAATATATACAACTATCAACTCATTTCACACATTATAAGTATATTTTCTAATATGTGTGTCAATGTGTGTGTGTTAGTATTTATTTCAAAAAGTTTGAAATAGATTTATATTTAGTAATCATAAAATTGATTCACTTTAGTATATCGTGCACAATCTAAAAGCTTCCCATTCTCTTATCTTTGCATTCACTTTGTTTCGGACTGAGAGCAGATTCCTTGGAATAGCAAACTCTGCCTAGTCCTCAGTCAGCTTGCAATCCAGGTAGTTGAGAATTGCTTCAGATGGAGTTCTGCCAGGAACAATCTTTCTATCTGACCATTCAATGGCTTCTTTGAAAGAACCTCCAGAACCAATTTGGACAAACCAATCGTTGTCAAGATAGAGGTTTTCCTGTTGGAGAGGAGTCAGTTTCTTCTTCATTTCTTCAAATTTGACTCTTTCTTCCTTAGAAAGTCTGTTGTTTGCCCAGTCTAGAGAAAAACCACCAGACTTCTTCTTGGTTGGTTTTGGGATGGCAGGTGGCATTGAGGGGCCAACAACTGCTCTCTTCTTCAATCTGTGTTGCTCAAAGTAAGTAGCTGGGTCTGGAGTAGATGCTCTGGCAGGTTGGAGTTGAAGAAGCTTAGGTTGCTCAAGGTCCTCTTCCCCCTTTTTGGCATCATGGAGGTCCTGGTGGAGGATGAAGATCTTCTCGAACTCAGAGGCATGAGCTTTGCCTAAGTCTTCAATAGCAGTAGGAAGGATTTCTGTGACTTGAGCTAGAGAATCTAGCAAATCTTTCTGTTTCTCCACATCAGTTGCTATAGTCTTCGTGTTGCTCTCAAGTAGAACTAGTTTGTTGTAACGTTCTTTGTCAACAGCAGCAGCAACTTCTGTTTTCTTCATGTTTTCAGAGCAGAGGGCTTCTATTCTGTTGAGCTGCTCAGCCCTCTCGCTGTCAGAAGCCTTCAATACATCAACAGAAGAGGCCAGAGAGGAGATAGCCTTTTCTTGAGTATTGAGGATATCTTGAACTGAGGTCAGGGCCTTCTGAATTCCTTCTACAGAAGTGGTAAGAGACAGAAGATCAGAGTTGACCTTTGTTGCAAAACCTCCAGCAGCTTGCAAGAACTCCCTGAACTCCTCATTTGGAACTTCCTTTTCATAGCCCAGCATTTTGAGTCTTCGAATAGTAGGTCTTCTGGGATCATGCTCTTGGGCAGAGGAGCCAGACTTCTGTTGGTACCTGGGAGGGGTCTTCTCTCTTTTGGAGATAGCAACATTGGGGTTACTATATAAGAAACCACCATGTCCATAAACCCTTTGGAAGGTAGATGACTCATCATAACTTGAGTAGTAGGGCACAACATCCCTGTTTACCTTCTGCTTTCTTGTCATGGAAGGTTTTGAGGCAGTATAGTGCCTAGAGTAGCCCAGTGGTGCTGGAGTGACAGAAATGGTCTTAGGGTCACAGGAGCTGTTGCTTCCCTGTTGATGCTGGTTGTGAGGAGAAGGAGGTGGGGGAGATGGTGATCTGGATTTGCGGGGTGTGAGCTGTTTGCAGGGTGAAGGGTGTCTGGAGGAGGTCTTCTGAGGTGAGGGAGTTGGAGTTTTCTTTGGTGAGGTGTTTTTGGAAATGGATTTCTGAGGTGAAGGGGTTTTCTGGTTAGGTTGTTGGGAGGATTGAGTGCTTTGCCTGTGAAGAGACTCATTGGCAGAAGCATAAGGTGTTGAGGCTTTCTGTGGTGGTGATGGTGGTTTAGAAGATGATGAGGATGAGGGTTTCTGTGATGGAGACTTGGATTTTTGTTTGGGTGAAGGAGAGGGATGGGGTGTTGTCTCCTTTGGTGGTGAGGGAATGTGGACAATAGGAGATGCAGGAGGAGTATGAATAACTACCTCAAAATTTTTATGCTGAGCCCTTCTCCATTCTGCAATGAGTTCGGCAAGAACTACATTGGCATTCGATGGTTCTCCACCCAGACCTTTCTCCTGATGGTTAGGGTCAAGAGACTCCTTCAAGGTCTTCTCCATCAGCCAATCATCAAACAGAGGCCTTTCTGTGTCAGTCAGAGGAGCAACAACATCTACTGTTGGAGAGCTTGTGCAGATTGCTTTGCCCTTGTAAGCCTTCTTCTTTTCAGCTGGAACTGAGAGTAGGAAGTTCTTGTCTAAGCACTGCTCTACATCTTCCGTTCCCACCCATTTGAGGACTTTTACTTCCTCAACCTCATAAAATGGGAACATCCTCAGAATTTCAGAGAGGGGGGCAACTCTCCACTTCCTCCATGCTAGAACTCTCTCAAACTGCCTATCCAGGGCATTGAGGTAATCAATCTGAAGTACAGAGGTCTCAGGGGTTCTGTTGGTGACCTCTTGGTGTTCTGGGGAAGAAACCACCAAAGGTTGTTGTACTTCTTCAACAAAGAGGGGACTATTCTGTTCCCCTGAGCATCAGCAAGTGAGGTAGAAGAGGAGATAAACACTATCTTCTTACCTTGCCAAGTGGGTTGTTGAGGCTGTTCTGTTGGCACAGAAGCATCAAGTTCCTCCTGAACTTGAGGCTCTTCTTCAGACACATGGATGACAGGCGTCATCTGCTTCTTCTTCTTCTTCTTCTTCTTCTTAGCTATAGGAGCAGCAGAAGGAGTGGATTCATCAAAAACAGAAATGGGTTTCTTTCTCTTGGTGACAAGCTTCTTTGTCACCACCTTCTTCACCTTCTCCGGAGCAGCCTTCGTGGTGACAACTTTCTTCACGACCTTTTGAGCCAGAGGGATTTCATCCTCTGAGTCTGCATCAGAAGGAGTGGGGGCCTTCTGTTGCTTCCTCTTCTTTGGTCCATCAGGTTTCTTAGGCTTGATGGCCTTCTGTTGCACCTTCTTCCTGGCCAACTCAAGCTTATTCAAGCGTTTCTTCTCTGCCTTGAGGCTATGTCTCTATCCTTGGATGTGGTAAGGAAGAGGAGCTTGGAGAAGTCAGTTTTTATAGGGTCTCTCAGTCCCACGCCTGATTTGACTAGCAACTCTGATAGCAGAAGCCCATAGCCCATGGGTGTGTTGAATAGATTGGTTTCCTTGTCTTTCTTATTTATGAATTCAATGAGAGATTTGATTATCACTTGTCCCCAATTAATGTTCATTCCATGAAGAACTGCGTAGATAGCCTTTGCATTCTGAACGGTCAGGCCATCAGTAGACGTGCTCTTGCTCCATACACATCTGTGAAAGATGTTCACCAGCTTTTCAAAGTCACTTTGAACCAGGTGTTTCTTGTTAAGCTTTGTAATTTGACCAACTTTTGGTCTGCAGTAGAGTTTCACAAAGTCCTCGATAAGTAACCTGACTTCATCTAGGACGACGAAGCCTTCATCATCCTCTTCTTGGTTCTCCTGTACTCCAAATAGTGCGTTGATGGTGTCCGGAGAGAGGATGGTGTCATCACCATTGACATGTGAGCAAACAGTTTCACCCTCAATGGTGCCGTTGAGATAGAACTCAATGATGTCCTTGTTGTTGTACTCTGAGAAGTGATAACTGACCACTTTATCCAGCTGTGAGTCCTTCATGCCCTGGATAATTTTGTTCATGGTTTCCTGGTTTGCAGCCAGTTCAGGAAGTGCGGACAGGTCGCAGTTCATCCCGGTGTAGATATTTTCCATGAGGGTATCAATTTCCTTAGGGGCGAGGTCATTGATGTTGATGAAGGCCATTTCTGAGAAGGTTGGAAGTTTGAGAGATTGAGAGTTATGAAAATTCGAAGGCTTAAGAGAGAGTAGATTGCAGTAGCGGTTTAGGTTGAAGACGAGGGATATATATGATTTTGGGTTAGTGGATGTTTGAGATGATTTGGCGGTTTCTGAGGTTGCATTTAATGGAACATGGCCATAAATAAGACGTGGTAATAAAGACAACGTGGCGCAGTAAGTGTTACGCGGCTGTAATTATTTCAAGGGTATGGGAGTAAATGACCTTCAAGAGGTAACTAAGGTCAAAACTCGGATATCTCAAAATTTGTCAAGTCCACAACCTTCTGTTGAATATTTTCTGACCAGAGGGGTTCTGGCACAAAAGAGTTCCTTTTAGCAGGGGTTCTGTTACAGAAGGGTTCTGTAACAGAATACTTCTTCAGCAGGGGTTCTGTTACAGAAGGGTTCTGTAACAGAGAGCTTATCAACAGAATAGCTTTCCTTCAAGAATCTCTGGGGATATCATCCATCATGCCCATCTCTTCTCTCAGCTTGTTGAACCTTGCCTCAGTGAGAGGTTTGGTTAGGATATCTACTAGCTGGTCTTTTGTTGGAACATGCTCTATGGAGATATGCTTCTTCTCCACATGATCTCTGATGAAGTGATGTTTGACTTCAATGTGCTTTGTCCTTGAGTGTAGTATAGGATTCTGAGTGATGGCAATGGCACTTGTATTGTCATAGAGGAGTTTGATCTCCTTTGCAGAAATGCTATAATCCTTGAGTTGTTGCTTCATCCAGAGTAGTTCAGCACAACAGCTTCCGGCAGCAATATACTCAGCTTCTGTTGTACTCGTTGAGATAGAGTTCTGCTTCTTGCTAAACCAGGAGACAAGTCTCCCATCAAGCAGTTGGCAATGACCAGAGGTGCTCTTTCTATCCATCCTGCAACCTGCAAAATCTGAGTCAGAGTAACCAATTAGCTCAAAGTTACCTCCCTTGGGATACCATAGGCCTGCATTAGGATTTCCTTTGATATATCTGATAATTTTCTTTGCAGCACATAGATGGCTCTCCTCAGGCTTTGATTGGTATCTGGCACAGATTCCAACAGCAAATGATATGTCTGGTCTGCTTGCAGTCAAATAGAGAAGAGATCCAATGATTCCTCGATACATTGTTGCATCAACATCCTTTCCTTCATCATCTGGTCCAATGCCTTGAGATGCATTCATGGGAATCTTAACAGAAGACTTCCCATCTAGTCCAAACTTCTTGATGAGTTCTCTTGTGTACTTCCCTTGATTGATAAAGATTCCTTTTAGAACTTGTTTGACTTGTAAACCAAGGAAATAGCTCAGTTCTCCCATCATGCTCATCTTAAATTTTCTCTGCATAACTTGAAAGAATTTCTTGCAGAGTTCTGAGTTAGTACTTCCAAATATAATACCATCAACATAAATTTGTACTAACAGAATATGGTTAGCAACATAAATCTTAAATAAAGTTTTGTCCATCTTTCCTTTAGTAAACCCATGGTTTACTAAGAATAGGGACAATGTGTCATACCAGGCTCTAGGAGCTTGCTTAAGACCATAGAGGGCTTTTCTAAGCTTGTAGACACAAGAGGATTGAGTAGGAATGAAAAAACCTGGTGGTTGTTCCACATATATACTTCCTCTTCAAGATCTCCATTTAGAAATGCACTCTTGAAATCCATCTGGTAGACCTTGATATTGTTGTAGGCAACATAGGCTAGGAAAATTCTGATTGCTTCCAGTCTTGCAACAGGAGCAAAGGTCTCATCAAAATCAATGCCTTCCTCTTTGCAGTATCCCTTTGCCAGAAGCCTTGCTTTATTCCTTACAATGTTGCCTTTTTCATCTGCTTTGTTCTTGAATACCCATTTGGTTTCAATGACATTCTGGTGCTTTGGTCTAGGAACAAGTTCCCATACTTGATTCCTTTTAAATTGAGTGAGCTCTTCTTGCATTGCATTGATCCAATCTGAATCTTCTAGAGCTTCTTCAACACTCATTGATTCCATCTGTGATATGCAGCAGGTGAACATGGTTTCCCTTCTGGATAGGGATGTTCTAGTTTGAACACCACTTGTGACTTGACCAATTACTTGATTAGAAGGATGATCTCTTAACCAAGTTAAGTCAGGTTCTGTCAATTGTTGTCTGGGGTTCTCTGGTTGTTCATCTTTTGACTTCCTTCAAGGTTTCTGTTACTTCATCAACAGATGTGTTAACATCAAACTTTACATGTATGGATTCTTCAACATGTAGAGTCCTTCTGTTGAGTATTCTATAGGCTTTGTTAGTACTTGAGTAGCCTATGAATACACCTTCACCAGCTTTCTCTTGAAAGACCTTTAGATGCTCATTTCCATTGTTGAGAATGTAACATTTGCATCCAAATATATGAAAGTAGTTGATGTTAGGTTACCTTCATTTCCAAAGTTCATAGGGGGTCTTCTGATGGTTCTTGTGGATCATGTTTCTGTTCTGAGTGTAACATGCAGTGTTGATTGCTTTAGCCCAGTATCTCATTGGTAATCCTGATTCAGCAATCATGGTCCTTGCAGCTTCCTTCAATGTTCTTTTTCTTCTTTCTGCAACACCATTCTGTTAAGGTGTTCTGACAACAGATAGTTGATGGAATGTTCCGTTTTGATCACACAAGTCCTTGATCACTTTGTTGACAAACTCAGTTCCTCTGTCAGATCTAATTGTTCTGACTTTCATGTTCTTTTCAGTTTGAAGTTGTTTCAACAGAGATGGCAGCTTCTGAAGAGTTTCATTCTTCTTGGTCAAGAACACTGTCTATGTGTACCTTGAGTAGTCATCAACCATGACTAGTGTATATCTTTTTACACCAACACTAGGAGTTTCAACTGGTCCAAATAAATCCACATGGATAAGATTTAAAGGACTAGTGGAAAGATCTCCTGCAATCAGTTTGAATGAGTTCTTCACTTGTTTGCCCTTCTGGCAAGCGCTGCAGAGGGTCTCCTTCTTGTACACATGTCTGGTAGACCATCTACAATGTGTTCCCTTGCTATTTTATTGATTGTTTTGAAATTCAGGTGGCTAAGCTTCTTGTGCCAATCCCAGCTTAGCTTTGAATCTCCTTTGGCTATCAAGCAAACACCATCCTTTGTTGTCTGCCAATCTACAACATAGATGTTCTTTCTTCTGTTTGCTGTTAGAACCACTTCCTTTGTTGTCTCATGCTTGACATAGCAGAGGTCCTTTGTAGATTCAACTGTGTAGCCTTTATCACAGAATTGGCTAGCACTCAGAAGGTTGAATTTCAGACCCTTGACATATGAGACATCATCAATGATTATCTGGTTCATGATCAGCTTTCCTTTTCCTTTTGTTTGACCTTCTTTGTCATTTCTGTTGGTCCCGATTGAGTGGGGAACAGTCTAGAGGGGGGGGTGAATAGACTGTTCTGATTTTTCAGATTTTTCTCTAAGTCAAAGCTTGACTTATGAGAAGTGATCCAAATCTGAAAACAGAGATGGTCGAGTTCTGATGTCAGAGCTGGACCAGGCAGCGGATTAAGATTTAGTCAGGATAGCCTCAAGACAAGTACTAAGGGAAATGCCTTTCTGATAACTCTTCACACAAGATCTGGTGAACACAAATTCCAAGTCTTTAAGAGTTATACAGTTAGAAACCTAAGTGCAGGAATGAAATGCAGTAAAGTAAATGACACCAGGGTTTTTATAGTGGTTCAAGGAACAACGCGTTCCTCTAGTCCACTGTTCCACTAAGATTGTAAAGCAACAGTTACAATGCCTTAGTCCCTAGCACTTAAGAAGTTCTCCACGTCTTCTTCAAGCCTAGTTGTCACCCCGGATGCAGTCCTGCTTCCTGATGACTGGTCCTTTCACTCAGCTTCCCGGAAGTATCACCACTTCACTACTGCAGTTACTTGGACGCCCTTCTTTGCAGAAGATGTTCTGAAAAACAGAGTTTTTCTCCAACTTGCTTCGTTACAAAAGATTTGTTGTTGAAGATCTTGAAGTGTTGAAGAACTGAAGGAACTTTGCTCTTCGTTGGGGTTGAAGGATTTGAGTAGTTTAATCTTCCCAACGTAAGCTTTGTCTTGTAGGATGAATATGGAGTTTGAATCTCAAGAGAGCTTGTTTGAATATTTCGAGAGCAAAAGTTACCCGGTTGTTCTTCATGAGTATCCTTTTATACTAGGAGTTGCCTGCCCGTTGGAGGAGGAGACAACTGCATTGAATGCGCGTACTGTGGAGTTGACCGGTTGGACCCGCATATTTGGCAAGTTTCTATTTTTGTATAATATTCTCCAGGAATCTCGGTCAATCATCTGCAATAACTCCACAGCGTATCAGGCTCATTAAATGAGCATTAAATGCTTTCCTTTGATGAAATATCTCCTAGGCGTTAGGGAACTTCCCGTTAGTTATACGGCCGTAGAAAGCAGCTTCGAAATCTTCTAAGTGTCCATCCAGGTCCGATGAGATTCTCTGGTGGCATTCTGACCTTGGATTCTGATGAACTTAGTAAGGGAAATCTGATACTTCTCTGAAGTTGAGTTCTGATGAAGCTTTACATCGAACTCTGATAGTTCTCTGATGAGCAACTCTGCTGGTAGCTCTGATGCTTTCCTGATGAGCAGCTCTCATGGATTATCAGACTTGTAGTTCAGCTAGCATCTCTCATAAATTGCCAAGAGCAACTCTGAAGGGCAATTCTCATAGCAGCTCTGATGCTTCTCTGAAGAGCAACTCTCATGGAGCAGTTCTCCTAGCAGTTCTGATCTGAAGTACCAAGAGGATCTCTGATCCGACGACTATGCTAATACTTACAAGGAAAATTCTAATACAAAATTTCTATAAGGGGGTACTTTAAAATTCTAATCTAACCTAGCATCATCAAAATCTAATTACATTTATTCCTTACAATTTCCTCCAAAGGTAACTCTAGGTCCATTTTTTTTTCTGGAACTCTGTTAGGCAACTTTTGTCACTTGTCATGTGCCTGGAGCATCCACTATCAATAAACCATTGTGGTTCTGAGATAGCTCCAGCACATAGTTCCTGCAAAATTAAAAGGAAGATTTAGGTACCCAAGCTATGTTGGGTCCTGGGGGTAATGGAGTCTTGGTAGTTGGTACCACTTTGGTCTCATCATGTAATACCCAAGATTAATATAAAAAGGATTAATAGTACTACTCAAACCAACAGAGATGCATCTCCTTTTAAGGGAGCTCATCACTAAGAACTCCAAAGTTAAGCGTGCTTGCACGGGAGTAGTCTTGGGATGGGTGACCTCCTGGGAAGTTTCTCAGGGCGCGCATGAGTGAGGACAAAGTGCGCGGTAAAGGCTTGTGGTGGTTTGTGGGGACAGTACTAGAGGTCCAGAGTAACTACCTCGGGTCCTGCGGGGCCGGGGTGTTACAGGTGGTATCAGAGCAACCCCGCGACAGTGTGATGAGATTGAGATTTGAGATTGGTTCAAGGGCGCAACGAGGACGTTGCGATCGTAAGTGGGGGTGATTGTAATACCCAAGATTAATATAAAAATGATTAATAGTACTACTCAAACCAACAGAGATGCATCTCCTTTTAAGGGAGCTCATCACTAAGAACTCTAAAGTTAAGCGTGCTTGCACGGGAGTAGTCTTGGGATGGGTGACCTCCTGGGAAGTTTCTCAGGGCGCGCATGAGTGAGGACAAAGTGCGCGGTAAAGGCTTGTGGTGGTTTGTGGGGACAGTACTAGAGGTCCAGAGTAACTACCTCGGGTCCTGCGGGGCCGGGGTGTTGGTCCCGTTAAATATGGTAATCAGTCTAGAGGGGGGGTGAATAGACTGATTGGTTTTTCAACTTTTTCTCAAAGTCAAAACTGACTTATCAGAGAAGGTCTGATTCTGATGACAGAGAAAGGCTGGTTCTGATATCAGAACTGGCCTTGGCAGCGGATTCTGATCTGTCCGGGTAGCCTCAGAAAAATACTAAGGCAAATGCCTTTCTGATAACTCTGGGAACAAGATCTGCTGAACACAGATTCCAAGTCTTAGAGTTAATCAGTTAATATCCTAAGTGCAGAAATATAAATTGCAGTAAAGTAAATGACACCGGATATTTTATAGTGGTTCAAGGAACAACACGTTCCTCTAGTCCACTGTTCCACTAGCTTTGAAGTAGATCGGTTACAAAGCTAAATCCTAGCACTTAAGAAGTTCTCCACGCCTTCTTCAAGTCTAGCTGCCACCCAGGATGCAGTTCCACGTCCTGATGGCTGGTCCTTTCACTCAGCTTCCCGGAAGTATCACCACTTCACTACTGCAGTTACTTGGACGCCCTTCTTTTCAGAAGATCCTTTGAAAAACAGAGTTTTTCCTCCAACTAGCTTCGTCACAAATGATGTTTGATGAAGTTCTTGAAGTGTTGAAGAACAGGATGAACTTTGCTTGTTTGTTGGGGATGAGAGATTTGGAGTTTGAATCTTCCCAACGTAAGCTTGTCTTGTTGAAGGTTGTAGAATTTGAATCTCAAGAGAGCTTGAATGATGAGCAAAAGTTGTAGCGAAGTTGTTTTCCTGATCTTCGGTGTGTAGCTTATATACTGAGGTTGTCTGCCCGTTGGAGGAGGAGACAACTGCATTAAATGCGCGTACAGTTGACTTGACCGCCGTTTTGGAAGGTTTCTATTTTTATAATATATCTTCCCGGATTTCTTGGTCAATTATTTGCAATCAATCCTTCAGCGTATCAGGCTCATTTAATGTGCATTAAAAGCTTTCCTTTCATGCACAGTCTTGTAGCCGTTGGATGTTTTTACCCGTTGAATTCAGAGCTGTTGGATGTTGCTTGAAATTTTTCTAAGTGTTCGTCGGGCTCTGATCAGGCTCTTCTGATATATTGGATTCTGATGGCTTTCTGATGAGTTGAGTTCTGATGGAGTTCTGATATCTGACTGAACTCTGACTCTGATAGTTCCGCTGATGAGTACCTCTGATCTGTAGTTCTCATCGGTCATCAGATGTCCAGGTTTATCAGCAACTCTCATAGTGCCACTCTGATGGACTTCTGCTAAGAGAACTCTGATGGAGCAGTTCTCATAGAGCAAGTCTGATTGAGCAATTCTGATGCACTTCTGATCTGATCCAAAGTAGAGCAACTCTGATCGTCGACTACACTAATACTTACAATTGAAAATTTCTAATACACAAAATCTAATTTGGGGTACTTTAAAATTCTAATCCTATAGCATCATCAAAATCTAATTACATTTATTCCTTACAATTTCCCCCTTTTTGATGATGCCAAAACCCTTAAACTATTTTCCAGAGAAGTGCCTTTCACCATAAAGAAAATAAGTTAAAAATAAACTTTCATTTAAAGTCTTGGTGGGCACTTGGCATAGGAAAGTAGTAAGAGTAAGATACAATTTAATCAAATAAATAAGATAAGAAATAACACAAGATATCAGAGCATAAATAATCAGAATGCAATAGAGAAATAATTTGAAATTGCCATGCAAAATAGAGGCAAGCTGGTTATCTTATTAATGAAAGATATTTAAAGCAACAAGAGGATAGAGTTTAGATATCTTCCTCTTCTAGATCAGCTTCCTTGGCTTCAATTTCTTTCAGATCAGCATTGACCCTAGCTCTGATTGTAGCAAGATTCCTGGGATTCTGATATTCTGACCAGGCTGGTTCAAGTTGACAATCAAGATAGTTTCTGATGGCTTCTGATAGGTCCTTGCCAGGGATCACTTTCATCCGCCACCAATCTTCTGCTTCTTGCATAGAACCACCATGATTAATGATTATCAGCCCATCTGTATCAAGAATGAGATTCTCTTGTTGTGTGGGGGTCATATGCTTCTTCATTTCTCTGAATTGAGCAGCATCAGGTTTAGCCAAGTCACTGTTGAGCCATTGGGCCAAAGTGAAAGTGGAGGCTGTCTTCTTTCCTTTCTTGGACCGAGGAGGAGGAGGTCTTTGGATACCAACAGCTAGCCTCTTTTGCCTTGCTCTTTCAAAGTACCTAGCAGGGTTAATGGCTCTGGAGCTTGGGCCTTCTGCTTCTCTGGGAGGTGGGACAGGTTCTCTGCTATCTTCCCCCTTTTTGGCATCAACAAGATCACCAAGTAGGAGTCCAATTTTTGAGAATTCTGTAGCATTGCTCTCTTTTAAAGCTTCAAGAGTACCTGGTAGAGTCTGAGTCACAGAAGCCAGCCCTTCTATCAGCTCCTTTTGCTTGCCCACAGCTGATTGAATATCCTTGGTAGTAGCTTCAAGGAGAGTCAACTTGTGATCTCTGTCCTTTCCACTGTTTATCAGCTTGATGTCAAATTCCTTCAAGGTTTTGCAGATGTCCTCTACATCTGTGAGCTGCTCAGCATGCTTATCAGAGGACCATTGAAGATCATCCACAGCATCAGATAGGTCTTGAATAGCCTTGTCTTGAGCAGATAGAGTCTGTGATTGTGAGAACAGGACTGTGTGCAGACTGGCAACCTCAGAAGCAATGTTATCAACCTTCTCATTGGATGTCTTCATGTAGCTGAAGAAGGTAGTCGACAGTTGTGAGAGGGCGTTGGCGATTTTCTCAAGTCCTGACTCAATGTTGTACTGCACCAAATCCAGATGAGCATCATGCTTCTGATTTAGTACAAGTAGCTTGTTCAGACCAGCCACCATCTGATCTCCAAAGTCCTCTGCTGATTCCACAAATTCCTGGAAGGGAATGAGGACAGCTTTGGGTGGTTCTGGCTGAGGTACTTGATTGATTTGAGGTTGAGGTTGAGTTTGAGGTTGATCAGGAGATAGAGGAGGAGTAGGAGTCTTTCTCTTTGCAGATTGAAGATCACCAGCCATTGAAGCTGTGAGAAACCCATCATTATCTTCAGTTGAGGAAAGAATCCGTACAACTGGCTCTCTCTTTTGTGTTGAGGCAGCAGAATGCTGAGGGGAAGGACAGTTAGATGTAGGCTTCTGCTGAGGAGAGGGAGATTTGGATTTCTGATGGTTGGGGCTCTGATGAGGTGAAATCTGAGGGATAGGGGTTCTCTGATGTTGTGATGGAGGAGGAGGTGAGGGTGATCGGCTTCTGATGGGGGTTATCTGATGACAGGGTGATGGTTGTTTTGGTGTGGAGGATTTCTTGGGTGTTGGAGATGGTATTTGCTGAGGTTGAGGAGGAGATGGGGGTGGAGTTGTGGTTGGTGTGACTGGTTTAGGTGAGGGGGATTTGGGAGGTGATGGGATTGGGACAGGAGAGTTAGGAATTACCTCAAGAACAGTTTCTTCAAACTGAGAGTCTCTCCATTCTCTGATAAGGTTCATCATTGCCAGAGATAGGTCATTGGCAGTGGAGGGTTCACCCTCTGCACCTGGAAGGGGTTTCATCTTGATCATAGACTCCCTTCTTTTCTTTTCCATCAGCCAGGCATCAAAGGCATCCCTCTCATGATCTTCTAGAGCCTTGACAGGTTTCTCTGGTGAGGTTGTAGGTACCTTTTCTTTTCCTTTGTAGATTACCTTCTTCTTTTCAAGGATAGAGTGCAGATATTGGAGGTCAAAGCACAAGGAGATATCATCAGTATCTGCCCATTTGAGGACTTCAGCTTCCTCAGATTCAAAGGTGGCAGCCTGAGCAAGAATCTGTTGCAGAGGTCCCATTCTCCACTTCCTCCATGTTAGCACCCTTTGAAATTGTCTCTCAAGAGCAGAGATGGGATCTACCTCAGGAATCCCAGTTGAGGAGGTTGGGTGCTCTGGTGGAGAGATGGTGACTTGCAGTGCTGATTCAGAGATGGGCTGGATCTCTGATTCAGGTTCCCCCTGAGCATCAGAGATCACCAGTGCAGTAGCCAGCTCTGGTGCTGGTTCCCCCTGAGGTTCTGACTCCTTGGGGGGTGAGAGAATCTTCTTCTTCTTCTTTGCCACTCTGATAGGAGATGTGGAGCTATCAGAATCACTCTGAATGATTGCCTTCCTTCTCTTTTTCTGGCTCAACTTCTTGACAGAAGTGATTTTGGGTGGGGCAGCAGCAGCCACAGGTTTGATAGCCTGCTTCTCCCTGTTTTGTTCAAGCTTGTTGGACTTCTTCAGTTCAGCAGCAATGGCCACATTTACTTTGGGAGAGATGGTGAGGAAGATGGTCTTTGTGTGGTCCACAGAGGTGGCTTCTCTGAGAGCTATCTTGGAATTAGAGATAAGCCTGGAGATCAGAAGTCCATGTCCCATCTTTGTAGAGAACATACCAGTCTTTTTGTCCTTCTTGGAAATGGATTCAGAAATGGATTGGAACAGCACTTTACCCCAGTTGATGTTCATCCCCCTGTGAACAGCATATAGGGCTTTGGAGTTGGTGTGATTCATCTGATCAGTTGAACTTGTTTTGCACCACAAGCACCGATGCATAATGCTCATCAGCCTCTCAAAGTCCTTCTTGAGAGCATTCTTTTTCATATACAGGGTTTCTACGCCTGTTGCATCCTCTCGGCAGTAGGTTGCTACGAAGTTTTGAACTGTGATGTTCACATCATCAAGTTCGATGAAGTCAGTGGTGCCCTCCTCTTGAGGCTCCAGAGTGATGCCAAAGAACTCGTTGAGAGCATCAGCATCAATTTTGAGGTTCTGACCCTGAACCTGTGAGTGGATAGTATTGTTGGAGATATGTGCGTTGAGGTAGAATTCCGCGACATCAATGTTGCTGAAATACTCATAGGGATGAGCAACGATCTTGTTCAACTGGGAATCACTCATTCCCTGGATCACTTCGTTCATGATCTTCTGATTTGTTGCCAACAGCGGTAGTGAGGACATATCGACCTTCATCCCTGTGACAATGTTGCTCACTAGGGTCTTTGCTTCAGATTCAGAAAGATCGGTGATGTTGATGAACTTCATTTTCAGTTAGTGAGGAGTTTGAGAGTTCTGAAGATTGAGAGTTTACAGAGATAAAGCTTGAATACGAGGAATAAAATTGCAGTAGCGATTTAGGTTTTCAGAACGAGTATATATGAATTTGGGTTAGTGGACGTTTGATATAATTTACGGTTTCGAGGTTGCATTTAATGGAATGCGGGCGGAAAGCCGTTTTCCAAAAGTGGTAATAACTACCGGGGGTAAAATAGTAACTTCCGGTTTATTGAATAGTCTCGTCCGAAATTTAGAAAATTTTTCTAAGTCCACAGCCACTCTGATAGGTATTAGCCCTTGTATCAGAGATAGAGATGTTCTGATATGAGGACCTCTGATGAATACCAAGTCTGATCCTTCCTGCAACTCTGACTTTTGCAAGTCTGATCCTTGCAATTCTGATTCAAGCTTCTGATGAATAAGAGCTTCGGGTATCAGAGATGGGGTGTTCTGATGAGTCCACATCTGATACTTCTGCAACGCTGATTTATGTATCTCTGGGAAGATCATCCATCATTCCCAATTCTTCTCTCAACTTGTTAAACCTTGCCTCAGAGAGAGGTTTGGTCAAGATATCTGCAAGCTGGTCTTCAGTTGGAACATGCTCAATTGAGATGTGCTTCTTCTCCACATGATCTCTGATGAAGTGATGTCTGATCTCGATATGTTTGGTCCTTGAATGCAGCACAGGATTCTGAGTGATGGCAATGGCACTGGTATTGTCACACAGCAACTTGATCTCCTTTGCTTGCACTCCATAATCCTTGAGTTGTTGCTTCATCCAGAGTAATTGAGCACAGCAACTTCCAGCAGCAATATACTCAGCTTCAGCAGTGCTAGTTGAGATTGAGTTCTGCTTCTTGCTAAACCAGGAGACAAGTCTCCCACCTAGCAATTGACAGTGACCAGAAGTACTCTTCCTGTCCAATCTGCAACCTGCAAAATCTGAATCAGAATAGCCAATTAGTTCAAAATTACCTCCCTTGGGATACCATAGTCCTGCGTTTGGATTTCCTTTGATATATCTGATAATCTTCTTAGCAGCAACTAGATGACTCTCCTTGGGCTTTGATTGGTATCTGGCACAGATTCCTACTGCAAAAGCTATGTCTGGTCTGCTTGCAGTCAGATAGAGGAGAGATCCAATGATTCCTCTATAAGTTGTTGCATCAACATCTTTGCCTTCATCATCTGGTCCAATGCCTTGAGAGGCATTCATTGGAATCTTGACTGAAGATTTTCCATCTACTCCAAACTTCTTGATGAGATCTCTGGTGTACTTTCCTTGGTTGATAAAGATGCCTTCTGGTACTTGTTTGACTTGTAATCCAAGAAAGTAACTGAGTTCTCCCATCATGCTCATTTCAAACTTCTTCTGCATAACTTGAGAAAATTTCTTGCATAATTCTGGATTAGTGCTTCCAAATATAATGTCATCAACATAAATTTGCACTAACAGAATATGATTAGCAACAGAAATTTGAAATAGAGTTTTGTCCACCTTTCCTTTAGTAAACCCATGGTTCACTAAGAATAGGGACAATGTGTCATACCAAGCTCTGGGAGCTTGCTTAAGACCATAGAGGGCCTTTCTGAGCTTGTAGACACAAGAAGATTGAGTAGGAATGACAAAACCTGGAGGTTGTTCAACATAGACTTCCTCTTCAAGTTCTCCATTCAGAAATGCACTCTTAACATCCATCTGGTATACTTTGATGTCATTGTAAGCAGCATAGGCTAGAAATATCCTGATTGCTTCCAGTCTTGCTACAGGTGCAAAGGTTTCATCAAAATCTATGCCTTCTTCTTGACAGTATCCCTTTGCTACAAGCCTTGCTTTATTCCTTACAATGTTGCCTTCTTCATCTGCTTTGTTCTTGAATACCCACTTGGTTCCAATGACATTCTGATGCTTTGGTCTGGAAACAAGTTTCCACACTTCATTCCTTTCAAACTGTGTCAGCTCTTCTTGCATTGCATTGATCCAATCTGAATCTTCTAGAGCTTCTTCCACACACATTGGTTCCATTTGAGATATGCAGCAGGTGAACATGGCTTCTCTTCTAGATGCAGATCTGGTTCTAACACCACTGGTGACTTGACCTATTACTTGATTAGGAGGATGATCTCTTAACCAAGTTAGATCAGGTTCTGACAGTTGCTGTCTAGGCAACTCTGATGGTTCATCTTCTGATACATCATCTTCATCTTCATCTTTGTCTATCCGAACTGGATTGGCAGGAGGAGTTGAGAATATAGGATTGTTGATGGCCTCTTCTGATAGTTCTGAACCCTTATCTTCAAGATTGATCTTCTGCAAGGTCTCTGATAATTCTTCTGCAGAGGTACCATCATCAAATTTGACATGAATGGATTCTTCAACTTGTAGAGTTCTCCTGTTAAGTATTCTATAGGCTTTGCTTGAGCTTGAGTAGCCTAAGAATACACCTTCATCAGCTTTTTCTTGAAATACCTTCAGATTATCCTTTCCATTGTTTAGAATGTAGCACTTGCATCCAAACACATGGAAGTAGCTGATATTTGGCTTTCTTCCTTTCCACAACTCATAGGGGGTCTTCTGATGATTCTTGTGGATCATGCTTCTATTCTGAGTGTAGCATGCAGTGTTAATAGCTTCAGCCCAGTATCTGATGGGCAGTCCTGATTCTGCAATCATAGTTCTTGCAGCTTCTTTCAGTGTTCTGTTCCTTCTTTCTGCAACACCATTTTGTTGGGGTGTTCTGGCAGCAGAAAGTTGATGGAATGTACCATTCTGATCACAGAAGTCTTTGATCACTTTGTTGACAAATTCAGTTCCTCTGTCAAATCTGATTGTTCTGACCTTCATATTTTTCTCAGTTTGGAGTTGCTTTAGCAGAGATGGCAACTTCTGAAGAGTTTCATTCTTCTTAGTCAGAAACACAGTCCAAGTATATCTTGAGTAATCATCAACCATAACAAGAGTATATCTTTTTCCACCAACACTGGGAGTTTCAACTGGTCCAAATAAATCCATGTGGATCAGATTTAGAGGACAAGTAGAAAGATCTCCAGCTATGGGTTTGAATGAGGTCTTCACTTGTTTGCCTTTTTGACAAGCACTGCAGAGGGTCTCCTTCTTGTAGACAATGTCAGGCAGACCATCTACAATGTGTTCCCTTGCCAGTTTGTTGATGGTTTTGAAATTCAGGTGGCTAAGCTTCTTGTGCCAGTCCCAGCTTAGCTTTGAATTGTCCTTTGCTATCAGGCAGGTTCCATCTTTTGCTGTTTGCCAGTCAACAACATAGATGTTCTTCCTTCTTTTGGCTGTAAGAACCACTTCTTTGGTTGTCTCATGCTTGACATAGCATAAGGTTTTGGTGAATTCAACTGTGTAGCCCTTGTCACAGAATTGGCTAGCACTCAGCAAGTTGAACTTCAGACCCTTGACATATGAGACATCTTCAAAGATTATCTGGTTCTTGATCAGCTTCCCTCTTCCTTTTGTTTGCCCTTCCTTGTCATTTCCACCGAAAGTGACTCTGGGTCCATTGATTTTCTGGAACTCTGATAGGCAGCTTTTGTCACCTGTCATGTGTCTGGAGCATCCACTGTCAATATACCATTCTTGTTCTGAGATGGCTCCAGCACACAGTTCCTGCAAGATTAAAAGGAAGATTTAGGTACCCAAGCAGTGTTGGGTCCTGGGGGGTAATGCAGTCTTGGTAGTTGGTACCATTTTGGTCTCATCAACTGAAACCTTGGTGGATGGTACCCATTGTCCACCTGGTAGTTGTAGTAAACAGATGTATGATTCACTTTGGGCAGGTGCTTGTGAGGATCATGCTTTCTGTTTGCATACTTCTGCATAGCCTTCTTGGTTGGAAAGAAGTCCCAGATGCTATCAAGATCAGATGAGCGCTTAACTTTAGGCTTCTGAGGTTGACCAGACAACCTCTTCTGCCTATAGTTAATCTTCTCTTGATATCTGCCTTTCTGATAGCAGTTTCTGATACTGTTGTCATGAGATTGTCTGATGAAGTTAGGCCTTTGATTATTATTTTTCTGAAAACTTTTCCTTTGGTTAGAGTTTCTGCCATATTCATTAGTTTTCAAACTTTGTTTTGGTTTGGCCTTTAGAGTTTGTTTCTCTGGTATGACCTTCTCATGAACAACTTTAGTACCAGAAGTACTAGCATGGCAATTGGGGCTCAGAGTCTGTGGCACTATGACCTTTTTAGCCTTAGCAACTTGGGTGCTAGGCCTTACAGAAGGCTCACCAGACTCTGGTTCAACATATCCAAGACCAGAGGTGAAGTTATGAGAGTCACCAATATTCTTCATGAAAGATTGCATCTTCAGAAGACTATTATATCTACTCTCAAGTTCCTCAATGTCTCTTATTCTTTTAAGAAGAGACTCATTTTCAGCTTTCAGTCTATCTCTTTCCTCAGTTAAGAAATTAAGTTTACACTCAGTCTCTTTCCTTAGATCAGAGATATCAACTTTCAGCCTACTGTTCTCTTCTTTAACACAAGAATAAGTGGCTTGGATAGTTTGGAACTCTTCCCAGAATGATGACATTGGATCATCATTTAAGGCTGTGCCTACCGAAGAAGAAATAGAATCAGAAGTAGAGCATACCTCATCATCTGATTGTGCCATGAGGCAAAGGTCTTCAGTCTCTGCATCCAAGCAGCAGAATGCTTCATCAGAGTCGGAGTCTGAACTGGACTCTGATTCAGAGAGTGGATCTCTCTCAGCTTGTTCTGAGATAAAGGCTCTTCTCCTTCTATGTTGATCATCTGGTTTCTTTTCTTCTTCTTGTCCTTGCTTCTTGGACACTCTTGGGAAGGGGCAGTTAGCCTTGAAGTGTCCAGGCTGTCTACAGTTGTAGCAGAGGTACTCTCCATTGCTTTCAGAAGATTTGGTCTTCTGATGTGGTCTTCTGATGGAAGATGGACTCCTTCCATCTTTCTTCATAAACTTCTTAAATTTTCTGGCAAAAGCAGCCATATACTCATCAGATAAGAGAGTAGAAGGGTCAAAGTCACTTACCTTAGAGGTACTGGCAGTGAGAGCAGTGGTGGTCCTTTCATCAGGAGCTTCTTCCTTCTCTTCATGCATCTCAAACTCATAAGCCTTGAGATCAGAGATGAGTTTCTCAGTGGCATAAGTCTTGATGTTCTTGCTTTCCTGGACTGCAATCACTTTCATCTTCCAAGCTGAAGGCAGTCCCCTGAGGATCTTCATATTGACTTCTTTGATAGTGAGTTCCTTTCCAAGCTCAGAAATCTCACTAATGAGAATCAGCAGTCTCTCATGCATCTTAGCAATGCATTCTTCTGGCAGAAGTTTGAAGTCATCAAACTTCTTCATAGCAATGGTCAACTTGTTATCTCTTTCTTGTTCATCTCCTGCTCCAATCTCATCCAGCTTATCCCAGATTTCTTTGGCAGTTCTGCACTTCTTGATTCTGTTGAAGTATCTTTCATCAATAGCCTTGTAAAGGATGTCCTTGGCTATATTATCTAGGTTGTACTGCTTTTTTTCTTCCTTGGTCCATTCTGACCGGGCTTTCTCAATCATCTGGGGCTGAGAGTTATCAATGGAGTGAGCAGGATTGATCTTCATGAACTGGATAAAGGGGCCATTTTCCAAGACTTCCCACATTTCATCATGAAGGGCACATAGATGTGCCTTCATTCTGATCTTCCAATCATCATACTTCTGATCTGTGAACATAAGATGCTTTGCAAGAGAATTATCCATTATAATAATAAATAAATAGAGGCTAAGAACAAGTGGATCTTTGTTCAGAGAGTAACCTAAAAGATTACAAGAACAAGGAGGCTCTGATACCACTTGTTGGTCCCGTTAAATATGGTAATCAGTCTAGAGGGGGGGTGAATAGACTGATTGGTTTTTCAACTTTTTCTCAAAGTCAAAACTGACTTATCAGAGAAGGTCTGATTCTGATGACAGAGAAAGGCTGGTTCTGATATCAGAACTGGCCTTGGCAGCGGATTCTGATCTGTCCGGGTAGCCTCAGAAAAATACTAAGGCAAATGCCTTTCTGATAACTCTGGGAACAAGATCTGCTGAACACAGATTCCAAGTCTTAGAGTTAATCAGTTAATATCCTAAGTGCAGAAATATAAATTGCAGTAAAGTAAATGACACCGGATATTTTATAGTGGTTCAAGGAACAACACGTTCCTCTAGTCCACTGTTCCACTAGCTTTGAAGTAGATCGGTTACAAAGCTAAATCCTAGCACTTAAGAAGTTCTCCACGCCTTCTTCAAGTCTAGCTGCCACCCAGGATGCAGTTCCACGTCCTGATGGCTGGTCCTTTCACTCAGCTTCCCGGAAGTATCACCACTTCACTACTGCAGTTACTTGGACGCCCTTCTTTTCAGAAGATCCTTTGAAAAACAGAGTTTTTCCTCCAACTAGCTTCGTCACAAATGATGTTTGATGAAGTTCTTGAAGTGTTGAAGAACAGGATGAACTTTGCTTGTTTGTTGGGGATGAGAGATTTGGAGTTTGAATCTTCCCAACGTAAGCTTGTCTTGTTGAAGGTTGTAGAATTTGAATCTCAAGAGAGCTTGAATGATGAGCAAAAGTTGTAGCGAAGTTGTTTTCCTGATCTTCGGTGTGTAGCTTATATACTGAGGTTGTCTGCCCGTTGGAGGAGGAGACAACTGCATTAAATGCGCGTACAGTTGACTTGACCGCCGTTTTGGAAGGTTTCTATTTTTATAATATATCTTCCCGGATTTCTTGGTCAATTATTTGCAATCAATCCTTCAGCGTATCAGGCTCATTTAATGTGCATTAAAAGCTTTCCTTTCATGCACAGTCTTGTAGCCGTTGGATGTTTTTACCCGTTGAATTCAGAGCTGTTGGATGTTGCTTGAAATTTTTCTAAGTGTTCGTCGGGCTCTGATCAGGCTCTTCTGATATATTGGATTCTGATGGCTTTCTGATGAGTTGAGTTCTGATGGAGTTCTGATATCTGACTGAACTCTGACTCTGATAGTTCCGCTGATGAGTACCTCTGATCTGTAGTTCTCATCGGTCATCAGATGTCCAGGTTTATCAGCAACTCTCATAGTGCCACTCTGATGGACTTCTGCTAAGAGAACTCTGATGGAGCAGTTCTCATAGAGCAAGTCTGATTGAGCAATTCTGATGCACTTCTGATCTGATCCAAAGTAGAGCAACTCTGATCGTCGACTACACTAATACTTACAATTGAAAATTTCTAATACACAAAATCTAATTTGGGGTACTTTAAAATTCTAATCCTATAGCATCATCAAAATCTAATTACATTTATTCCTTACACGGGGTGTTACAGGATAATTAATATATATATATATATATATATATTATATATATATTATATATATATATATTATTGTAAGGAATAAATGTAATTAGATTTTGATGATGCTATAGGATTAGAAAGATAGAGTACCCCCAAATTAGATTTTATGTATTAGAATTTTCAATTGTAAGTATTAGTGTAGTCGACGATCAGAGTTGCTCTGTTTTGGATCAGATCAGAAGTGCATCAGAATTGCTCAGCCAGACTTGCCCTATGAGAACTGCTCAATCAGAGTTCTCTTACCAGAAGTCCATCAGAGTTGCACCATGAGAGCTGCTGATAGATTTGGACATCTGATAACCGATGAGAACTACGAATCAGAGGGACTCATCAGCGGACCTATCAGAGTCAGAGTTAGAGTTCAGTCGGAGATCAGAAAGACATCAGAACTCAACTCATCAGAAAGTCATCAGAATTCAGAAAGCAATCAGAATCCAATGCTTCAGAAGAGCCTGATCAGAGCCCGACTAACACTTAGAAGATTTCAAGCAACATCCAACAGCTATGAATCCAACGGGTAAAACAACCAACGGCTAGAAGACTGTGCATGAAAGGAAAGCATTTAATGCACAATAAATGAGCCTGATACGCTGAAGGATTGATTGCAAATGATTGACCAAGGAATCCGGGAAGATATATTATAAAAATAGAAACCTTCCAAAACGGCGGTCAAGTCAACTGTACGCACATTTAATGCAGTTGTCCCCTCCTCCAACGGGCAGACAACATCAGTATATAAGCTACACACCGAAGAACAGAAAAACAACTTTGCCAAGAACTCTTGATCCATTTCCGAACATACTTCTTGAGATTCAACCTTCATAACACTCTACAAGAAAAGTCAACGTTGGGAAGATTCAAACTCCAAATCTTTCATCCCCAACAACGAGCAAAGTTCATCCTGTTCTTCAACTCTTCAAGAACTTCATCAAACATCATTTGTGACGAAGCAAGTTGGAGGAAAAACTCTGTTTTTCAAAGGATCTTCTGAAAAGAAGGGCGTCCAAGTAACTGCAGTAGTGAAGTGGTGATACTTCCGGGAAGCTGAGTGAAAGGACCAGCCATCAGGACGTGGAATTGCATCCTGGGTGACAACTAGACTTGAAGAAGGCGTGGAGAACTTCTTAAGTGCTAGGGACTAAGCTTTGTAACCGATCTACTTCAAAGCTAGTGGAACAGTGGACTAGAGGAACGAGTTGTTCCTTGAACCACTATAAAAATATCCGGTGTCATTTACTTTACTGCAATTTACATTTCTACACTTAGGATATTAACTGTTAACTCTAAGACTTGGAATCTGTGTTCAGCAGATCTTGTTTTCAGAGTTATCAGAAAGGCATTTGCCTTAGTGTTTCTGAGGCTACCCGGACAGATCAGAATCCGCTGCCAAGGCCAGTTCTGATATCAGAACCAGCCTTTCTCTGTCACCAGAATCAGACATTCTCTGATAAGTCATTTTGGACTTTGAGAAAAATTGAAAAACCAATCAGTCTATTCACCCCCCCCCCCTCTAGACTGATTACCATATTAAACGGGACCAACAATTATATATATATTATATATATATATATTATATATATTATAATATATAATATTATAATATATAATATATATATATATATATAATATATATATATATTGTAACACATGAGATTTAATATTACAATAATATATAATATTATTGTAACACTTGAGATTTAATATAAACGGATTAATAGTAATACTCATACCAACAAGGTGCATCTCCTTTTAAGGGAGTTCATTAGCCAAGAACTCCAAAGTTAAGCGTGCTTGCACGGGAGTAGTCTTGGGATGGGTGACCCCCTGGGAAGTTTCTCAGGGCGCGCACGAGTGAGGACAAAGTGCGCGTAAAAGGCTAGTGGCGGTTTGTGAGGATAGTACTATTGGTCCGGAGTAACTACCTCGGGTCCCACGGGGCCGGGGTGTTACAAATGGTATCAGAGCAACCCTGCGACAGTGTGTTGACCCGTTGGATATCGGGCGGGCACTTAGCGGGGGGAGATTCTGGGATTTGATTGAGATTTGAGATTGGTTTATGGGCGCAACGAGGACGTTGCGTTCCTAAGTGGGGGTGATTGTAACACTTGAGATTTAATATAAACGGATTAATAGTAATACTCATACCAACAAGGTGCATCTCCTTTTAAGGGAGCTCATTAGCCAAGAACTCCAAAGTTAAGCGTGCTCGCACGGGAGTAGTCTTGGGATGGGTGACCCCCTGGGAAGTTTCTCAGGGCGCGCACGAGTGAGGACAAAGTGCGCGTAAAAGGCTAGTGGCGGTTTGTGAGGATAGTACTATTGGTCCGGAGTAACTACCTCGGGTCCCACGGGGCCGGGGTGTTACACATCAGGTGAAACCTTGGTGGCTGGTACCCATTATCCACCTGGTAGTCATAGTAAACAGCAGTATGATTCACCTTGGGCACATGCTTGTGAGGTTCATGCTTTCTGTTTGCATACTTCTGCATAGCCTTCTTTGTTGGAAAGAAGTCCCATATACTATTAAGAGCAGAGGGACGTTTAGCTTTGGGCTTCTGAGGTTGACCAGACAACCTCTTCTGCCTGAAGTTAATCTTCTTGATATTTGCCTTTCTGGTAGTAGTCTATGGCATAGTTATCATGAGGGTGTATGTTGAAGTTTTGCCTTTGATTATTATTTTTCTGAAAACCTCTTCTGTTATTAGGGTTTCTACCAGGTACATTGGTTTTCAAAATTTGTTTTTGTTTGGCCTTCAGCTTTAGATTTTCTGGTTTGACTTCCTTATGAACAACTTTAGTGCCAGAAGTGCTAGCATGACAAATGGGGCTAGACACCCGTGGCTCTATGACCTTATTAGCCTTAGCAACTTGGGTGTTAGGCCTTACAGAAGGCTCATCGGATTCTGTGAAGACACATCCAAGACCAGAGGTGACCTTATGGTAATCATCAATACCCTTTAGGGAAGATTGCATCTTTAGAAGGCTATTGTATCTGATTTCAAGGTCCTCAACTTCTCTTATTCTGTTTAGAAGAGAAACATTTTCAGCTTCTAGTTTATCTCTTTCTTCAATCAGGAGATTAAGTTTGCACTCAGTCTCTTTTCTTAAGTCAGAGATTTCAAACCTTAGCTTACTGTTTTCTTCTTTAACAGAGGAATAAGTGGTTTGGATAGTTTTAAACTCTTCCCAAAATGATGACATTGGATCATCATTTAAGGTTGTGCTTACCGAAGAGGAAATAGAATCAGCTGTATAATATACCTCATCATCAGATTGTGCCATGAGACATAGGGCTTCTGTCTCAGTGTCTAGGCAATAGAAGGCTTCATCAGATTCTGAGTCAGAATTGGATTCTGTCTCAGAGAGGGGGTCCTTCTCAGCTTATTCAGAGATGAATGCCTTCTTTCTTCTGGCATGATCATCATACTTCTTTTCTCTTTCATGTCCTTGCTTCTTAGACACTTTTGGATGTGGACAGTTGGCTTTGAAATGTCCAGGCTGTCTGCAGTTGTAGCAGAGGAGCTCTCCACTGCTTTTAGAAGACTTGGTCTTCTGGAAAGGCTTTCTGCTCGATGATGGACTCCTTCCATCTTTCTTCATGAACTTCTTAAATTTTCTGGCAAAGGCAGCCATATATTCATCAGATAATAAAGTAGAAGGGTCAAAATCTTTTACCTTTGAAGTGCTGGCTGTGAGGGCTGTGGTGGTCCTCTCTTCTGGCACTTCCTCCATATCATCAATCATCTCATACTCATAAGCTTTGAGATCTGAGATCAGCTTCTCTGTAGGGTAGGTCTTGACATCCTTGCTTTCTTCGACAGCAATCACTTTCATCTTCCAGACTGGGGGCAGACCTCTGAGGATCTTCAGGTTGACTTCTTTGACTGTGAGTTCCTTTCCTAGCTCAGAGATCTCACTGGTGAGAATCAGAAGTCTGGCATGCATCTCAGCTATGCACTCCTCAGGCAGAGTTATCAAACTTCTTCATGGCTATTGTCAGCTTGTCGTCTCTCTCCTGGTCATCTCCAGCTCATATGAGATCAAGTTTGTCCCATATTTCTTTGGCAGTTTGACACTTCTTGATCCTGTTGAAATATCTGTTATCAATGGCCTTGTAGAGGATATCCTTGGCTATGTTGTCAAGGTTAATTGTCTCTTCTCTTCTTTAGACCATTCAAATCTGGCCTTTTCAATCATTTGGGGTTGTGTGTTGTCAGTAGAATGTGCAGGGTTCACCTTCATGAATTTGGTGAAGGGTCCTTCTTCTAGAACTTCACACATTTCATCATGAAGAGCACAGAGATGTGCCTTCATTCGGATCTTCCAGTCATCATACTTCTGGTCTGAAAACATAAGATGTTTTGCAAGAGAGTTATCCATAATAAGAATTAAAGAGGCTAAAACAAGTGGATCTTTGTTCAAGGAGTAACCTAAGAGATTACAAGAACAAGGAGGCTCTGATACCACTTGTTGGTCCCGGTTATTAAGGTAACAGTCTAGAGGGGGGGGGGGTGAATAGACTTTTATGGTTTTTAACTTTTTCAAGTTAAGTACCAAGGTTAACAGATTAGCATGTTCTGTTGAGAACAGACTGGCAACGAATGGTCTTCTGGTAGGTGTTCTGTCGGGATAGCCTCACAGAAATGCAAAGGAACTAGGCCTTCTGTTGACTCACAAGAGGTGTTCTGCTGAACACAGATAGCACTTCTTTGGAGTTAAGCAGTTTAAAAGTAAAAGCGAGTATTAAAAGCAGTAAGTGAATGACACCAGGGATTTTTATAGTGGTTCAAGGAACAACTCTTTCCTCTAATCCACTGTTCCGCTAAGCTTGTAATAAACCAATTACAATACTTAAGTCCTAGCACTTAAGAAGCTCTTCACGTCTTCTTCTAGTGTAGATGTCTCCTGGGATGCACTTTCTTGCTTCCTTTAAGACTGATCTTGTTTCACTGAGTCTCCTTGAAGTATCACCACTTCACTTACTCCAGTTACTTTAAGATGCCCTTCTTTAACAGAAGATGTTTGTGAAAACAGAGTTTTCTCCAACTTGCTTCGTCACAAAGAATGTGTAGATGAAGTGATTGAAGTGTTGAAGAACTGGAGGAATTTTGCTCTTGTTGGAGTAAGAAGATTATATGAGAATATGATCTTTCCAACGTAAGCTTTTCTTGTTGATGAAGATGGAGTTTGAATCTCAAGAAAGCTTTTTGAGTTGTAGTGAGAGCCAAAGTTGTTCGAGTAGTTCTTCAAGTGTATCTTTTATACTATGGTTGTCTTCCCGTTGGAGGAGGAGACAACTGCATTAAATGCGCGCGCACTGTTGAGTTGACCGGTTGGGCCCGCAAGGTTGGCGACTTGCTATTTTGGGATAGACTTTCCTGGAATCTCGGTCAATCATCAGCTTTAACTCCTCAGAGTATAGGGCTCATTAAATGAGCATTAAATGTTATCCTGTAGCTTTTCTGTTGAGAACCTCCTAGCCATTGAGGGAATCTTCCATTGGGTACTCCGGCAAGGTAGCTTGCAAAACTGTCTAAGTGTTAGGTCTTCTTGAGTGACAACAGAAGGGCTCACAGAGAGGTTCACACACAGAGGGCCCCGAGCACTTCTGTTCAGAGAACCTTCAGCAGAGAGACAGCTTCAGAGAGCCTTGAGCTCTTCTGTCCAGTAATATTTCAACAGAGAACCATGAGCACTTCTATCAAGCCTAACAGAGAGTCTGTAGGTCTTCTGTCAGTCGATTACTCTAAAATGCTTACACTTAGAAAAATTCTAATACATCAATTCTAATGGGGGTACTCTAATGTTCTAATTAACCTAGCATCATCAAAATCTAAATACATGCATTCCTTACAATGGACATTAAGTAAAAAAGAAATATCATGTAAATATATCAGCATCGTTACAGATATGTATGAAGATTGTATTACCAATGTTCGTACTAGTGCATGGAGGACTAAATAGTTCCATATTACAACATAATTGCACCAATGATGAGCTCTAGTTATTTCTTATTTTCAATTGTCATGTAAAACGTTAAAGTGAAGTTAGAATTGTGTCAATAAAAGCGAGAGAGCGGGGATTTAAGAATTGTAAGGAATAATTGTATTTAGATTTTGATGATGCTAGATTAATTAAGACATTAGAGTACCCCAATTAGAAATTTGTATTAGAATTTTTCCTAAGTGTAAGCACTAGACTAGTCGACTGGACAGAAGATCCCCAGGTCCTCTGCTAACTTCTATGGGACAGAAGTGCTCAAGGCATTCTGAGAGTTATCCCTCTGTGAAAGGCAACAAGAAGTCCTCACACTTAGACAAATTCAAGGCTTCCTACCTAAGCCGGTTAAACTAACGGGATATTCCCTTAACGGCTAGAAGCCTCTCAACGGAATAGCTACAGTACAAGCATTTATTGCTCATTTAATGAGCTCCATTCATTGAGATATTAAAGCTGATGATTGACCGAGATTTCTGGAGAATATTATCCCAAAATAGCAAGTCACCTACTTTGTGGGTCCAGCCAGTCAACTCCACAGTACGTGCAATTAATGAGGCTATCTTCTTCCTCCAACGGGAAGAAAACCCCCAGTATATATGATACACTTTGAAGAACAACCGGATAACTTTTGCTCTCTCTACAAACATTCAAACAAGCATTATTGAGATTCCATATTCATCCCTCTCAACAAGAAAAGCTTGAAAGTTGGAAAAGATATTCTTTCACATTCTTCTCATCCAACTAGAGCAAAGTTCCTCCAGTTTTTCAACTCTTCAAAAGCCTCATATATACATCTTTTGTGACGAAGCAAGTTGGAGAAAACCTTTGTTTTACAAACAGTCTTCTTTTTAAGAAGGGCGTCCAAAGTAACTGGAGTAAGCGAAATTAGGGCTGGCATTTTAAACCGAAAAACCGAAAACCGAACCGAAAAAAACCGAACCGAACAATGAAAAAACCGAACCGAAACCGAACCGACCAAAAACTGAAGAAGACGTGGAGAGCTTCTTAAGTGCTAGGACTAAGGCATTGTAATTGTTCTTTACAAGCTTAGTGGAACACTGGATTAGAGGAACACGTTGTTCCTTCAACCAATGTAAAAACCCTTGGTGTCATTTACTTACTGTTTTTAATACTCGCTTTTATTTTAAACTGTTTAACTCTACAAGACTTGAACTCTGTGTTCAGCAGAACTAGTCATCAGAGTTAAGGTTCAAGAAGTTTATGAAGAAACCCAAAGATGGAAGAAGTCCATCTTCAAGCACAAAGTCATTCCAGAAGACCAAGTCCTCTTATAGCAGTGGAGAGCTCCACTGCTACAACTGCAGGCAACCAGGACATTTCAAAGCCAAGTGTCCACATCCGATAGTGTCCAAAAGACAAGGACAAGAAGGAGATAAGAAGTTTGATAACAGAACTAGAAGAAGGAAAACACTCATCACTGAACAATCTGAGAAGGACCCCCTCTCTGAGACAGAATCCAATTCTGACTCTGAATCTGATGAAGCATTCTGTTGCCTTGATACTGAAACAGAAGACTTATGCCTCATGGCACAATCTGATGATGAGGTATCCTCTACTTCTAACTCTCATTCTTCTTCGGTAGGCACTGCTTTAAATGATGACCCAATGTTATCATTTTGGGAAGAGTTTAGAACTATCCAAACCACTTATTCTTTAGTTCAAAGAAGAAAACAGTAAGCTAAAAGCTGAGATCTCTGACTTAAGAAAAGAGAATGAGGTAAAACTCAATCTCCTAACTGAGGAAAGGGATGAACTTAAAACCGAAAATGTTTCTCTTCTTGATAGAATAAGAGACATTCAGCATCTTGAGGTTAGATTCAATAGCCTTCAGAAAATGCAAACTTCTCTTAAGGCCATTGATGTTGATCAAATGCTTAGCCGTGGTTTAGGTATTGGATATGTTGCAACAGAATCCGATGAGCCTTATGTAAGGCCTAGTACCCAAGTTGCTAAGGCTGATAAAGTCATAGAGCCACGGACTTCTAGCCCAATTTGCCATGCTAGTGTATTTGACACTAAGGTTATTCATGAGGAAGTCAGATCAGAAAATCAAATGCCAAAGGCTCAACAAAAACAAGTTTTGAAAAATAATGAACCTGACAGAAATCTTAACAACAGAAGAGGATTTCAGAAAAATTATAATCAAAGGCAAAACTTTAACAGACACCCTCATGATAACCGTGCTAGAAATGATCACCAGAAGAGCAAATATTAGAAGAAAGTTAACTTCAGGCAAAAGAGGTTGTCTGGTCAACTTCAGAAGCCCAAATTTAACTGCCCCTCTGCTCTTGATAGTATATGGGACTTCTCTCCAACCAAGAAAGCTATGAAAAAGTATGTAAACAGAAAGCATGAGCCTCACAAACATCTGCCCAAAGTGAATCACATTGTTGTTTACTACGACTACCAGGTGGACAATGTGTACCACCCACCAAGATTTCACTTGATGAGATCAAAGTGGTACCGGATGCCCAAAATGTGTAACCCCCAGGACCCAACATTGCTTGGGTACCTAAACTTTCCTTTTAATTCTGTAGGAACTGTGTGCTGGAGCCATCCCTGAGCAAGAGTGGTTTATTGATAGTGGATGCTCCATGCACATGACAGGTGACAGAAGTTGCCTGACAGAGTTCCAGAAAATGAATGGACCCAGAGTCACTTTTGGAGGACATGAAAAGGAAGGTCAAACAAAAGGAAAAGGAAAGCCGATTAAGAACCAGATAATCATTGATGATGTCTCTTATGTCAAAGGTTTGAAGTTCAACTTGCTATGTGTAACACCCCGGCCCCGCAGGACCCGAGGTAGTTACTCCAGACCTCCCCCGGACCTCTAGTACTGTCCTCACAAACCGCCACTAGCCTTCTACGCGCACTTTGTCCTCACTCATGCGCGCCCTGAGAAACTTCCTAGGGGGTCACCCATCCCAAGACTACTCCCGTGCAAGCACGTTTAACTTTGGAGTTCTTAGCTGATGAGCTTCCTTAAAAGGAGATGCATCTTGTTGGTATGAGTAGTACTATTAATCCGTTTATATTAAATCTCAAGTGTTACACTATGTGTTAGCCAGTTCTGTGACAAAGGCTACACAGTTGAATTCTCAAAGGACTTCTGTTATGTAAAGCATGATACAACAAAGGAAGTGATTCTAATATCTAGAAGGAAAAGGAACATTTATGTTGTTGATTGGAAAACTGCAAAAGATGGTGTTTGCTTGATAGCCAAGGGAGATTCAAAACTCAGCTGGAATTGGCACAATAAGCTGAGCCACTTAAACTTCAAAACAATCAACAAACTGGCAAGAGAGCACATTGTTGATGGACTGCCAGACATGGTGTACAAGAAAGAGAGTCTTTGCAGTGCATGCCAGAAAGGGAAACAAGTTAAGAACTCCTTCAAACCCATTGCTGGAGATCTTTCCACTTCTCCTTTAAATCTCATCCATATGGATTTATTTGGACCAGTTGAGACTCCAAGTGTTGGTGGAAAAAGATACATTCTAGTCATGGTTGATGACTATTCCAGATATACATGGACAATCTTCTTGACAAAGAAGAATGAAACACTTCAGAAGTTGTCATCTCTGTTAAAGCAACTCCAAACAGAAAAGAACTTGAAAGTCAGAACCATCAGATCTGACAAAGGAACTGAGTTTATGAACCAAGTCATAAAGGACTTCTTTGATCAAAATGGGACCTTTCATCAACTTTCTGCTGCCAGAACACCTCACAGAATGGAGTTGCAGAAAGAAGGACTAGAACACTCAAGGAAGCTGCAAGGATCATGATTGCTGAATTTGGATTACCAATGAGATATTGGGCTGAAGCAATCAACACTACATGCTACACCCAGAATAGAAGTATGATCCACAAAATCACAAAAAGACCCCCTATGAACTCTGGAAAGGAAGAAAACCCAACATCAGCTACCACAGAAGGCCATGGAGAAGGCTGTCAAGCCTAAGAAAGCTAGTGAGAAGAAGCAGGAGAAGAAGAAGTCACAGGAGGCTCCTGTCAATTTAAGTGACAGAATCTGAGGACTTTTGTCCTCTGGTGAAAAGCCTGCAAAGAAACCTGTCGGAAAGAAGGCTGCACCATAACAACCCAAGAAGATGGTGACCAAGAAACCTATCACTAAAAGGAAGAGACCCTCTTCTGTCACAGAACAGTCCACTTCTTCTGCCTCTCCTGTCCCAAAGAAGAAGAAAATTGTGACCCCTACTTGTAACACCCCAATATTTATGAGCTAGTTATATTTATAATTTTTGTTTATTTTAGTTGATTAAATAAATTACTTCTATGAATAATGTGATATTCTTTTACCATATTGTTTGTGGCAGGTAACGTTGATCGGTAAGCTCCAACAAATTTTAAGTAAAGAAATAATTAATAGTATTTATTTATTAGTTCATTCTGAAGGTTAGAATATAATATTCAGTTGAGTCAGAAGCATTTTTTTTAGAAGACTTAGAAAACCAAATCAATTACCTTGGCCCAAATCGGTATTTGGATTTAAAACCCTAAGAAAAGGTAATTATTTATATACGATCACTCGTAAACCCTTGGTCCGCCCTTTTCTTCTCAGCCTTTGAGATCTTCCTCCCAAACCATCAGACCAAGTTTATTTCATCACCTCTCGATCTGGTAAGCTCAGTTTCATTTTTTGTTGTTATGGTTTTAATCTTGTATTTCTTTTGGGATTGTCTAAAAGCAATTAGCAATCACCTAGGTTGTCTGAAAGCTTATATTGGTCGGCAGGTTGATTTTGACAAAGCTAACAAACTGATTTTAAATATTGATTACTAATCGAGTTCTGACTAAGAATTTCTTCCATGCGTCAATTCATGGACTATAATTCAGAAGAAAATAACAAAATGTTTAATTGTGTTGTTCGGTAAAGTTGGGTAGTAAAGGCTAGGTTTGATAGTATCCTCTAGTTGATTTTGAGCTTAAAGTTTAAGTGGTTAAATAATTCTGTTTTCTGAAAGTGCAAGTGTGCGGCCTGCCTCTGTTTCAGATTTCCTATTATATTTTCCTTCTATTAAAATTCCATACTTTTCACACCCATGGATTCACCTAGTAGAGAAGAAATTTGAATTTGTGTAGTAGGGTTCAGTGCTCCGTAGCTTTAATTACTATAGTTCCAGCTAGTTTGAAAAGTAGTAAATTAGATTGGATTTTTTTTTATCAGTTCAGAACTTTCTCCAAAGGGGTGGCTTTATTGTTTAGTATTTTAGCCCAGAATTAGCAGGTTCCATTATCCTAAATTTATAAAGCTGGAATTCAAGTAAACTGCTTACATGATTGAGTTAGCGTAGTCAATTCCAGTTGGTTTGTAGCTAGTGTGCAGTAGTAGTCTAATTGTTGTCAAGAAGTTTTGGTTAATTTGAAAAGTAGATTCTTATTAGATTTTAAACGTAATTAAAGATTTATGAAAAGAGCTTACCGGAAGACGTTATCAAGGTGCCACACTTATCTGAGTATTTTGAGTTCAGCCGTTAACAGGTAAGTTCACTACCACCTGTACATGTTTGTTCAACCAAATGCAAGAAAGAAGTCTGGTTGATTTTTAGTAGATAATTTTAGACTATTTGCTATTATGTGAACTATGTGAATTATGTGATGATTTATATTGCTAGATTAAGTTATGTTTATTATCTGGCATAGTCAAGATTTGTCAGTACTTTTGTTTCAGAATAAATGATATTTTTAGTCAAGCGTCACCATAAAAAGAACTAATACTTAAAGTGAAAGATCAGGTGATATGTACTCGGGAACAAGTTCCCTCAGTTTATCAGTTATCAGCTTATCAGTTTCAGAGGTCCGATATGTTTAGTGGGTCGCTCCCCTGAGCTGTCGGATTGGCGCCATTGAGTACATATCACGGGCCCACAGAGTAAAATTTGCCACAAAGAGTTATACAGAAAGTTTAATGAGATCTCTTTCAGAAAGTTTTATAGCAAGTTGTTTTTGAGATCTCTTTTAGAAAGTTTTACAAAAAGTTGTTTTTGAGATCTCTTTCAGAAAGTTTTAGAAAGATGTTTTGAGAAAGAAATTTTGAGATCTCTCCAGCATTACTAAGAAATTATTTTAGAAAATATTCTTGTTTTGAGATCTCCTCAGAATGTATTTGAGAAGTTGTGTGTTAGTTATTTGTTCAGTGCATGCTTATAGCCTAAATTTATCTATTGATAAATTGACATAGACTTCTCGATATTTTTGTGGATCCATAGTGACTTACTAAGCGTAAAGCTTATCAGTTTTCTTTTTTCGCATGTACAGATACTAAGGGTAAGGCGAAGGCCCAGGAAGATGATGAGGGAGTGGAACGCGTGCCAAGATGAGTTAACGGGAACGACCTTGGCAGCTTCTAGCTAGTTATTATTGTATTTAAGTATAGTAGTTATAATAAAGTGATTATTATTACTTTATTTTATTAGAGGATTTGAAGATTGAATAAATTCCTGGATCCAGGTGGTTGTCACATTTGCTGGTGATAACTATATTTTATTAAGTTTTTATTTGGAGTTGTTTTAGTTACTATTGAGATTTTATCAGGGTTATTTTCTTAAATAGGCGGCCGTTATATTGCAATTATTTTTAAAGGTAATAAGTTAGTGTAACGTATCCTTTAACCCTGAGAGGGGCGTTATAAGTTTGGTATCAGAGCCCAGGTTGTCCCGTAACTTCAATTGTCACCGTACACGTGCTCGTCATCTTCCAAGTAAGTACTTAATTATGTTAAAAGTTATCTATGTGAAAATATATTTCAGTGTTGTTGGTATTAGTTAGATAGAAAAGTGAAGTAAAAGTAAGAGTAAGAAGTACTCAACTCGTAAACCTTTGTGTTGTTACGAGTTATTCAGATTAAATTTATTCGAGTGCCTATATTCTGGAGATAGGTCTTCTATTTCATATAGGAGGAAGTATTTAGGGTTGTTCTTTAAAAACACCATCTAGTCATACGCCTCTTCCAATTACGTTTTCGCAGCCTTGCATTTTAGCCTATGTTGATCTTTCATAGCATATATTCCTCATACATAGATGTTACTCTTTGTTAAAATCCGAGTTAATTTAAAAAAAAAAAAGAAGTGTCATAGTTTTTATTTTCTCATGATTAAGTAATTGAATTACGTCACATTCAGTGGTAATCCAGCTATCTTTGTATATAGCTTGTAGTTTATTCATGGTCCAAGTCTTATTAGTTATTTTTAAGAATGGTAATGAGTTTGTCTGTTTTTTTTAAAGCATCACATGTAATTGAGTTTACATGAGAAGAATAATTTCTATAAGCGTACAAATCAGTTTGTTATGTATTTTTATCTATTTATTAATTGATCATTTTTTTAAAAATGCTCATGCTAATTTCATTATCTTATTATATTTTTGTAAAAAAAAAAAAATTTAAAAGAGTTATAAGTTATAGCTTATTTTTGTGTGTGTAAAATGTTGGTGCTTCACCTTGGATTTCGAAAGTTCTTAAATAGTGGAGTTAAATTTTTTATCAACAGTTTCAGAAGCTCCATGATTTTCTAGAGTGTTGAGCGTTGGTATCTCAAGTTTGGAATCTTGAGTTGCTGAGAGGGCCCCTCATCAATTTGATATTCCAATAGGAGATACCGGTGATCGGACATTGCTTCAAAATGATCAATGGTCAGATTATACATTTTCTTGACGTTGTAAATGCTTATTTCAAAATAAGTTTTAAAGTGTGTTGATTAATCATTTAATGCGTTTAGTGATTAATGATTAATCACATGGCAGTGATTTTTTTACCAAAAATTCAAATAAGTAAATTTTTTTTAAGTGATATATTAGTATATTATTTAGCTATTCCTCAAAAGTATGTTTCAGAAGAAAGTTTGAGTTTTAAAATTTCTCAAAGCAATCTTAAGGGTATTCTCAGCTCTTGGAACCAAAATTTTTTTTAAAAAAGTGTTGTACATTCTTTTTACCAGGGTTGTCCTCATATCATTTCTATTATTATGTGGTTATAATAAGATATTGAGTCTCTCCACTTAAAATCCCTTCGAATGACCTGCCATTAAAGTCTATATACGTGATTCAAAAGTTTCTAATAGTATCTGGTTCTTAAAAGTTAGATTAGTATAGATGAGTGGAAGGATTAGATCAAACCAGTCTCTGGTATATCATGAGTCTTACAGCCTGTTGCATAGTGCACACGGGATTTGGGAGGTGTGTTTCAATAAAGTATGATCTAAAGTATGAAGATTTCAATAGAATTATGAATATGGTACCATCGAGCTCTCTTATAGGCATTATGTACGAGTATTTGTAGACAGTGTTCCAATGAGCTCGTGCAGGTAGTTGATATGCTCTCTGAGTAATAGAAATATTAGTGAGAATAAAGAGTATAAAGAGTTTGAGACCTTAAACAATTATTTTGTTATGAGTCACCAGCAACTCAAGGGCTTGAACCCCAAGAGTTTAGCGAACAAGTGTCACTCAAAGTTAAGAATATATGAACCCAGTAAGGAGGACCAGAAAGATATCAGTGTAAAAAAAAAGAGGATTCTGAGTTAGAAATTTAATGCGGAAAATTTATTTGTTTAGTCTAAGTTAGTCTTAAATACGCCCCTTTATAGTTTATTACCAGATGACATAGGGAATTAGGTGTTACTTGCAGTTTGGCTTCCTTATTCTTGGAAGATTATGTAAACTTTACCTCTATGAACGAACGATACTTCCTAAGTTATATAGTTGGAAGATTAAAGTTAGAAGGAACAATATTGTGGAATATTAGCGAAGAAGTAACTTTCGATTATGAACGGCCCGAATGAAGTTTACGATTAAAACATCATTATTTTGTCTCGTATAGACTACATGTTTGAACATAACACATTTTATTAGTGAAGTGATGAAGGATTTTTAAAAGAACAAGAAGAAGAAGAAGTCCATAGCATTTTTTCGAATCATCCTACAGCTAATTAAGGAAGCAAATTAGATAGAATTATAAAGTAATTATTGAAAACAAAAGAATGTCTGTTGTCAAGTATTTTGTAAAATTCGTTCAAAAAAAAAAGTATTTTGTCAAGTATTTTGTGTCAGACATTTATGTGTTTGACAACGTCAATTTTTGTTAAACAAAACATTTATGATGTCTTGTTTTTAAGAAACATGAAAATTTGAAACTAAGCAAACAATTCCTTTTGATGTTGACTTTTTAATATTAACCCACTTACTGATTTTCTAGAGGGAGTCCAAGAAGATTTAGTTACAAAAGACTTATTCACCTGAAGATCTTTCCTCTAGATATTAAGACTCTTAGTTTCAATTAATAAATTGTGTTGAAGGATTGAAGGAGACTGATGCTCAACTTATTAGGAATAGCTGTTCTTTTCAAGCTCTTAAGATAAAATAAAATTCTAATTATAAACTATATTCAACTTTGTTGAGTACTTCGATATATTAATTGATGAAGTTATAGTTTTGGTTACAAAGGTACATAACCATAAGAAAGTTTCCCTTTTGATGAAAAGATAATTTTGAGAAAGTTGAGTGGTTAAAACAAAAGCGTTTAAAAGTTTAATCTATTTTAGACTTTGAAAAGAATTTCTTTTAATATAATAGGTAAGTTAGATTACTGCGGATGATTAAAAGAAATGATGATTTCCTATTATGCTTCGGAAAGATTTTTATCTAGAGAGTCACCTTGACAACACCTTGTACAAGTGTAACATAGCAAAAAAAAAAAAAAAAAAAAAATAAATAAATAAATAAAATAAAATAAAAAAATAATTTCCTCAAATTATAAATGATGTGCTAGCCCTGAGTACTTTTGATGCATAAGAAGAAAAGATATCTCAGGGATCCAACAATAAATATATAATACTATGTTAGTACCATTACTAATTATAACCATCCTTATAATTTTTAGGCTTACATATCAGTCCCATAGCACTGCTACCATGAATAGTTTGTGAGATAGCTAGTAAGTTGGTATAATTCATGAGGGGTATAGCATAAATAAAGCAATCTGTTGGATAGGATCGATAAAGTGGCGAATGAGAATCTGTTGGATAGAATCGATAAACAAATTGTGAAGAGGAAACTCTTAAAACTCACAGAGAATAAAACATTTTTCCCCAGATATTGTAATTCCAGAATTTCACCAATCAAGGATGAATTTTTGAAAGACTCCTAGTCTTATATTTTTTTAAATACAAGTTTGACTTATGGTAAACACACCAACAGTAGGTGATTTTGAATTTCATTTTTAGTAGAATGTGGGGTAAGTTTTTATGACAATGTAAAAATTTACTATTGTCTCTCTCTTCATTTTAATAAGCAAACAAGGCAGAGTAATTAGTATGTTGGGAGCTTATGATTTTGTGTTGTAGTGTTAGCAGAAAACAATAGAGTATTTCAACAAGTTTTCTTATTAAGGTAAATTATCAACAAATTGTTAAGATCAGTGTGTAGTCTTAAGTAGAAGTATGTCTCCCTAATAAGAGAAAGATGATCAGATGGGTAAGTAGAAGAAATGTCAGTATGATTTTGGAGCATTAAAGCACATGCTCAAGTAAAGAACTTTGAAAAAAAAGATAATAAACTATTATAGTTACACTAAAACCATTTGAGAAGTCAGAAAAGAAATAATGTGAGACGTCATTACCCCAAGTTATTCCAAGTTTCGAGGACGAAACTTTTATAAGGTGGGAGGGGTTGTAACACCCCAATATTTATGAGCTAGTTATATTTATAATTTTTGTTTATTTTAGTTGATTAAATAAATTACTTCTATGAATAATGTGATATTCTTTTACCATATTGTTTGTGGCAGGTAACGTTGATCGGTAAGCTCCAACAAATTTTAAGTAAAGAAATAATTAATAGTATTTATTTATTAGTTCATTCTGAAGGTTAGAATATAATATTCAGTTGAGTCAGAAGCATTTTTTTTAGAAGACTTAGAAAACCAAATCAATTACCTTGGCCCAAATCGGTATTTGGATTTAAAACCCTAAGAAAAGGTAATTATTTATATACGATCACTCGTAAACCCTTGGTCCGCCCTTTTCTTCTCAGCCTTTGAGATCTTCCTCCCAAACCATCAGACCAAGTTTATTTCATCACCTCTCGATCTGGTAAGCTCAGTTTCATTTTTTGTTGTTATGGTTTTAATCTTGTATTTCTTTTGGGATTGTCTAAAAGCAATTAGCAATCACCTAGGTTGTCTGAAAGCTTATATTGGTCGGCAGGTTGATTTTGACAAAGCTAACAAACTGATTTTAAATATTGATTACTAATCGAGTTCTGACTAAGAATTTCTTCCATGCGTCAATTCAAGGACTATAATTCAGAAGAAAATAACAAAATGTTTAATTGTGTTGTTCGGTAAAGTTGGGTAGTAAAGGCTAGGTTTGATAGTATCCTCTAGTTGATTTTGAGCTTAAAGTTTAAGTGGTTAAATAATTCTGTTTTCTGAAAGTGCAAGTGTGCGGCCTGCCTCTGTTTCAGATTTCCTATTATATTTTCCTTCTATTAAAATTCCATACTTTTCACACCCATGGATTCACCTAGTAGAGAAGAAATTTGAATTTGTGTAGTAGGGTTCAGTGCTCCGTAGCTTTAATTACTATAGTTCCAGCTAGTTTGAAAAGTAGTAAATTAGATTGGATTTTTTTTTATCAGTTCAGAACTTTCTCCAAAGGGGTGGCTTTATTGTTTAGTATTTTAGCCCAGAATTAGCAGGTTCCATTATCCTAAATTTATAAAGCTGGAATTCAAGTAAACTGCTTACATGATTGAGTTAGCGTAGTCAATTCCAGTTGGTTTGTAGCTAGTGTGCAGTAGTAGTCTAATTGTTGTCAAGAAGTTTTGGTTAATTTGAAAAGTAGATTCTTATTAGATTTTAAACGTAATTAAAGATTTATGAAAAGAGCTTACCGGAAGACGTTATCAAGGTGCCACACTTATCTGAGTATTTTGAGTTCAGCCGTTAACAGGTAAGTTCACTACCACCTGTACATGTTTGTTCAACCAAATGCAAGAAAGAAGTCTGGTTGATTTTTAGTAGATAATTTTAGACTATTTGCTATTATGTGAACTATGTGAATTATGTGATGATTTATATTGCTAGATTAAGTTATGTTTATTATCTGGCATAGTCAAGATTTGTCAGTACTTTTGTTTCAGAATAAATGATATTTTTAGTCAAGCGTCACCATAAAAAGAACTAATACTTAAAGTGAAAGATCAGGTGATATGTACTCGGGAACAAGTTCCCTCAGTTTATCAGTTATCAGCTTATCAGTTTCAGAGGTCCGATATGTTTAGTGGGTCGCTCCCCTGAGCTGTCGGATTGGCGCCATTGAGTACATATCACGGGCCCACAGAGTAAAATTTGCCACAAAGAGTTATACAGAAAGTTTAATGAGATCTCTTTCAGAAAGTTTTATAGCAAGTTGTTTTTGAGATCTCTTTTAGAAAGTTTTACAAAAAGTTGTTTTTGAGATCTCTTTCAGAAAGTTTTAGAAAGATGTTTTGAGAAAGAAATTTTGAGATCTCTCCAGCATTACTAAGAAATTATTTTAGAAAATATTCTTGTTTTGAGATCTCCTCAGAATGTATTTGAGAAGTTGTGTGTTAGTTATTTGTTCAGTGCATGCTTATAGCCTAAATTTATCTATTGATAAATTGACATAGACTTCTCGATATTTTTGTGGATCCATAGTGACTTACTAAGCGTAAAGCTTATCAGTTTTCTTTTTTCGCATGTACAGATACTAAGGGTAAGGCGAAGGCCCAGGAAGATGATGAGGGAGTGGAACGCGTGCCAAGATGAGTTAACGGGAACGACCTTGGCAGCTTCTAGCTAGTTATTATTGTATTTAAGTATAGTAGTTATAATAAAGTGATTATTATTACTTTATTTTATTAGAGGATTTGAAGATTGAATAAATTCCTGGATCCAGGTGGTTGTCACATTTGCTGGTGATAACTATATTTTATTAAGTTTTTATTTGGAGTTGTTTTAGTTACTATTGAGATTTTATCAGGGTTATTTTCTTAAATAGACGGCCGTTATATTGCAATTATTTTTAAAGGTAATAAGTTAGTGTAACGTATCCTTTAACCCTGAGAGGGGCGTTATACTACTAATCAAGTGTCTAAGGATGTACCAAATGCTCAAGGGGAACTTGAAGACTCCATTGCTCCAAAACAACCTATCAGAACCTCATGGCAAGGAAAAAGGATAATCTTTGATTCTGAGTCCAGTTCTAGTGAATCAGAAGAAGAGGAAGTGAGTAAGGAAGCTACTGTTCTGGGGGAACCAGAAAGTTCCTCTTCCTCTGAACAACAAGAACAACATGTGGTGATTCCCTCCCCAGAACATCACAACATTAACAACAAAACTCCTGAAGCCAGTGGAAATCAGGATAACATTCTCACAGTTCTAGACAAACAATTTGCTAGAGTACTTAGATGGAGAAAGTGGAGGTTAGGATCCTTGACAGAAATCCTAAGGAAATTCTCATACTTTGTTGTGGAGGAAAAAGAAGTCTATAACTGGACAGGAACATATGACGTGTCCAGATGTCTTGATATGGAGTTCCTAGAATCTATCCTTGATGCGAAAAAGAGGAACTTCAAGGGTAAGGCTATCTGGTCCTTCAAGGAAACAGATGAGCATGATGTGGAAGGAGTTCCACCCTTTTATGAGAAGGATGTAGAAGCCTTTGAGGCTTGGCTGATGGAAAAGACCATGGAAGAATCTCTGGCTCCCCAAAGCCAGGAGAAAGGTCAAGGTGGTGAACCCTCTAACGCACAGGCTGTCTTTGCACGGCTTATTGTGGAATGGAGAAGATCTCAGCAAACAGCAGAACACCTTGAGGTAACCATTCCTTCACCTCCCCCCTCACCTCAACATCAATTCCCCTCCCCTCTAAATGACACCACACTGTTGGAACTCCACCAACTTCACCTGTTTTACCTAATCCTTCACTTTCACCCAAACCTCATCCTACTTCCAAACCCTCATCCTCACCAAAATCTTCATCCAAACCTGCATCTAAGTCTCATTCACCCTCACAGAAAACCTCATCCAAACAACCCTCACCTCATAGAAAGCCAACCCCAAACCTGCCACACCTTATGCAACACCCTCTAAATCATTACATAATCAGAACACCTAATCTACCCAACCCTCACCAAAGAAAACTCCTTCACCCAAACCCCCCATCCAAATCACCCTCGCCCTGCAAACACATACCCCCTCGCAAATCCAGATCACCATCACCTCCCCTTCCTCCTCCTCACACCCAAATACCTCACAACAGAGACCCATCCTCCTCTGATCCAAAGACAATATCAGCAACTCCTGCTAAGGAAGGCTTGTCTAGGCATTCTGTTGCCTCCAACCCCACTCCCAACATAAAAAGACTGTTTAACACTGAGGTCTGAGAACTCTCCTCAACCAGCATCTCCTATTCCAGCAATGATGGATTCCTCGTCAGTGATCCAAATGCAGCCACTTCCAAGAAGGAGAAAACCCCTCCTCTGGAACAACATGATCTACAACAGAAATCATCACCTGTCTGACAGCTTAGCTCCAGAAGGCCTCCAATGCACAAGTCTAAAGGACTTGGCATGCCTAGTTATGAAGATGAGTTGCCTCATGTCTATCTAAAGGACTTCATTCATGATGCTGGTGATTTTGGCACAACTCTCACAGCAGATCTAAAAAATTTGAAGTGAAGCAGACTCCACAAGGTATCTTCATCAACCAAGCAAAGTACACAAGAGATCTCATGAAGAAATTCAAAATTGAGAACAAGTCTACTGTAAAGATCCCCATGAACACCTCTCAAGGACTGACTCCAGATGAAGATGGCAAAGAAACTGATCCTACACTCTATAGAGGTCTGATTGGATCTCTGCTATATCTTACAACTAGTAGGCCAGATATCTCCTACTCAGTTAGGGTATGTGCAAGGTTTCAATCAAAACCCAAAGAAAGCCATCTTCTTGCAGCAAAGAAAATCCTACGATATCTAAAAGGAAATCCAAACTCTGGATTATGGTATCCAACAAATGGAGATTTTAATCTATATGGATATTCAGACTCAGACTTTGCTGGGTGCAAAATTGACAGAAAAAGCACCTCTGGAACTTGTCAAATGATTGGAGGAAGACTTGTCTCTTGGTTCAGCAAGAAACAACACTCAATTGCTGATAACCGCTTTCGCGGCGTTGTAGTAAAACGGAGTCTAACCTTTCGGTTTTTCCCCCGAGTGTCGTGTCTCTTGAGGAATGGCGGAGAAGTTTCTTAATTTAATTTTAGTCACGGGCTATCGCTAATCGTTGGAAGCTTTTTCAATATAGGAAGTGATTTTGTTCAATATTATGCTAATTTATAACTAGGAGCAAGGGCAATTTTAAAGATTAATGTATTAAGATGGAATATTCAAGGATGCAAATAAGGGCAATGAATTGAGTAATTAGAAATGGATATGTTCTTGGACCTCTTAATTAGGGAAATTAAAACTAAAATTGGACTAATAATTTCTTTCCTCATAGACAAGAATAGAAACTATCTTCATTAATTTATCCTATTTCTAGGTGTCATTAATGTGTTTAAAATGGTTGGCTTAAATTATTTTCTAAACCCATAGACAAGGTAGAAATAATTTTCCAATATTTTAATTAATAAAAATAGCCAAATTCATTAACTAGTTAAACTCTTTATTTTAGCAATTGAATTTATTTCTCATAGACAAGATGTAAATCCTTTTCATTAAATTATCCTATTTCTAGGCCTTATTAATGTGCTCAAATATGGTTGGCTCAAATTAATTTCTAATCTCATAGACAAGTTAGAATTAATTTTCCAAGAATTTAATTAATGTAAATGGCTAACTATTATTAATTACTATTTCATCATTTTTAAACAACTAGTCCAATTTATTAATCTTAACCCCTAGTTTTAGGTCAACAAGTCAATCCATATTCCTTTTCTCAATTCATGCCCTAACAAATTTAGCTACTCATCATCATTTTTACAATTAACAACATAATGATTAAATTCAACATTAACAAGGAATTAAACATGTATGATACCAAACATTAAACAAAAATTATATTATTGCACAATAAACTTGTAGGAACTAAAATATAACTTTCTGGAATTTTTCACAAATTTTTGAACCTAAAATCCAATTTTTAACAACTAATTGATAACTTTCCCAATTTTAACTTGAAAATGCAAAAAGCAACTAAAAAATATGCTAAATTCGTTATAAATTTTATTTTAACTACTGGGAGGTATATAACTGTGAATAAACTGTAATCAGGTCCGAACTAATTTTTTTGTCCTTTTTAGTAATTATTTTGATTTAAGCAATAATATAAGGTGATTACCGAAATTAATAAAAAATACTCTAAATTCGTACCAAATTTTATATTAACTACTAGTAATGATATTTAAGTTAACTAAACTGTAAACAGGGCCGAACTCATTTTTTTCTTTTTTTTCTAGTATTTATTCTAAATTATGAACTAATATCAAATAATTACCAAAATTAATTAAAAATTACTTCTGGTTCGTGAAAAATTAATTTCTTCAGATAAATAACTACCTTGAGGCTAGTGAACAACTATATAATTAATTGGAATGAATTCAACAACAATAACTATTTTATTTAATTTTTGGAAGGAAATGCGAAATACTTGAAAAATAATCTGGAAATTTTCGAAGAACAGATCGAAGAAACAAAGAACAGATTCAGATTCTACACGTTGAGAAGATGAAAATACATATAAAGAACTTACAATTTGGAGCTAAAATGAAGAAGATATGAAGATTTGAACTGATTTAGGGTTGGAAGAGGTGTGTTTGAGTTGAGGAAAAAGCCTGGATTTTATAGCCGAAAAATTCCCGTAGGCGCCCGGGCAGGCGGCCGCCTTCCGGCAGCCTCTGGCCGCCTGCCGTCCTATCGCCGGCAGACCGTCGGTGGCGGTCCCGTCAGCCGTAGGCGGCCACAGAGGGCGGCCGCCTTCTGTCAAAAATGGCCGCCTGCCATCTTTTCGTTGGCAGATCGGATCCCGACGGATCCCGGCGGACCCCGGCCGCCGCAGGCGGTCCAGCAGGCGGCCGCCTGCCGTCCTGTCTGGCCGCCTGCCGTCTTGTCTGGCCGACCGGTGGTTGGTTTCGTCCCCTTGTGCCGCAGGCGGCCACCGTAGGCGGCCGCCTTCTGTCAAGTGTCGGCAGCCTTCGGTCTTTTCCTGGTCCCGAGTCAAAGCGAGGTTGACTTCTGAATTTTCCCGTAGGCGGCCGCGAAGGCCTCCATTTTGGGCGCCTATTTGGGCGCCTTCGGCCACTTTTGTCTGGCAGATGCGGCTTTTCTTGCTCTTCAACTTTGTCTTCTGAATCACCTTGATAAAATGCTTGCTTCTTCCGATATAAATGCATTTGTCACTCAAATTGACTCATTTTGTGCTCAATTGACCCGAAATCCCGCTAAACATATTATGGATGTGATTTTTACCTGATTTCATGAAACTTGAACCAAAATATATAAAATGTGTCTTTTCTTTCTATTTTCATTCAAAAATCGCTTAAATTTGATAAGAAAAATAAGTACAAAAATGGACTTATCAATTGCCACAAGCACTGCTGAAGCAGAATACATAGCAGCAGGCAGCTGGTGTGCACAAATACTATGGATGAAGCAGCAATTGAGGGATTATGGAGAAGAAACAAAGGAGGTTAGCATTCTGTGTGACAACACAAGTGCTATAACAATAACTCATAATCCAGTATTTCACTCAAGAACCAAGCATATTGAGATCAGACACTATTTCATCAGAGAACATGTTGAGAAGAAAACCATCAGATTGGAGTACATCCCCACAGAAAAGCAGCTGGCTGACATCTTCACGAAGCCCTTAAATGAAGCCAGGTTTAATTCTCTAAGACAAGACCTAGGGATGCTTGATGATCTGGATCAAGGTAGAGAATAAAGTCTGCAACAACTCAGGGGGAATTCCACTCAAAGAACTCCATTATGAGGGGGAATTACCAAAAGCATCAACTCAGGGGGAAATGTACTCAAACATCTAACAAAATGAGCATCAAAGAAGTTGGAGCACAAAAGATGACAAAGACAAGGGAATGAAGCTCTATGGTCCTTATACAAAAGGTCTCAAAGGTGCATCAGAGGACCTCTTCCTACAGAAGGTCTCAAAGGTGCATCAGAGGACCTCTTCCTATCAGAAGACCCCAGATCAGAAGGCCTTGGATACCATCAGAAGACCTAAGATCAGAAGGTCTAAGAAACTATCAGAAGGTCTCAGACCTAACCAACGGAGAAGACCTCACAGACAATCTCTTAAGGCTGAAACAGACGGCTACCTCAACCAAAGGTAGAATCACTATAACAAAAAGCGTCAGTTGAGTTAAAAACAAGGAATCTACGCATGCATGCAACTACGACACATGGTGATTCAATAAAATCTTGGGAAGCAGCATCATTAAATTGGTAAGTTCCTCCAACCAATTTTTCTCTTTTATCTATGCTGATTTTATTCTTGAAAAGAACATCAAGCCGTAATTCCATTAATACGCTTCGAATTCTCAACCAAGAATCCCAAACGATGCATGCAAGTATAAATATCCTCGTTGATCCTCAAAGAAACAAGCATCTTTTGCAACACAAATCTCTACTAAAAGGTCCTCTTCAAATACACCTTAGCCAAAACACTCTAATGGCACACCACAGACTCAACCTAAATCTCTCCTTAGCCCCCCCAAATGCTCCTGATAATTTCATCAATGACCTAGAATCATGGATAATCTACACCACTGACAAGGATTCTCTTGACCAAGAGAGACAGAGAGTCCTAAAGTGGAAGTATTGGAGACTCGCTCCGATCGACCAACTTCTTCTTATGGCACCCCTCATCCCAATAGAAGAAGAATTTGCTCTCAAATGGTTGGGAGCAAGCTCCATAGAAGAGGCCCTTTCCCAGGAGTTCATAGAGAAGGTCTACAACAAAAAATTAGACCAACTCAAAAGAACTCGAAGAAAAAGGAAACTGGATGAAGGAGAATCATCTAGGAGACAGAACTAATCTAGGTGTTAGCTGCTGCCAAAAAGGGGGAAAATAGAATCTAGCTCCTCTTTGTTTTATGTATTCAGAATCTAGTTTTTGGCATCATCAAAAAGGGGGAAATTGTTAGGCCCCTCAGACTTTGATGAAATATAGTTTTGATGATGCCATCCTCCCTTGATGTTTAGATTTTCTAAACAATATTGCATGATCATTGTGTGAACTGAAGTATGGTCCAAAAAGGAAGGTGACAAAATTAGGAATGTATAAATTGTGTCACAAAATAAATATACTGAAAATATAAAATGCAATAAGGTAAATCCCTACCTTTCAAGGATATTCAAATCCAATCAGTATATTTATTTTTGTTACAAAATTATTATTGTCACTAGTAAAATTGTGACTAATCTTACATGTACATCTTATGTACCAAATTAATTATACTGGAAATATAAAATGCAATAAGGTAAATCCTTCTTTACCTTAAAAAGGATATTTAAAATCCTACCAGTACAAATTAATTTGGTACACAAGGACCAAAGTCACAAATTTACTTGGTAAGCTGTATAATCACGAGACACTCCAGAGTTGCCTGTGAAGACAAAACCCCACTAGATGGTGAATAGTGCGTAAAAGACCTAAGGAATGGGTTTACATTTCCTGCGAAGCAAGTTGATCCAATTGTGTCTGAAGATAAGCTGCTCCAACACAAGAAGACGAAAGTACAAGAAGCCTCAACGACATAGATTAAAACCTCTCAACCAACGGAGGAGATTAATCAACCAGAGATGCCTATAAATTCAGGCATAAGCATGAGAAGAAAAATAAGCTCCTGGGTTCACTAAGCAGAGAAATCATACCACACAAAGAAGATATCCAGCAAAAGAGAAAATGTTCATTAAATTCTGCTCTCTGCTTAGACTCATGCTTCACTAAACTTTCTAGAACAGAAATCCTCATTGATACACTCAGAAAGTTTAGTTTTTAGTTGGAGGCTAGAAATTTGTTTCATATTGAAACTGTTGTAAACACTTCTAAGGATAGCGTCATCTAAGTCCTTAAGTGTGGTAGAATAGGATAGAGTACCTTTTGATCCCCACTGGATCAATTGAGAAAAACCTAAAGGATTGAGTAGCTTGGAGTGGTGTGTACTCTTAGCGAAACACCTTAAAGTCTGAGCAAGTTGATGATAACAGCCAGACGGTCACTAATTGTATTGGGCTGAATACTTTAGTGGAAATCCATCTGAAAGAGGATGGGACTGGATGTAGGAGGATTACACCACCTCTGAACCAGGATACATCTTGTGTCAATCTATTTTCTCTGATCCGAAATCATCAGATGACCTCACTAAAGGGTCTCTGATCCAAGAACATCAGAGGACCTTACTTAAGGGTCTCTGACTCGAGGTCATCAGAAGACCTCACTGAAGGGTCTCTGATCCAAGATCATCAGAGGACCTCACTGAAGGGTCTCTGATCCAAGATCATCAGAGGACCTCATTGAAGGGACTCTGACTCTAGGTCATCAGAGGATCTCACTAAAAGATCTTCAAAGCAGAGCTTCCATCCTACTATACACTTCAGTCACTAAAGATAAGTTGTCCAAAGTACAAATACTTCTTCCCTCTTATCCTCTCATAAGAAAGTTACCATTCAAAGTGAGGTCATAACTTCCGCTGCGATCCTAAATCTCCCAAAAGATTTCTGATCATCATACCTATGAGGGAAACTCTTTAAAAGTTCAAAAAGCCTTGAAAGTCTATTCACCCTCCCCCCCTCTAGACTTTCAGCTCTATCAGGGACCATCACCTTCACTGAATGGAGGATCTCTACATGGATAAAGCTGAGTTTGAAGAAATGAAGAAGAAAATGACACCCACACAACAAGAGAATCTCTACATGGATAAAGCTGACACTGTGATAGTTAGACATGGTGGATCTCTAGAAGAAGCAGAGTACTGGTATAACAAGAAGGTACTCTTAGGACAAACAGTTCATGAAGGAGTACTAAATTATCTGAACTGCATGTTCGCTCCTGTCTGGGCATCTTTTCAAGATTCAAGAGATCTCGCTGTGATAAGAGCAAGAGTGAATGAAGAACTGAAATCTCTGAAAGAAAAAGAAACTATAGCTCTGGCAGCAACAATAAGAGAATATATGTAAACAGAATACCCTTGTTCTTTATCTTTTCCTTTCTCTGCTAATAAATTCTCTCTGCTCATATTTATGGTTTGTCTACTAACCCTTTTCTGCTCTGTGTTTCATTTGTCTCTGATTTGATGTATTCTATAGATCTTAACTCTTACTGCTTTCTATGCAATTTGCCCACCAAGATTAAAAATTGGAAGTTTTTTTTTTTTGTGAAAGACACTTCTCTGAAAGTAGAAAAGGGTTTTGGCATCATCAAAAAGAGGGAAATTGTAAGGAATAATTGTATTTAGATTTTGATGATGTTAGATTAATTAAGACATTAGAGTACCCCCATTAGAAATTTGTATTATAAATTTTCCTAAATGTAAGCACTAGACTAGTCGACTGGACAGAAGACCCCCAGGTCCTCTGCTGACTTCTACTGGACAGAAGTGCTCAAGGCATTCTGAGAGATTATCCCTCTGTGAAAGGCAACCAGAAGGCCTCACACTTAGACAAATTCAAGGCTTGCTACCTCAGTCGGTTAAACTAACGGGAGATTCCCTTAACGACTAGAAGCCTCTCAACGGAATAGCTACAGTACAAGCATTTATTGTTCATTTAATGAGCTCCATTCATTGAGATATTAAAGCTGATGATTGACCGTGATTCCTGGAGAATATTATACCAAAATAGCAAGTCTCCTACTTTGTGGGTCCAGTCGGCCAACTCCACAGTACGTGCAGTTAATGCAGCTGTCTTCTTCCTCCAACGGGAAGAAAACCCCCAATATATATGATACACTTTGAAGAATAACCGGATAACTTTTGCTCTCTCTACAAACATTCAAACAAACATTCTTGAGATTCCATATTCATCCCTCTCAACAAGAAAAGCTTGAAAGTTGGAAAAGATATTCTTTCACATTCTTCTCATCCAACTAGAGCAAAGTTCCTCCAGTTTTTCAACTCTTCAAAAGCCTCATCTATACATCTTTTGTGACGAAGCAAGTTGGAAAAAACCTTTGTTTTACAAACAGTCTTCTTTTTAAGAAGGGCGTCCAAAGTAACTGGAGTAAGCGAAATTAGGACTGGCATTTTAAACCGAAAAACCGAAAACCGAACCGAAAAAAATCGAACCGAACAATGAAAAAACCGAACCGAAACCGAACCGACCAAAACGGGACCCGAATATAAATCGGTTCGGAACCGGTTCTTTGAGATGGAAAATCGGTTCAAACCGAACCGAACCGACTTTAATTAATTGATATTTATTTAAATGTATTCTGCAACTACATAGATAATAAATATATTCAAAGTCCAAATGTCTACGAAATGTTGTAGCGGCCTAGCGGTTAGGGGAAGGCATTTCCCTACGTGCAGTGTTTTTCAGCCACCCAGGTTCGATTCCCGTCTCAGACTCTCAGCACCTTGCATTTAATTTTTCCTGAGCCTTCAAACTTTTCCCACACCGGATGAAATGGAAGATATACTCCTCCTACGTTCCTATATATTCGGCCCTTGGCCTCAGATTTCAATTAGGAGTTCGAAGCATCGCTTTCTTGCCACTCATTAGTCAAAATTTTAAAATTTATTTGGTTTTACCTTAAAACCGATAAACCTAGTCAAAATTTTAAAATTTATTCGGTTTTACCTTAAAACCGATAAACCGACCCGAATTTTCGGTATCCAAAAAATCGGGTTCCACTAAGAGTCGGTTCGGTTACGGGTTGGAGAAATTGGGAAACCGAATTTTCGGTTCGGTTTCGGTTTTTCCTATATCGGTTCGGTTCCCAACCGAATCCACTCCTAAGCGAAATGGAGATACTTCTAAGGAGACTCAGTGAAAGGGCCAGTCATCAAGAAGCAAAGAAGTGCATCTTGGGTGATATCCAGGCTTGAAGAAGACGTGGGGAGCTTCCTAAGTGCTAGGACTAAGGCGTTAATTGTTCTTTACAAGCTTAGTGGAACAGTGGATTAGAGGAACACGTTGTTTCTTGAACCACTATAAAAAAAACCTGGTGTCATTTCCTTAATATTTTTAATACTCACTTTTTTTTTAAACTGATTAACTCTACAAGACTTGAACTCTGTGTTCAGCCAAACTAGTCATTAGAGTTAACAGAAGACCTACTGCCTTTGCACGTTCTAAGGCTATCCGGACAGAACCCCTACCAGAAGACCATCTGCTGCCAATCTGTTCTTCCAACATAACATGTTATTCTATTAAAACTGGTACTTAGCTTGAAAAAGTTAAACATTAGAACAATCTATTCACCCCCCCCTCTAGACTGTTCCTTGTGTAACCGGGACCAACAAGAATGATTTGAAGCAAGATCTATTATACAGAGTGCAAGTTTAGTAAAGGTAGAAACAATGGTAACATTGGGATTACTAAGAGTCTAAGACGAAAATGCATCCCACAAAATCAAAATGGATGAATGAAATGAAAAAGTGCATCAAACTTTCTATGTCATCAAGGTATGCCAATTAGTCTGAAGGGCAAGTTTTATTGAACAAAAAAAAAGTATGACATAGAGTGTTTGACGGTGAAACAATGTCATATTTAAAAGATGGTTGTGTTTGAGATACGTATGTTGAGTTAGATGTGTAAACATCCTAGAAAACACCACTTGAGTGATAAGACAATCAGGCGGAAAGTGGGAGTAACACTTACCGAAAATAAAACGCGAGAATCTTGATTCTGGACCATACAAATAGAAGACTTGGAGATAAGAGGTACTCATAAAACCAAAAATAAAAAGAAGAGTACTAGAGAGAGAGAGAGAGAGAGAGAGAGAGAGAGAAGATCTTACCAGAATATGAAAATAAAATAAAAAAGCACGTGCAAAAGAGTCAACTGGATTTTTAACTAACATTAACCTCATCAAAAGGTTGCTGAAACTGGTCCTTAAAGTCATAACATTAACCTCATCAAAATTCTAGTAGTCCTTAAAGCTAAGACGAAAATGCATCCCACAAAATCAAAATGGATGAATGAAATGAAAAAGTGCATCAAACTTTCTATGTCATCAAGGTATGCCAATTAGTCTGAAGGGCAAGTTTTATTGAACAAAAAAAAAGTATGACATAGAGTGTTTGACGGTGAAACAATGTCATATTTAAAAGATGGTTGTGTTTGAGATACGTATGTTGAGTTAGATGTGTAAACATCCTAGAAAACACCACTTGAGTGATAAGACAATCAGGCGGAAAGTGGGAGTAACACTTACCGAAAATAAAACGCGAGAATCTTGATTCTGGACCATACAAATAGAAGACTTGGAGATAAGAGGTACTCATAAAACCAAAAATAAAAAGAAGAGTACTAGAGAGAGAGAGAGAGAAGATCTTACCAGAATATGAAAATAAAATAAAAAAGCACGTGCAAAAGAGTCAACTGGATTTTTAACTAACATTAACCTCATCAAAAGGTTGCTGAAACTGGTCCTTAAAGTCATAATTTGAGCCTGCCGGTAAAAGCAAAATCGATCATATTATCATTCTCTACAACTTTCACTTAACAAGCACAATCAAAATAACAACGGTGTGATGCAAGGGACCCACGAGGGGCTAAAGGTAGTAAATTTCTACAAATGGGCAGGGTAAATAAAAGTACTTATCATTTTCGACCCTTTATAATCTATTTCAGAACCCTTCAATTTATTTTTAGACAATATTACATTATTGTAATGAAACGACAAGTAGATCCATGTACATAGGATGCATTAGTTGGCGGCCGATACCTTTATTCTCTAATAATTTATTAAAGATGAAGATCAATGGTAAAGATCTGTTTCCAATATTCAGCCATACCAACTAATTCAGAAAATATTTGCAGACCTCACTAAAACACAAAAGGTCACAACTCGTGACACGTGAAGACAAATGAGGCCACATCCCTACACAGTCACCTAGTGGATCAATGAACGACTCAGATTGGATATCCTTAACCAACAAGAGATATTCAACACCCAAGTTGTTGGTTTACCCAGTCTCGTAGATGGATGCACTATTAAGATTGAACATATTAAATAGAAGAATCAAACTAAAAAAGAAAAGAAACAATTGAAAATGATGTTCATTGGGACCGAAACCATCAACTCCTTGATTCAAAGATACAAGGGGACATAACAAAGGGTTGTGTAATACGTAAGCAAGACCCTTTGGGATGCAGAACTACAATATTGTTTCATCAAGAAGATGTATAATTTCCTTGTTCAAATTTATTTATCATACAATAAAAAAATCAAAATTTATTTTTCAAACCCAACATAGTGAGACCGATTAGCCGGTTTGTAATCCCATGTACTATCCTCCGTTCTATAATTCTTGCAACAGTTTGACTTTCACGGTTGCCAATGCACAACTTTGACTGTAATTATATTTAATTATGTATTAGTAAACTTTATAAAAAGTTGATATTTTGGAAATTCACATTGATAAGAGTTCAATAACATTTTATACATAATAATTTGATTATGTATATTAGTAGAAAATCATGGTCAAAGTAAGATCTGTGAATAGAGTAAAAATCACAATGTTGCAAGAATTATAGAACGGAGGAAGTATATAATTAGATAAATCTAATCTAGTTATGGAACATGATCTATGTGTACTTGTGACAAGGAGATGCCAAAAGAAAAAGTCTATATTTGGTGAGGATAAGAGAGAATTGTAGATAGTTATGGTATCAAAAATGGGAAAATTTTATTGAGTCCTATATGACTCCACTATGGAGTCATGTAACATATGTGGCTTCACACAAACCACTCATTTTTAGAATGAGATCCTACACTATGAATGCGTTATAAAAATAAATGGCTATTGTGAAGCCGTATAGATGATATGATTCCATAGTGGAGTCATATAGGGCTCCATAAAATTTGTCGCTAAAAATGAGTTAAAATTCACGAGTATCCATGATTTAAAAGTGCATTAAAATGAATGAAAATTTGAATACACCTAGACATTTTTAGACTTTTAAGAGTCTACATTGAGAGTATGTTTGGCACAACTAGCTAAAAAGATAATTCAGTGGAATTTTTAGTAACCGTTAGCTTTTTGTAACTGAAAAGATCTTAAAAGGAAAAAGGTTGTAGTTGTTTGATAAAAAGTCGATTGTTTGATTTAGTTCTGTTGGAATAACAAGTTGTTGTAACTCATTAATGCTAAAAGTTACAAACTTTCTTCTAGATGTTACAAACTTTGATGCCGAACTACGGGTGGCTGATTTGATTAATATGGAGACAAGCGCGTGGGATGAAAGCAAGTTGTTCGAGTGCTTCCCCCCTGAGGAGGCTGCAGTAGTAAGAAGCATTCCGCTGAGCTCGAGACTCCCTCAAGATTCCCGCTATTGGTGGCCTACGAAAAATGGAGTCTTCACGGTGAAGTCCGCATATTGGTTAGGACTCTTGGGACCAAAGAGGCTAAAACGTGGGCGAGGAAAATCAATTTGGCAGCACATTTGGAATCTTAACATACCCCCCAAACTTAAACATTTTATGTGGCGAGCTATTACAGGATGTTTGGCAACGAAAGAAAGACTATGGATAAGACACATTGCCCAGAAACCTCAATGCCCAGTATGCAATGCTTCGGTCGAGACTTCTAGCCATATGCTATTCTCATGTAAATTCTCTAGAAAAATATGGCAAGATGAAACATGGAGAAGACTGTTTGAGGTCGCGCCGATCCATTCTGTGGCTGATGTAGTGTGCTGGGTCCTAGAGAATATGAGAGAGGAACTATATGACTTCATTAACAATTGTTGGGTGGCGTGGACATGTAGAAACAAGGCTGTTTTCGAGCTTGGTGAACCAAAGGTGGAGCTGATTCATGCGGGGTTTCAACAATATGTTGAGGACTACCAAAAATACGCTGCTAAAGTTTATAAGGCACCAATTTGTCCTGCTGGTCCAAGACTCGAGAAATGGCTTAAACCTCCGCCAAGTTTCATCAAAGTGAATTGTGATGCAGCCATTTTCAAAGGAGGTGTGGGTCTCGGGGCTGTTTTAAGAGATGAAAATGGCCAAGTTCAGGCTGCAGGTGTAAAGAGAATAGATGCTAGATGGGAACCTGGTATGGCTGAATATGCAGCGGCAGTTTATGGTCTGAATTTGGCTCACCATATGAGAGTGCAAAAGATTTTGATTGAAAGTGATGCAGTCAACTTCATAATTGCAGCAGAGTCGGGGAGGGAGGACCGAACTGCTCTCGGGCTTTTTCTTGACGATATCTACATTATGAAATCTAAATTTGTAAAGCTTAAATTTTCTCATGTAAAGAGGAATGGTAATGCGGTTGCGCATATGATAGCTAGAATGGTTCCTAATTATGGATCTGAACAATTTTTTGTAACCAATCTACCAGAAGATATATTATCTCTGGCTGAACGTGATTTAAATTAATATAATAGTAAGGTTTCTTAAAAAAATGTTACCAGAGCTGTTAACGAACCGAACTTTTATCGAACTATTCAAGTTCGAGCTCGATTTTGAACCTAACGAGCCGAGCTCAACGAGCTTTCGAACTCGAACCCGAGTTGAGTTTTAAGTTCGAAAAGTTAACCGAGTCGAGCTCAAACATAGTAGTATTCGGCCCAGTTCGAACTCGAGCCTATTGAACACCGTTAAATTATAAATATAATTTATATATATGTCAAAAAACAAATATAATTAGTATTATTTTATGAATTTAAATATGATTATTAACGAACCGAATACTTGTCGAATCATTCAAGCACGAGCCTGTTAACGAGCATCACCTAAAATTTTAAATTTGAGCATATTTATCGAGCTTATTGAGCGCTCGGTTCAATCATCGAACGCCTATCGAACCGAACACGAGCCTCATTTGTAAAGCTCGCCGAGCTTGGAGCTCGAACCCGAACACTACTAATTCCTTATCAAGCCGAACTCGAGCTTTGTGTGTTCGGGCTTGGCTCGTTAACAGCCCTAGATGCTACTTGCTATAGTTTCTCAAAAAAATCTTCTTTTTGAGAAAAACTCTTAAAAATTGTCATGTCGAATACACAATTAAAAATTTTTAGAGACTTTTTAAATAGTACAAAAATTAGAAAAGATAGGAGATTATGCTTAACAAATATCGACCATATACAATTCTATACCATTCATCATTCCGAATCCCCACTTTCGCATTTTCCCTTCATCGTCTATGATATTTTCTTCGAAGGTAAATGTGTTTCACATACACTAGCGGGTGAAATATTTACAAGGTCGGAGACGCCCGTTCGTAATCTCTGGTAAGCTATAGCTCGAACTAGGGGGCGACCGCCGTGAGGGCAAGGATGGGCTCCAGCCCTTCCCAATTTTTTCTTTTTTTAATTAGTATAAGTATAAGTTGGAAAATTCACAACCACATAATTTCTATTCACAGCTTATAAAATTAATATAAATAAATAAAAGCAATTCAAATATCAACAATACCTTATACCGATAAACGCAATTGCCATAACAGTTCGCGCAAGTCTAAAATTAATTCTGCATAATAGGTTTTACACATGGAATGTAACTCTCTTCAATGAATCTCCTCAAGCAACCATATTTGCATCAAGACAGCTTCTCCACGGTTGACCGCAATCCCTTAAGTGCATACATATATCCACAATCATGGAACTACTAATTCAAGCCTGAATCCTAATGGATAATAAATTTTATGGCCTGAACCACAATTATGGCATGGTAACCACCAATCACACTGTACTCTTCACACATGGTCATAACAATATGAGAAAAACTATTGCTGCAATTTAATTTTAGTTCGTGTTGTTTAATTGGTAAGGATGTGAACTTTAATGGGAAATAAAATATAAAATGAAAAAGCAACAAGTATGTTCTTCTATGTGACATTCCAAATCACACACTTCACTCTGTTTTTGAAGTAAGGAACTCAAAGAACAAATAAATGCTAAATCACAGGTGACATGATGGACTAGTGTATCCAAGGAAAACCTAAAAAAAACACAATCAATCTATCATCATTCCCCATGTGTCTCAAAGGCTCCCACCTATGGTAGGGTAAGGGGAAGTCGGATGTACACAGTCTTACTCCTGTATTAAAGCACAGAGAAAATGTTTTCGAATGACCCATAATGAAAATCGCATCCAAAATTGCATGGACTGCTGCTGATTCATAACAAAAAAGTTCAGATAATTTGGTGAGCCATTTTGGTGGCTTAGGGTGGAAGAAGAGAGTCAAGGGCAAAACAGACGTTTTAAAAATATAATTCATTTAATAATCTTAATATTGGGGCTATAATTAGTAATGATGTGACCGAAAATAGAATTTTCCGTATAGGGTTAATTACCGGCCCATCCCAAAATTAATTCCCAGCGTCTCCTTTGCGAACGGTCGGAAGTGCGAAGACGGATGAACGAAGGTCGAAGAACGAAGAGTGAAGACGAAGCTTCCGACGAAGAAACTGTGAGCTGCGAGCCTGCGAAATACGCGAACACCAGGCCACCATCCGCTCCGCCTGCCGCCGTCCACGGCCCTGCACAGGCCGTCCTTCCTCTCCGGACTCCGGCTCTCACCTCTCCGATTCCGGCTCTGCCAATCTTCCTGCGGCTCTGCCTCCAGCAGCCGGCTCCACGCCTCCACTGCTCCAGCCTCCAGGAGTCCAGGTATACTCTAACTCTAATATTCTTTTAGATTTTTAATCTATTATTTTGTGACTTTGTGTTATTGTGTATTATTATTTTTAGCCTTTAAGGGTTAGGTAACAATGTGATAATTAATTGAATTTTTTAGTACATATAAAATAGTGTTTAATTCATTATAATATAATGATTAAAGATAGAATTAAAGATTAGAGAATAATTTGTTTATTATACAATTGAAAATTAGAGAATGATTTATTTATCGTGTGGATGTGTAAGAAAGAATTGAAAATTTCAATTGAATTTTGAAATTGGGAAAAATTATTAGTTTTATGTACAACAATTGTTTTCTCTCATTAGTTTTATAATTTTAAAGATTTTTTTTTAATTCATACCTATATTAAAAATGTTTTTCAGAATGGATAATGAACATATTGCCCAGACAGGAAAATGAAATGAATATTTACTTAGTACGAAATTGAGCTTGAGTTTGGTTCGATTTTAACACACGATAAACATGCTTGAATGTAGAAGTTTAGACTATACTCGTTAATAGATTCATGTTCGAATTATTCAATAAATACTCGAATCTTTAATAATTTTATAAAATTGCAGGGAAAACGTTTAAATTTTAAGATATACTCTGTATATAATTTATTCCTATAATTTGTAAGTGAACAATAGGCTCGAGCCTGGAACAAATCAAACATCACGATGTTCAAACTTGGCTTGAATTATTATTCAAACTCAAAACCTAGTATGCGTTCGAGTTCGAAGCTCGTTAAACTCGGGTCATTAAATTAGAAGCAAAATCAAGCTCGAGATCGAGTATATAATTAAAAAAAGCTCGATTCGGTAACAGTTCTGACCTAAAAATTTTACTGCTTAGCCCATCCCACATCTCAATCCTGGATCTGCTCCTGGTTCGAACATCATCTTCCCCATTCTGAATCACCCCTTTCCTAATTCTTGAGTTCTTCGATGATTTTTGCTTTGTTAATAAAGCTTTGCCTCTGAAATCGGTAGTTGCTCGTCTGGAGTCACTCGGGTTGTAATATCTCCGGTAATATATTGTTTGAACTTGGCAATTGCTATTTAATTTTTACCTTTCTACTCATCTTTTTGATTTCCTTGTGTTTTATATCCACCACTTATATTCTAGAATTTTACTACGTGCACTTCAATCTTGAAAATTAGAAAATTAGTCTATGTTTGAATATGTGTTTGTCTTAGACTTTTTGTTCTTGTATGTTGTGTTATTTCATTTTTATTTATCTGAATATGGTGTTCATATGCGACCAATACTGTCATTGTGATGTTGCTCCTGTTTTTTGTAGTATTTTATCCTTTTATATAATCTAAAACCGAGCAATCACGTTGTACGTACTAAATATGCTGCTCTATTTGGGATGTGGGAGTGACTCAATAAATTTTAGTGTTGTGTGGTGTACGGGCAGTACGGCGTAGTAGTCACTGAACAGGTTCATGGATTAGGGCCATTGAATTTCAAATGTGTTGGCCCTAATCATTATTTAATGTAGGTGAAGCTGTGCTTGGTATCTTTATCCTTTCAGGCCACCGGCTTAGCAGCTACACCAAAATAAATTATTTGTTACATTTTGAGATTTATTTGTATTGGTGGATTTAAATGGAAGTAGACTCAAATGGATCAGAGTGAAATTCATAAAAAAACTCCTTTGTGACTGGTGAGGTCAAGTCATCGCGATCCAAGGGGCCAACACGTTCCCTTGGGCTTTTGTTGGATCTTTTGTCATTATGATGTACTTAGTGAGTCATTAATTAATAATGAAGGCAAAAACAATAAGAAGGGAAGAAGGTAAAGTGCATCAAGCTCTATTAATCGATTTAGAATGATTACAGCACACCCTTACGGAGTCTGAGCCCCAATCATCTAATTATAAGTTGAGAGTTTACAGGAGAATCTGGAGAGAGAGAAGCAAAGCTTTTGAATGTAAGTTTGCCAACTCTTTACAATGAAATAAATGCAAGTATTCCATATGTGCATTAAATGTGTTTCATGTCATTTCCTTGATTTCCTGCAATCCCGCCAACCTCTTGGTTGAGTGGGCTGGGTGCCCGAAGATAGCAATCCAGGAATCTCATCAAGTGTTATGACCCACTCGACCCATGTCGTTGGTGGAGTGGCCTGGGTTTGTTCCTTGGGCTGTTGGGCCACCCGGTCCGTTGGGGGTATATGGGTCTGCCCTTTGCTGGGCCCAATACCCCAACAATGACATTACTGTGTCTTTTTATTTTTAAAAGAGATAAAAAATATAAGTCAGAATAACAAATGGAGTAAATGGAAGAAATAAAAAACTAAAAACGGATGGGAGGCCCAAACCTATTGAAGTGAAGTTATTCGGAGTACTGTTTTCCACTTGATTGAAATTCATTCAAACTAGAAATCAACCAGCCTAAGCCAAACTCGAGGTCAAATTAACACCCTAGCCCCTAGCCTTGACCAACCTTTAATCTGCAAACACCCGCAATACCTAATTCACCAGCAATCAAAGAGATACCAGATACCAGCTCGTCCCATCATTTGCTTGGATTCCCAGATTCAATAAACATATTAACAGTCTGTTTGGTGACCATATTTTTCGGCTTATCAGCATTATTAGCCAACTTTTTCATTAAGCACATAACCTTTGATTTCACGCGCTGGATTGTATATTAATCAAAATAAGTTACTGGAAATGCCATTTTAGTTATTTTTCATATAATTTTTCTATATTTATTACTACCTCCGTCCCTTTTATATTGGTACGGAGGAGGGTGGCACGATTATTAAGAAAAGTGGGTTTGTGTGGTTGATATTAATTGATAAAGTAAGAATGATTTAGAGCCACACAAACTTTACCAAACATGGTATGGGACAATATTAGTGGGACTTCCCAAAAAGGTAAAACGGGACAATATAAGGGGGACGGAGGGAGTAATAAAATATGGAGTATGTTTTACAATTTACATATAATTTTTTTCTTAAATCAGCAGAATCAGCCGATTTACGTCAATTTGACCCCTTACCGAACAGGCTTTTAAAATAGGAATGCTTTCATTCATTATTAGTTTGGATCCAAACAGACTGAAGCATTAACAGAGCAGTGAAAGACGCCGGTTCAAGCAGCTAGCCAATAAGTTCACGCAGGTGTGGACACTGGAAAGGGGTTGCTGGCTCGCCGAGAGTTTTGTAGCTGAGATATCACATGAAGAACGAGTAGATGCAGGATGGATAACAAAAACGTCGTCGTCTGCGACAATGGCACAGGGGTAAAATTCTTATATTTTATTGTGCAATCTTCTCCTTTATTGCTTAAACACTTATATCCAGTTCTATGATCTCTTGAGACACACTGTTGAATATGTTGTCGGGTATACTTGATTAGCTTGTCATCTGCTGTGTTACTCAGAATTGTACATAATGTAATTATTATGTTGCTCTAGGTACTTAATTTGCTTATGATTGGTCAAATCTGATGTTACGAACCTAGCCCATACTAGGCCCATACCATTGCCATAAGCCCAGGTGTAGAACTCATTCCTAAAAGACCAGCCCATTAGGAGGGAACACCTTGCTTATAAATGAAAGACCAGCCCATACTTGATCAGTGTGGGATCGTTACATCTGATAAATGAAACAACACATGGCTTCATTAGAAACACCTTGTGTTTGAAAAACAAATGATTTTTGATGATTAATGTGTTGTAGATTTCTCACCTATTGCTGTTGATTAGTATATATGGAGTATGCTTTTCATTTCTGTGGAGTGCCTAGTGCCTACTTACATACTCTGATTACCTCTATGTGAATGCAGTATGTCAAATGTGGCTTTGCAAATGAGAATTTCCCCACGTCTGTTTTCCCTTGCGTGGTGGGGAGGCCAATGTTGCGATATGAAGAATCCCTTATGGAACAAGACATCAAGGTGGAATGGTCTTTCTACTATTTGTTACCTTTAGGTTTTAGAAGTCTCAATGGATGTATCTGTATCTCCTCATTTCAAAATATTACTCCCTGCGTCATGGTTTCATTTGGCAGTTGGCACAAAGTTTAAGAAAATAGAAATTATGTGGCTGAGATTTACATAGAATGATGTTGACGAATATCTCAACCAAAACGTTTTTACTTACAAGGGAAAATGAAGATTGTTTATGGGCAGCCCAAAAAGCACAGTAGGATGGTAAAAAGGCGAGGGAGTATATTTATATCACTGCTTACTAACACTTATGGTAATTTGAGTTCTTCTTTGTTTCTTAAGAATTTAAACATCCACTTAAGGTTACACTCCCATGACATGAGTACATGTGTTAGAATTTAAAACCATCCTGGTATCCGACTTCTTAAAAATATAAAATACAAACCAACGTATAAGGTCTTGAGCTAGTCTTTCTATAGGATTGACCTTGGAGTGAGCCTTAAAACTTAGTATGGTATCTGTGATGTTATATTACCAGCTACTGTTATAGGATATTGCTGTTGGAGATGCATGTTTAAAGTTGCGGCACCAATTAGATATATCTTATCCTGTCAACAATGGGATTGTGCAAAACTGGGATGATATGGAACATGTCTGGGACCATGCATTTTTCAATGAGCTGAAGGTAGTCCTGATTCTCATTTCCACTGCAAATTAAATTAAAGTTTTTTTAATGAAATAACTTGGTGTGTTTCAAAATAGTTTCTACATCATACTATTTATTGAACACATTTGTTTCAACATTTTAATCTCTTTGAGATTAGAAAATGGTGTCTGTGCGAAAAGATGAGTTTTTTGTTTTTACTGACCTGTAGACGACATCTTGTTGTACTTTGTATGAATAAAAATCGAGTCTATGTAAACAAAATTCATGTTGTATAAATTAGTTGAACATCAAGCATCACCCTTGTTTATTTAACTGATGGGGCTTTACTATTTTATCTCTTATTGAAGGTCGATCCAACAGAATGCAAAATTTTGCTCACAGATCCACCTCTCAATCCATCAAAGAACCGTGAAAAGATGGTTTGTCCTTATACCTCTTCTTATTCAGATGTTTTTTTATTTCTTTCGTAATACATCTGACTCTTGCTTTGTAAGTATTTGAATAACAGGTAGAAACAATGTTTGAGAAATACAACTTTGGGGGTGTCTTCATTCAGATTCAAGCTGTCCTAACATTATATGCCCAAGGTGCTTAGTTTAGAAATGAATAACTCAAAAATATATGTTGTAGCCCTTTTATTTTTGGAGTAGACATTTTTATTATATTTTTTTAAAGGAAAAACAGTTAACTATTATTAATCAAATCGTGGTGAAGAGACTTGAATAAAAAAGAGTTCTAAGGGAGAGAATAATTTTCTGGTTGTGTGTCTATCCACAACCCTGAACTCCTTTATTTATAATAATGAGAGTACAAGTACATTAATGAGCGAAAGGAGGTGAAAGGTCAAATGAAATGAAAGGTCAGTTCTAGAATAATACAGTTGAGTCTATTTAGCTACCAATAAATCTAGATAAATCTAACACTCCCCTCTGAGCATACAAATTGTATGTACCAAGCTTGGAACAAATGAATTCAATTCAAGGACCTCTCAAAGATTTTGTCAACGCATCTGCAAGTTGACTATTGGATCCAATAAATTCGGTGCTGATTTCTTTAGACATCAGCTTTTCTCGAACAAAATGATAATCGATCTTTATGTGTTTAGTTCTCTCATGGAACACCGGATTTGAGGCAATGTGAAGGGCAACTTGGTTATCACAATAGATCTTCATTTGTTGAACCTTACATAACTTTAATTCTTGAAGAAACTGTTTTACCCATATGAGCTCACAAGTGGATAGTCTATCCACAGGGCTACTACATTGCCCTATATTCAGCTTCAGCGGAGGATAGGGCTACTACATTTTGTTTCTTGCTTTTCCAAGAAATAATATTTCCTCCAAGAAAGACACAATATCCTGTGGTGGATCGTCTATCCACAGGAGATCCTACCCAATTAGCATCACAATACCCAAGGATTTGAGTATTCCCTTTGTCTTCATGTAGCAAGCCTTGTCCTGGAGCTTTTTTTTTATGTATATTAGGATGCGAATGACAGCATTCCACTGCATACACCTGCTAGAATTGACTAACACCACCAACTGCAAACGATAGGTCCGGTTTAGTGATAGTGAGATAAATGAGCTTCCCAACCAACCGTCATCTCTCTGGATTAGAAAACACTTCTCCATGTTTTGGCATTAACTTTTGGTTTGGGTCCATAGGACTATCTAAAGGCTTACAATCAATCATTCCTATTTCTTTTAGCATATCAAGAACATATTTCCTTTGAGAGATTCAACACCTTTTAATTCGGCCACTTCAATGCCCAAGAAATATTTGAGACTCCCGAGATCCTTGGTCTGGAAATGACTGCCCAAGTGTTTCTTCAAGTGAGATATTCTTGCAGCATCATTTCTTGTGATAACAATGCCATCCACATACACTATCAAGTAAACACATTTTCCAGGAGACGTGTGGCAATAGAACTAAATTTTCCAAACCAAGCTCGTGGGGATTGCTTTAGACCATAGAGAGAACGGTGTAACTTGCACACCAAACCAGACTCTCCCTGAGCAACGAACTTGGGAGGTTCCTCCATGTAAACCTTCTCATCCTGATCACCATGTAGGAATGCATTTTTTATGTTTAACTGATAAAGTGGCCAATGGCAAATGGCTGCCATGTCAAAAAAGAGACGAATTATAGTCATTTTGGCCACTGGAGAAAAGGTATCACTGTAATCAAGGCCATAGATCTGGGTGTATCCCTTGGCAACTAACCGAGCTTTGAGACGATCCACTCCTCCATTAGGACCAACTTTAATGTCATAGACCCATCGACATCCAACTGCTTTCTTTCCTGATGGAAGAGGAACTAATTCCCATGTTTATTATGTTCAAGGGCCTGCATTTCTTCTGCAATCATGGCTTGTCGCCATTCAGGATGATCAAGTGCTTCATTCACATCTGTAGGAATTGTGATTGAGGAGACAAAGGATATAGAGTTACAATAAGAAGGAGCAAGTCTATGATAGCTAAGGAAATTGTAAATGGGATGTGGATTACGGGTAGAGCGAGTACCTTTCAGGATAGCAACCGGCCTGATATGAAGCGGGAAGAGCATGGGGCGGGACGGGCTTGAGCCCACCTTCGTGGGCTGGCTGCGAGCAATTTAATTAATTTTAATTATTCCTTTTATTTTGTTTCCTAATTTATTTTGTTTCCTAGTATGATTTAATTAGGACTTCTATTAATTAGATGTTTCCTATTTCTATTTAGTTTCCTTGAATGGTTTACTTAGGACTCCTATTATGTTTCTTACTAGGATTTAGTTTCCTATTCATTTTTGGATGTAAGGGTTATATAAACCCCTGCCTAGGTTTATTCAAATCAGGCATTAATAATATTGGTTTTAGCTATTTAGCTCTGGGCAACGGATCCAGCCGTTGATTATTTTGGGCAACGGGTTACCCCGTTGATTTTATTTTTCTGTTCTTATCAATTGGTCCGACCTGCCGGATCCCGTCCCGCCAAGATGACGAGATCTCAGAATGATCGATTGACAGAGCTGGAGAACGAACACACTCGTATGAGAGAAGAAGTGACCCGGATAAGGGACGAACAGGCAGAGCATGGTGGCAAGCTGTCGGAGATCATCGCCTCACTAGCGGCGTTGACCCAGGCGATGGTCCCGCCGGTCACACCGAAGAAAGCCGCGGATGACGTGGGTCGAATCCCGGCAACCGAGCAGCATGGAGAAGGCGTGCTGAGCAATCCAACTATAACGCTGCTTCCGTCATTCGATGGGGGAGACCCAATTGGGTGGATCGCTCGGGTAGAGCAACAGTTCGAATTACACAACACTTTACCGGAAAAGAAGGTGGCTGCCGCGATGGTAGCTATGGAAGGAGGAGCGCTTTACTGAGTGACCTGGCTGAGATCGCGCAGGCCCGGGATGACTTGGGCAGATTTCAAGCAAGCCTTGGTGGACAAATTTGATTCTCGATTTCAGGGGAATAAGTATGAACGATTGTCCGGAGTCAGGCAAATTGGGTCTATAGAAGATTACAACATCTTGTTTGTTCAGCTAGCAAGCCAAGTTCTAGGGTTACCCGATGAGCACTATTTGGGATATTACATGAGCGGTCTTAAGGAGATAATCCGAAGCTCGCTGCGATTGCTCCGACCAAACAACCTGGAGATGGCTATGGAATTAGCTCGCGAAGTGGAGTATAATCTGTCCGTCCAAAGGGGAGAAAGTGGCAGCCTGAATTATCATTCATCAGGGGTACGTTCTATCAGCCTTTTAAGGGCAAACACAAGTTCCCCGTTGACTGCCATTGGTGGCAGCTTACAGGGTTCGGAGGGCAGCTTTGCGAAAGATAGTGGACAGCCTCCGGGGACGAAGTCAGGGTTGTCTGGGCAGCCTACGACACGCTCTCAGTTCACTCGACTTCCGCCGAAAGAGTTTGCAGAACTACGGGCAAAAGGATTATGCTTTAGGTGCAAGAAACCATTTACACCAACACATGACTGTCCCTTTAAGCAGCTACGGGTAATGATAGCTGAGGAGGATGAAGAGTTGGACCTCAAGCAGCATGAATTCTGTGTAATAACCGGCCAGTAAAAGGTCCGGAAAGAGAAGAAGGATATTTTCCAGGCTATACTATGTCTGGAAATTTCAGTTCCCGATCCGCGAGTTTTCAACCTTGAGGACAAGGTTAATTTGAAGGAGGATTGATTGATATGAAGCGGGAAGAGCATGGGGCGGGACGGGCTTGAGCCCACCTTCGTGGGCTGGCTGCGAGCAATTTAATTAATTTTAATTATTCCTTTTATTTTGCTTCCTAATTTATTTTGTTTCCTAGTATGATTTAATTAGGACTTCTATTAATTAGATGTTTCCTATTTCTATTTAGTTTCCTTGAATGGTTTAATTAGGACTCCTATTATGTTTCTTACTAGGATTTAGTTTCCTATTCAGTTTTGGATGTAAGGGTTATATAAACCCCTGCCTAGGCTTATTCAAATCAGGCATTAATAATATTGGTTTTAGCTATTTAGCTCTGGGCAACGGATCCAGCCGTTGATTATTTTGGGCAACGGGTTACCCCGTTGATTTTATTTTTCTGTTCTTATCACGGCCAAGCCAAATTATCATTATGAGGAATTGTGGCAGAGGGCGATGATTGAGAAGGATCTGATGAAGTGGGTCACCTTGAAGAATTGGATTCACTTGTCGGGTCCTACGTTGGTATGTAATAAGAGGAGGACCTTGGCTGGAGGTTGAGTCATCTACTGAATCCAAAGGAGGTTGGCTGGCAATAGAGTCATTTGCAATGGACAGAACAAAGGACTCAATAGATGGTATAGGGAGAACTTGCTGAACAGATTGATCTCTAAGTGAGGAAAAAGGAGTTTGTTCAAAGAAAGTGACATGGACAAACATATAATATGTCTTGTTCAAAGGAAGAGAGTAACAACGATACCCTTTTTGAAGGCGGAAATAACCTAAGAAAACACATTTGACGGCCCGAGCTGAGAGTTTATCTAATCCTGGAGACATATCATGAACAAAACAGACACAACCAAACACATGAGGGGAAACATGAAAGAGAAGTTCATTAGGAAACAAGACAGAATGAGGGGTTTTATTATTAAGAGAAAAGGATGGCATTCTGTTAATAAGAAAGCAAGCGGTTAAGACAACATCTCTCCAATGATGATTTGGTACATTGGCACCAAGTAATAAGGTATGAGCAGTCTCATTCAAGTGCCTATTTTTCCTTTCAGCTACACCATTTTGTTGAGGTGTATGAGGGAAAGTGGATTGATGTAAAATGCCATGTGAACTAAGGAGGAAGGAAAAACCAATGGAGAAGTATTCCTTGGCATTATCACTCCTTAAAATTTTGATTATTGTTCCAAATTGATTGCGGATTTCATTAAGAAAGCAGGAAAAGATAGACAAACGTTCAGAACGATCCTTCATTAGATAAACCCAAGTACACTTAGAAAATTTATCAATGAACGTGACAAAATATTTAAAACCAAAAGAGGAAACCCGACTTGGTCCCCAAACATCAGAATGGATAATAGAAAAAGCAGAATCACATCTAGACTCAGAATAGCTAGGAAATGAAGACCTAACATGTTTCCCGAGTTGACAAGACTCACACTTTATGGTTTGAAGACCGCTGAGTTTAGGAACCATTTTCTTCAGTTTTGCTAAGTGTGGATGTCTGAAACGTTCATGCAAGAGTTTGGGAGAAGGTGTTGCTAGACAAGAGACTGATGATTTACTTTCAAAATAATAGAGACCTCTAGATTCATATCCTTCTCCAATCATCCGACCCGTTCCACATTCCTGTATAACAAATGAATTAGCATCAAAGGTTATTGTACAGTTCAATGATTTTGCTAATTGGCTTAATGAAATGAGGTTAAACGGACATGTGGGGACAAAAAGAACAAATTTTAAGTTCAAGCCCTTCAAGGTAGGAGAGAGGGATACTTGGCCAATTCCTTGGGAAGCAGTTTTGGATCCATTTGCCATGGTTATAAGATATGAGTGTTTAAGATGTGAGAGAGAAGAGAACAAAGAAGTATTACGAGAAATGTGGTCAGAAGCACCTGAGTCAATTATCCATGGATTTTGACTTTCCACTGATTGTGAAACGCAAGCAGTTGACGTATGCGGGGTTTTAGAAAATTCTGTTGAGTTGTTGGACTTTAGATTTGGATCAAATACTCTGGGTATTCCTCACCAGACAGTTTCGGATCAGAAACTTTAGATTTGGAGAAGTTGACAGTTTTATTAGGAAACCCATGAAGAAAGTAGCAGTTCTCATGAGTGTGACCCATTCTCTTGCAATGGGTGCATTGAGGACGTCCTCTTCCTGCACGTCCTCCTCTGTTTCCACGACCCCCTCTTCCATGAACTACCATAGCTGAAAATTCTACAGGTTCTTAAGACTTGTCTCCTTTAAGTGTGGGAATCCGAAGGAGACGTGTTGTTAAACTGTCCTTGGTCGGTACCTCAGATCCAGTGAGGATTTGATCTCTAACGTGATCGAAATCTGAGTTCATGGCTCAAAGGATCATTATGATAGGAATCGTTGGGTATCTCTATCACATTACCATATAAAATTTGTCCAGTTTCTTCTTAGTTTCCTCCAAAGATTCAGCTTCTAAGGACATTTTCAGTTCTTCAACAGCAGCTTGCGCTTCGGCAATGAAGGACATCATATCATGATCTATCTGTTTAAGAGATGCCAACTTGTGGAAAGCATCATACTCCCTCCGTCCCAAAATTAACTTCTCACTTTCCTTTTCGGGCAGTCCCGAAATTAACTTCACACTTCAAAACTTTCCTTATTTGGAAAATAATCTACATCAAAAAAGTGCCAAACAGTGCCAAACAGTGTCAAACAGTGTCCAAACAGTGCAAAACAGTGCACTCCACGGTAAAGTCAAATTTATTTTCTTAATCTGTGTGAAGTCAAACTGAGAAGTTCATTATGGGACGGAGGGAGTATAGACGTTGAATATCATTTGCAAAGATCTCTTGAACTTTCTTCCAAAAAGTCTTGCAAGTTGTGAAGGTTCTGAGAGTCCCTAAAATATTGGGTTCTACAGACTGCCACAATAGAGCACACAACTGGTTATCTAATTTTTTCCATTTTTCGGGTTCTTCCTTGATCTCACTTTCATCTTTTCAAGATGGTCATGGTACCCTTGTCCCAGAAACCAAAGTTCCACAACAGCTGACCAAGACATATTTTTTCCTATTAAGCTTTTCTGAAGTGATAGAAGGACATCCTGAGAAGAGTTGGGTTGGACTGGAAGCCATATGAAAATGACGATGTTAGGTCAGCGGCAATGAGCAGCGGACAGGGCCGGATAGAGATGGCAGGAACCTGCTTTGATACCAACTTGAATAAAAGAGAGTTCCAAGGGAGAGAATAATTTTCTGGTTGTGTGTCTATCCACAACCCTGAAGGCCTGAACTCCTTTATTTATAATAATGAGAGTACAAGTACATTAATGAGTGAAAGAAGATGAAAGGTCAAATGAAATGAAAGGTCAATTCTAGAATAATACAGTTGAGTCTATTTAGCTACCAATAAATCTAGATAAAATCTAACAAAGAGCAATGAAAATACATAAAGGCGGATTATCAATCCATAAATTATGATCAGACATAGAAACAACTGCTGTTCGGGCCTACTTGTGGGGCGTGGGCAACTAGGTTGGCAGACCACTTAACATAACTAAAAGAGATACAGGGGACTCAATCTTTCATAGCCATTATATCCCCCACTACGAGGTCGAAACTAGAATCTCCTTCCTTGAAATGAATACTCGAGATAACTTGTAACGCATTAGATTCAAGCTCAATGTCGTACCACCCTTCTAAAAGAATTCAGCTAGGAGCCTCCCTTACACTTAAAGCTTCCGCTTCCTGTGATAAGCAACTATCCCGTCAAGCAATGGCCCCGCCTGCCAAAAAAATGTCCATACTGTCTCAGGCCACCCACCCTAAACCGCAGCCATCTCCCCCCGCCTTGCATCCCTCATCTGTATACCCCAGCAGCTGGCTTGGTTCACTGCACTACACGGCTCTCCTCCAAACACTGTTTCTTCTTTCCCAGTTGCTGTGCAAACCTCCAGCTCTCAAGGAAAGAGACAGTGTTAGGCATCAGCCTAATTAGTAGTTTTAAATAAGGGAGTTAGGGGAGTTAAATAGCTTATTAAGTGCCTATAGCTTATTTAGTTGTCTATTTAGTCCCCGCGTGGACTTTTGCTATAAATAGAAGCTGGGGTAGCCATAATAGGCATACTGTTATTTGGATATTGAATGTTGCCTTGTTGCCTAAGAGTCCCGGTTGCCTTTGTTGCCTAAGTTGAGACTATTCCTATCAATAAACATCATCTTCCCTATCCTTTTATCAGATCTGTGTTACTTGTTACTGTTTGTGCTCAGATTATTACCAGGTTCCTAACATTGGTATCAGAGCAATTAGCTCCTGGGGATCGAACTTGAAGAGCGACTGCTGCAAAGCTCTCGTTCAGTGGCGGAGGGTTAAATCGTAGACACAATACATCGATGAAAGAAATAGCAACGACCATGGAGCCGATGCAGATGACGATCGCAAATAAGGAGAGAGAAGCCCGGAGTAGTTCGCGAAGCAGATCTCATGCCCATCACACCTCGCATCGCAAGTCCCTCACCAGCTCGCAGAAGGAGTCGCGAACTATTTCTGGTTCCCAATCGCGAACAGCTTTCCGCAGTTCCCAGGCCTCGCAACAACAACGATCAGGACTGGACGCCTTTGGCTCGCTCGGACGTCTGGAGAAGCGTTCGAACCTGGAGATGAGGACGGCTATGGAAAAACTGGCGACCACGATGAATGAACAGATTCAGAGCATCAGTGAGGCTTTTGTGGCAAAAATCGCAGCATCCATAGCAGCAATGAAGGAAGAAATTCGCAGAGATCGTGAATCCCAAAATTGGACTCCTGCGTATCCCAGTTTGCCACCAACTGCGCAGGTTCCTTCTCCTCACCCATTGGCATCGCAAGTCGTTTCTTCTAGTCCGCAGATGATAGCCGAGTCCACTGGTCCGCAGGATTTGCCACTGGGTGTTATAGGATCTGATCAAAAACCTTTCCACAAGGTTGATATAGGGCATCATCCAAACACCAAGGGTTCTGGAATGCAAGGTAAGAGGCTGTGTGGAGTTAATTTCAATCATAGCCCAACGGGGGAATTGGGAAAAGGAGTTAATGTCAGTCAGGTTGAGGAGAATGCCCAAGCATTGTCATGTTCAACATTTATCAGCTATGGGGACCACTCTGAGTCAGAATATGGATCACCGGAAACTCAGCCACTTACACTGACCTCGGAGTTGACACCAGTTGCACCATCAGTTACGGAATCAGATCCTGAAGAGGAGGTTAATCAACCTACAGGATTTTCATTAAACAATAAGAAAGGTTTAGAAGTGCGTAAATCAATTGGATTGAATATTTTGAAGAATAGTGTGTTTCATCATTCATCAAACACTAATTTGGAAGGACTGAGCAAGTTGGATAGTTTGAGCTATAATCAAGCTATAGGCATGGTACAGACTGTTTATTTGCGTAGGGGAGATATGAAACCTCCCGAGTTTGCTGTTAAGGATGGACCTCCTGCTTATTTTGGTTGTGGAATGATGGTAGAATGGAACAAGATCAATCAATGTGAAGAGATTACTGTTGCAGATAGTGGTGTGATTATCTTCCAGAATTTCTATTTGCTAAAAGTGGGGGAAAAATATATATTACTGGAAAGGGGTGTTAAGTCTTGGGACATAGGTTTATTGATAGCTAGTGCCAAGGAGATGGGTGAATGGGAGGCCTATGTGACTGCACTAGTTATGGAGGCTAAGAAATCAAGACTGATCAATCTGTTAATGGAAGAGGTCCATACTCTCATTGGTTCTGGCAGGAATGGGGGAAGAAACAAGGGTTCTGGACGTAGCTTTGTTAATCTGCTAAGGCCATCACTGGGGTTTTGGCCTATAAGGGTTCATGAAACGAGCCAGGTTGCTGTCCTGATACAGTCAGGGAATGAGAAACATGAGTATCATAAGAGTAAACATACTTATGAGCCCATAACAGCTGTTGTGCAAAGTTCAGCTAGATATAATTCTTATAGATATCTTCCAGATACAGTCATTGATCCTATTGAAGAGGCTGGGTTAATGAAGTATATCTTGAAGTCTGATTTTAAAGTTGACCAGCTTTTGGTTCTGGATGGGGAAGGCTGCAAATTGGTATTTTCTGCAATTCGGGACCCCTCCGATTCTGGACTGAGAGGGATTGATGAGTTAGTGCTTCCATACCAGTCAGGAGGCATCAGTATGGATCAGGACTTCACTATCCAAGCAGCTGGAAATGATATCTTCAATAGCGAGCGCCTGATGGAATCAACTTTAAAAACAGAAGTTGTTAATAACATCAAAGTTGCTATAGAATTGCTGGATGGAATGAAAAATCTCTATGGAGCTTATCAATGGGCAGTCTACACTTATAATTCTCCTATGATGCAATCCAAAAAGGAGACAGATGAGTTGAATACAAGACTAGAAGTGATTAGCTTGCTCAGGGGCCTCTCTGCTATATCCAAATGTGAGATCCGGGAAGCTTCTTATCCAGTATTCATGGAAGTCCTAAAGAGGTCTACTGAGAGAACAGTTCAAGCTCGGATGGGTGTCCTTGTTATAGTTTGTTTGCTATGTGACCTCTTTAGAGATGAAACTCCTCAGAATATGATACTGCTGAATTATGATGAAGATCTGGAACCTTTATATGCTGATATTGGTTACAAGGAAGAGGCTTCAAGTGTAATTCCAGGGAATTTTTATACCCAGTTTCTGCTCCTGTTTGCTGTGAAAGATGTGATGATGAAAGTGAAAGAAATGAAGCTCCTAGATCAGAAACCAAGGAGGTACTGGGAAGGAAGAGGTTCCAGGATGAAGACGAAGTTCAAGATCAAGGCTGTGTCTTATTACCCACCTTGAGGGCAAGGTGGTTATTTAGAGGGGGAGTAATGTTAGGCATCAGCCTAATTAGTAGTTTTAAATAAGGGAGTTAGGGGAGTTAAATAGCTTATTAAGTGCCTATAGCTTATTTAGTTGTCTATTTAGTCCCCGCGTGGACTTTTGCTATAAATAGAAGCTGGGGTAGCCATAATAGGCATACTGTTATTTGGATATTGAATGTTGCCTTGTTGCCTAAGAGTCCCGGTTGCCTTTGTTGCCTAAGTTGAGACTATTCCTATCAATAAACATCATCTTCCCTATCCTTTTATCAGATCTGTGTTACTTGTTACTGTTTGTGCTCAGATTATTACCAGGTTCCTAACAGACAGTCTGCCAACAAATCTGCTCAGCCGTTGACTCCAACATCCCACACCTTCAGGTTTCTATCTCTCCAAATTGCCCAACGATCATCACCAACTCACACCATATGTCCTCATTTTTGGCCTAGAAATTGTGCTCAACCCACCTAAAAAACGAGTCACCATCTATCAAGCCCACTCCCCACCCTAATCTGCCCCACACTTCCCTTTGCTTGATTGCAACTGCTGAACAAATGAGCTGCTGATCATTACACCAGCTGCATGCCAGGGGAACTTCTACCTCCTACTCAGATTTTTAGCCGTTGGTAAAAGCCCTGCACACAGTTGCCAAAAACGTTTTTTTTTTTTTTTACCTTTGGAGGTATATGCAGGCCCCAAATCCTCGTCCAACCTTCCCAGCCTGCTGCAGCTACTTCGCCTACCAGAGCTCGATAACATCTTTTAACAGTAAAACCTGCCCTAGCCTCCCAGGCCCAAATTATCTTATTGGGAACTTGGCGATTGCTCAAAGGAATATTTTTCACCAAATCTTTATCTCTAACCTCTAAAATATCCGACACCACATCTAAGTCTCACTGATCCCCCCCACAGCCATTAGTCCGTCCATTGTCAACTCTTCAAGACCCTGCGAGTCTGCGACATAGTTGTACGAATCCTGAGATCAGCGTCTGGCAGCCCCTGGCATTTCGCGTCCACCATAAACGGGCAAACGGCTCGATCCTAAAAACCTCAGCCACACCCTCTCTATAACCTTCTGCCACATTTCCGCTGAAGCCAATCATAGATTTTGCAAAGTTTATAACCTCCCCAGTAGCTTGTTCATACTCGTGCAAAGCCTCCTTCACTGCCGAGCAATCCCCATGAGCCACCTAGAAAAACAGAAGAGCGTCATCTGTGAACTGTAATTTGGAAACCCGGGGGCGTTTCTTGCAACAGCAACTCCTTGAATCTCCCCCTCAACCCTGTCTTCGTAAAAGCAGGCTTTGGCCCTCAGCAACAACAATAAACAAATAAGGGGATAACGGATCTTCTTGTCTAAGTCCGCAATGAGGAATTATCAGCCCAATTTCAGTATCCTTGAAAGGAATAGAGTAGCTGACTGTCTGACACATTCCATCATCAAGGAAATCCATTTATCGACATTCCTTCCAAAAAAATCCATTCCACCTAGTCGTATGCCTGTCTCATGTCCAGCTTCCATGGCACGAAATCCTTTTTTCCTTGCCTCTTCCTCTTCAAGAAGTGATGAGTTTCAAACGCTACCATAATAGTATCAACAATCGAACGCTCAAGAGTAGATTTCATCTTGTTAGCCAAGACCTTAAAGAAGATCTTACAAGCCACATTATACATAGAAATCGGTCTCCAATTTGCTAGAATTTCTGGATTTTCTTTTTTCGAAATCTATATGGCAAGATTTCTCTCTGGCAGCCTCCTTGAGTCTAAACCTAACCTGCAGAAACTGACCACGTCCTGTTCAACCATTTCCCAGAAGTGCTAGAAGAAACCCGGGCTCATTCCATCCGGGCCTAGGGACTTATCCGGATGCATGTGGAACAAGCCGCAAAAGGTCCAAGTTCATCTGGTCCGTAACCTTTTGCTCCACTTCACACAGAACAGGTTCCATAACTCCTTGAAAAGAAGAAAACAGGTTAGAAAAATACTCCCCAATCACAGACCCCACCTCCTCTTTTATCTTTAACCCATCGGGCATCGGCCACCCCCTACACGAAGACCCTCCAAACAATTTCTCCTTCTTTGATGGACTGAATTGTGAAAAACTTCGAGTTACATCTCCATTTTTCAACCAAAATTCTTTTTCCGTTTTTCTCCAAAAGCAATTTTGCTTTTCAAGTAGTACAAGGTACTCACTCTTCACCCTTTCAAAATTTCCAAGATTACTGCCACACATCGGGCATCGGCCACCCCCTACTCGATTAGTCCCCCACCTCCCCACCTCTTTAGCACACAGCTCCAGTTGAGAATCCACCCCTAAATTCCTCCCCAGACCCCAACTTCTTTCCACAACCTCCCTGCACTCTTCCTCCCAAAGCCAGGTGTTTTCAAATTTAAATTTTCTGCGCGTATCCACCCTTTCAGAAATAAATGGAGATGGTCACTAGGAGCCCCCCCAGTGACATCGCAACTGCACCTCCGAACCCTCCACTCTTCTGACACGAAAATGCTGTCCAATTTTTCCTCAACCCACCTAGGAGAACCTCGCCATCTTTCCCAACTGAATTCCACTCAAACAGGAAGTTTTTTAACCGCAAGCCCAAACTACCTCTCGAAAGGCCTGAAGCAACCATTCTGGGCGGGGAACCGACCCTCTTTTCTCCCCTGCAAACATAAGGTCATTAAAGTCACCCATGACAAGTCAGGGTAAAGTAGATACCTCACTTAGTTGTTGCAGCAACCTCCAAGAATCCATCCGCTTACGTCATTCGGGATAACAACACAAACCCGTGAATTGCCACCAAGCCTCATCCACTTCCAACTTGACTTGGGCGTTAATGTAGTTGTGTGAAGAGCTTGTCACTAATAAATGTACCTCCCTTGTCCACAAAAGTGCCACCTCTACGATGCCAAATGCCCCTCACAATCAACTGAAAAAGCTTGATCAAAACCAAGCCGCCTCCGAATCTCCTGAATCCTACTTGATGATGAAAAGTTTCCATAAGAAAAATTATGGTCGGCCTCTTAGAGCGGACAATATCCACCAAAACCTGAACTGTCAAAAGGTTGCCAAGACCTCAATAGTTCCAACTCATGCAACTCATAGCCTACAGCCTACAGCCTACAGCCTCCTTCGTTTACCCATACCGCAATTTGAGCTTCCTCCCTCATCTCAAGTTCACCTCATGAGCTCCCCAGAGCCGCCACATTCGCCCCCCCTCAGATCCCCGCTCGAAAACCCCCAGCTCCCATCCCTTTCCCCCCCTCCCACACCAGAATACATTTCATTCTTCCTGTAAGAGTCTCTTTCCACTTCTTCTGTCCCCACTACTCTCTCGGTTTCCAGAGAACCCCCTGTGACTCCCCCCTAACTTCACTTCGTCTTTATCCAGAACCAGTAAGGTTTTTCACGTCCCTCCTGATATCCCTCAAAATGTGTTGGACAAAAGCGGTCCATATGGCCTATTCTGCCACAAACAAAACAGATCGGCAGTCTCTCATACTTGAAATCCGCCCATTCTCATTCCTTGCCTCTCTTGAGCTTCATTCGTCTCCTTCAAGGTTGCTCTACACCGAGAAGGACTCAAATCCTCATAAATGCCTGCCACGTACGACGTTCCAGTAACGTTTTCTTCACCCAGTGCATTGCCTACCATCTTAGTGACCTTCTCCGCCACCGAGATCATAGGTAAATTATGATGGACCTAGATCCAGAATTCAGTCTTTGTCAGTTGATCCTCCATTGGATTTTCCATAGGTTTGAGCCAGTGTAGAATTAACAAATGTCTGTCAAACAACCATGGACCCTCTGATATGATGCGATGAACATCAAACTCATGATAGAACTGAAATAAGAATCGCTGCTCGCCAATGTTCTTGATCATAAGTTCATAACCCCTCGAGACGGTCTCTATAAGTCTGCCACGGTATCTCAGAAGTGAATGAATTTAACTGGTTTGCCCGATAGGAGTCTACTCACTACCGACAGATGCAAATTTTATGGGATCTCTTTCGTCCCTTCCAGCCCCAGTCCAGACTCTTGTTTTCTTCTTCCTCGATAGACATATGGGCGTACAAATCTTCAAAGGATGTGTGGTTTGAAGCCATAATACAGTATTCTAACAAAGATTGATCGTCCAAAGTGTGTGCAATATGATCACCATCAAAACCCTAGAACTGCTAGGGGAGAAAACTGAGAGAAAACATATCGATATGTTTTAAAATTTTATGAATTAAGTTTGATGGTTTGATTATAGCCACTAAGTTAGCCCTTCTTTTAATGTATCTGTTAAATTACAATTTTATAAACGGTGTGATTATTAACATCCAGTGTTTTCACAAATACAGGTTTACTAACCGGATTAGTCATAGATTCTGGTGACGGTGTTACTCATGTGGTAAATTATCATAATCACGCCTTTGACACAATATATTTGACTCTTCGCAAGAGCCTTTTATAAATGTAATAAATAATGTTTTTTTGTTAGCCTGCTTGTATGATGCTTTTTGGTGCAGGTTCCAGTTGTAGATGGTTACTCATTTCCTCACCTCACAAAAAGAATGAATGTAGCTGGACGTCATATAACTTCTTATCTAGTTGATTTGCTGTTCCGCAGAGGGTAAAACAAATTGATGCATTTCTTTTTCAAATGGTGCTTCTAAGTTGATATAATATCACAAGTTTTTTTTGAAGGTATGCAATGAGTAGAAGCGCTGATTTTGAGACTGTCAGGGATATAAAAGAAAAGCTTTGCTACATTAGGTGAATTGACTCTTGTCATATCAGATGGGCTCATCTTTTCTAATCCTCTTGGTTTCTGCTGAAAGGTTAACAATTATTTTACTGCAGTTATGATTATAAACGAGAATATCAATTGGGCCTTGAGACCACTATCCTTGTTAAGAATTATACAGTGAGTAAATTCCATTTTGAGCATTTTGATATGCTTTAGTGAGCTCTCTTAGTTTGTACATTTATCTTTATGCAAATAGTAGCGCAACATAAATTTTTCTTTAATAAAATTCTTTTGTATATTACCTGTGTGCTATCCCAAAATCTTTTGGGAGTACTTGGATGTTGTTGTTGTTGTATTATCTGTGTGCTGGATTTTTTTACTGGTTTGTAATGGAGGTGCTTTAAACAGCTTCCAGATGGGAGGGTAATCAAAGTAGGCACTGAGAGGTTTCAAGCACCTGAAGCTCTGTTTACCCCGGTAAGAATTTACACTTGTGTTTTGTTTTAATTGTTCCAAACCAAAGTTGTAGTCTTGTAGAACTTATACTGCATCCCGGTGACATCTGAAAAGGTGCAGGATTTTGTAGTTACTCCGTTTTTTCCGTGTTGTGACATAATAAAGCTCACTATATGTGGCATTAACTTATACTACATAGCATGCTTAATTGGGTTGGGGTCGCTCCACTACATTGGCCAAACCATACTAAATATTAAATTCAATCAATTAGCTAGTCTAACTCAAATCTTTTTAGACCAGTGTGTATCTCTTTAATACTTTGACCCAGTACTCTTTACATTATCTGTGTTGAACTTTTCATCCTTTTTAAGGTAAAGGAAGCCACTTTTTTTCTTTATTTACACATATACATTTACATACTACATGTTTTTTCTACATACATACACCACACACATATTTTCCACTGGTGGAAAATGGTCCTTTGTTCTGTGTCATGACTCAACAGTGTCCATCAGTGTCCGCTGGAAGGGTCCCATAAATGAAACTTCTAGCGTTCCTTGCATCACTTCATGCTGTAGAGGAACCAGCATTTGACTGCATACTGTTTTGTGGATACTAAGGGCCCATTTGGTAGGAAGTATTTGGCTGGACTGTGGTGGCTAAACCGGCTTAATTTTATGAAAGGAAAAGTGTTTGGTATATCAATATCAGCTAAATAAATAAGTCAAAGGTAATACATGTTCGGCTTTTTAGCCAAATAAGCAGAATAGGCGAGGAGAAAATGCAACCAAAAGGAGTAGAGATGGCAATTGTGACCGATCCGATGGATACCCGCACCGAACCACCCCTATCAAAATGGGGAAAAACGCATTGACCGGGTAATGGCTACGGGGCGGGGAATACTCGTTTTGTTTTTACGAGTAACGGGGCAGTTACGGTTTTATGCATGCCCGCCCCATTACCCGCCCCGTACCTGCCCCGTTTATTTTTAGTTATATTTTTATTACTTTTTTATCTATTATTTGTCCCACAACTAATAAAAGATGAGATTTTTAATGTTCATTGTGTATATATGGATAATAGATGTACCAACTATAGTGTAAGAATGAAAGTTCTCAATAGAACTTAATAGCCTTGTTTGATTATTCTATGATTTTTCATGATTAATTATTTTTCAGATTAAGTATTTTTAGGTTCAAATTAATTTAGGTTGTCTTCTTTCTCGTCGTATAGATATATGAAGCTTTAAAGTGGCGTTTGAGTCTAGCGTCGTCTAGGTGATGCCATTTTTCGCCTTTTAAAATATTATTTTTTAATTAAAATATCAATGATTCATTTAATAAAGTGATTACCCGCGGTTACCCGCGGTTATAACCGTTACCCGTTGGGGCGGTTATGGTTTGGGTAAAAATTACCCGTTGGGTAATGGGGCGGTTATGGGGCTGGGGAATTACCAAACAGGCCGGGTACGGTTATATGTAAAACCGTCCCCGATCCGCCCCGTTGCCAACCCTAAAAAGGAGCCTAAAAATTTCATTTTTCTTGCAGGATCTCATTGATGTTGAAGGTGATGGAATGGCTGACATGGTATTTCGTTGCATCCAGGAAATGGATATTGATAATAGAATGATGGTATATAACTCGAAATTCTAGAATTTGTAAATAATTTTTTGGAAAAATTGATAGTAATAATCCCAACTATTGATGGTCCGCCCATAATAATCCCAACTATCAATTATTTCAGAATAATCCCAACTTTAGGGACCTTATGCCAATAATGGTCCCTATAAATAAATTCTCGTAGTTTCTAAAGTGGATGAGAAGAGATATAACAAGTAATCCCTATAAATAATCTCAACTTTTAATTTTACGCTTAATTTCTATTTAAAGTTTACTTTTTATAGGAGGTAATATCTGGTCATGGACCATTATTGGCGGATGGTCCATATAGTTGGGGTTTTACAAAAATAATCAATAGTTGAGATTATTATCAGCGGACCAACAATAGTTGGGATTATTATTTTCAATTTTTCCTAATTTTTTGCTCATAGAAAATGGAATTGCCATTTTATGGAGACAGTTTCCCCTATTTAATAATGCAATTCCTTTCTCCATGCAGCTTTACCAACATATAGTGCTAAGTGGAGGGAGTACCATGTATCCTGGCTTACCTAGTCGGTAATGCATCTAGATGTTTTTGGACTGGTTTTCCAAGGTTCCGTTTGGAATTTAAATAACATTAGCGAAAGAAAATACGGAGAGAGCAAATTTGGAAGGAGAGAAAATCGGTACAAAAATAAAAAATGCTTCAAATTCCACAAATCAATTATAGATATTTGTGCAAGCTCAATCTATTTTAATAGTTTTATTATTTAAAGTCATAGAGATCTAAAAAAAGAATTTTTACAAGGTTCTATTTGATTTAGATTTTCCTTTTTATGTTATCCCTTGCCCCCCTTCGTCCCAACCATTTTCCGAGTTCCTAACATAGCCTAAGAGCTACTTTAGATAAAGGGATTTAGAGAAATTAGTCGGGGCTTCTGAAAATGAACGAAGGGTGAGAAATGTTAGATGATCACATGTTTTGTCTTCAGATTTATTAGATCTGGAATATGTATGTGTGTCAGCGTGTGAATTTGTATGTATGTATTTATCCATATATAGAGTTAGCCCTCGAAAAACCTTCATCCAAATTGACTACTGGCGGTAAGTGTTTGAGGCTTTTAGCTTCATTCAACCTGATTACTATTAGATATTTTCTTTTATCTATTAACAAGTATCCCCCCTGCTCGAAGCTTAGCTTAGAGAAGGAGATTTTAGATCGCTATCTTGAAGTGGTTTTGAAAGGAAACAAGGATGGATTAAAGGTATTGGTCTATTAGTGATCTATAGACAAAAGTGATTTTTTCGGTGGTACTCCTATTGAATCAGACAAACAAATGTTTATGCAGAAACTGCGATTAAGGGTAGAAGATCCACCAAGAAGAAAACACATGGTGTATCTTGGAGGTGCAGTTCTAGCAGGAATTATGAAGGTAATCGCATTTTCTTCACTAGCCGTGAAATCACAGTGGTTTTCCTGGTACAACAAAACTAATTGTATATTTAATTATTTATATAGTACCACTCCAACCCATGTTAAGCTTATTGCTTTCTGCGTTCAGCTAAAATATCGTGTTTTTTAATTAGGAAAGACTGTGTATTAACTCATCTGGGCGTGGGCCTCATCCCTCCCTTCCCCAAAGCAATACCTGACTGTAGGCTATATGAAAGTTTATTAAACGGAGCAAGGGTGGGCTGGGAAATACTTCACTTATATAAAGTTGTATAGCAAAAGGTTTACATGTAAAAAAGGAGCGAACTTGGGTGCAAACATTGGGGACCAGATTCCCCACCCCCTTAATCCTTCTTGACTAGGTAGGTTAGTTATTTTGAAGGACAACAGAAAAAGGATGATTTGGCATTTGTGCAGGATGCACCTGAGTTTTGGATCAATAGACAAGACTATTTGGAGGAAGGAGTTGGCTGCTTAAGCAAGTGCGGGCAGGCATGATGATGGTTTTTATTTATATATCTTGGGTTCCACACAAATCACTTTGTTTCAAGCAATGTTAAAATCTGGATGCTAAAAGTGGTTAAGGATTTAATTTGTGGTTAAGTGACAGTGTGGCAGGTGGCTTGCTTAGGGAGAAACACTTTTTATTACATATACTATTATTATTACAACTCAGTGACATTACCATATTTATTTTGGTACCTCCTCCCAGCGAGAACTAACAAACATACTTCACATTACTTTAATGTTATTGCTAGTTCAATTGATTGGTGTATTCCTTGTGTTGGTTCCTTTGTTTCTTCATCACTTTTTATGCTCACAGAATATACCAAATAAAATAAATTGATTCGATTGTGGTTATGGTTAAAAGGCTCAAGGTTGAGGGGTGCCACATACACTTTTTGTACCAAAGTGTCATATCCTTGGACAGGATTCAAACCGGTCAGTTCCTGTTATGGTTTCAGAGTCTAGACAGGATTAATTTAGTGACTGAGGACGTGCGTTGGAGACGGGATGCGGGAATCAAAGCTGAAAGGATGTGAAACATGTGTGCCACTATGCCCCCACCTTTCCCTACTCCAACTGGAGCTATATGCTCCTTCCCTCCGGGACTATAGCAGTCATTGTGTGTGAGGGTAACAATGCCCGTGATAATCTTATTCATCCTTCATGTTAGTTAAACCAAATGTTTTGGTCATTCTGAATTAGATAAGTTTCTGCATGCTTGGGGTGCAAGTGTGCAACCATGCAAATTCTGAATTTAAATTCTTAAATTCTCTAGTCTATTAATGTGAGAGTACATTTAGAGAGAATTGAAACCATGTTGACACACTAAGTATGGCATTATGACATTGAAGGTAGGACACACATATGCGACTCCTAATATAATGGAAGACCCACAGAGAGTAGCATTCCTAATATAATGGCGGGTCTGAATGTCAAAGCAATGAGGCTGTGGATACAAGTATTGGCAATGGTAGACTGGTAGTTATAGGCAGTTGATGGTGATGATGATGGGCCTTTCTGCACTATTAGGCTAGCCTGGCCAAAGTTTCCTTTCGATTTCTCTCTTGTACACTCAATTCCATGATTCCCATCTCCTGTAGGCAGGGCAGTGGTGGATCTAGCTCTTTTATTTTAGGTGTTCAAAACTGAAATAAAATTTGAACTATCACAACAATCTTGTGTAATGCAATAATGTTACAATTGAATTATCATTTTCGCAAAAAAACTAAACACAGAACCACACAGCCTGTGTGGTTGACACAGCCACACCAAAAAAGAAAATAAATATACTATGAGGTCCGCCACCAACAAATTAAGGAGAATCCACATCAACCAGTTAAACCAAAAAACTCACCGTCAAACCAATAAGGGCTAAGGCACTAACAACCTAACCAATATTTCCAGGTCCCAAATCCCAATGTTTTCTCAATCTGAAATTTCAATTAACCATTTAGCAAAAGGCTAGCAGTAGAAGAAAAACGATGGTGCGAATTTTAGATTAGGTAAAGAAAATTAGGTTTTAATTAGTGCCTTAGTAGACAAGGAGGTCACGAGGCTACTATTGGAGGCGGTGGACTGGTAGAGCAGAGGAAGGGATCCGGATTCTAGAGGCGGGTGTGAGGAGCAAGCCAGCGAGGTCATTAGCTACTATACTCAACAAGACTCAAGAGCCAGAAGCTGAAACACCGAGTCAACTGTTCCCTGCCTACCGAGCTTATAGTGACTAGCGACACTGTGACAAACTGGTGATTTGAAGGAGGAGTGAGTTGCGACTCTGCGAGTTGTTAGTCGGCTGTGGGTGTTCAGTAGCTTCTGCAACGCAGGTGAGGTTTGCGTAGAAACGACGGAAGGCGGTTTTTGATATAAAAATTTGAAATTTTTGGGTGTTCAGGTGAACACCTTTGAACAACATCATGTCCGCCCCTGACTGTAGGTATCTCCAGCATGTATTTCCCTAACCTCTTTGTCGCGTTGTTCACCGAGAATTCTATTTGCTCTGTTGTTTTTGGTGAACTCACTTTATAGGTGCAGTCTATTCTCACTTCCACACCTATTATTTATGATTAAATAATATCACTGTCATCATCATTATCAGCCGTAACAATTTTTATTTTTCTTATTCTTCATCATTACCCTAGTGCCGCAAAGGCTCCCATACGGTGGGGTCGGGGGTCGGATGTACATAGCCTTACTCCCGTACTAAAGTACGGAGAGATTTTTTCTGAATGACCCGTAGTGAAAATCGTGTCGAAAATTACATAGACTGACTGTTACTTCATAACAACGGTTCAGTGAGTCGTTTTTCTGTATTTCATCATATTCCCAAGTCAAAAATTAGTGAGTCTTTGACTTCATTGCAAATGATGGAAAATAATAGTAATGGTGATTGCAAGTTGCAACCCCAATTCCTATGGTTTATCCAACTTCCTCTATTGAATGAGGTTTGTGCTAATCAGTAACACGACAACTTATGTTCAATTATAATGAGTAGTTCGGTTTTCCCGTTTAGATATATTTACACATTTTTGCAAACTTGTTTTATTTACCATTCTTTGTTACTATTTCTATTATGTAAAAAGACTAGGAAATTGAAATATATGTCAAGATTTGAAAACGATTATTAGAGCATCTTCAATGGTAGAATGTGTACGGTGCACATGTGGCATGAGAGATAACCACATAACTACTAGAAAATAAATTATTTATCTCCTTATTTGAATGATTTTTTTCATTTTTGGTAAGTTTTTCTCCACAATGTCAAGAAGACCGTCTATATTTGACATTGCAGTTGACATTGCAGGAAAAAACATATCAAAATTATATAAAATCATTCAAATAAGGAGAGAGATAATTTATTTGCTAATATTTATGTGGTCATCTCTTATGCCACATGTGCACCGTGCACATTCTACCATTGGTGATGCTCTTACATATCTTGCGTACTCTGTATTTCTTTACCGTTTTCATGCTACCTTCTTTCTATCCTTAACATTCTCATTCCATAGATGAAGATTTCTATATCATCTTACTCGTATATTTTTTATCTGAAGCTCATTGCTACATACCATGTAGACACTGTCTCGGTCTATTCAGAACATGTAAAAGGCCACGGAGAAGAAGAACATGGAGGAAAACCTCAAGTAAAGGAAATTTGATGAATATTTTCTGGGAGGCGAGTGATACCTGGCATGAAGTAACTATGCGAGGAGAAGGAATTATTAGAGCAGATATCACAGTAAACCATCCCCATGACAATGATATGAGGATCACTGCCGTGGGAAGGGACGGACCCAGGGCACTGGGCCAGACTGGACCGGTACAAAGAATATTTTTAGAAAAAAATTTACTTGAAATTTTTTACCTTAATAATTACGTCATTTTTTAAATTTGGAATGGGTCATGGCCTAGGTACCCCTAGCTCCGCCCATGGCTGTGGGTGCCATGGAGAGGCATAGGAGATGATGAAGTGAAGAAGTAGAAGGAGCAGGCGAAGAAGTAAACATCAGCATCCATTGTAGAAATTCAAATCAAAAGAGACTGGGCCTGACATGAAGTAGTTGGGTGGGGAGAAGGAATTATTAAAGCAGATATCACAGTAATTCATCCCCAAGACAATGATATGAGAGGCATAGGAGATGATGAAGTGAAGAAGCAGAATAAGGAGCATACGAAGAAGAAAGCAACAGCAGCCATTGCAGAAATTCAAATCAAAAGAGACTGAGCTTGGCTGTAACAATCGTAGGCTCTATCCTTCCAAAGTCAACGTGTTTACCGTGTCGCTCCTAAGTTGACCTGGTTGACCATCTAGCTCCGAGAATTGACCTGCAGAATAATCACTAAAAACAACTAAAATACATTACTGGCTCGAGACGCGTCAGACGCTGTCCTAAGGAATTATTTTCGGCGTACGGAAATTTCCCCCAAGATATAACGAGCCCTTCGGTTATAAAACCGGTACCAGAACTAACGAGAAGAAAACAATATATGAACCCAGTAATAAAATTAAAGTGTAATTCATGGTATATTTCCAGTAGCTAAAATGTACACTTTCTCAAGTAATTGTTCCACCCCAAAAGCCATACATACGACATAACTATAGCTAATACTTATAATGTATATGTACTTCGTATGGTTCATCTTTCACTGGTACTTTTCAATCATACATATAGTTACCAAAGAAATCTCACATTGAAATATCCAGGCACGCATGGGTTTTATAGTCTGATCTTCAACCAAGAGATAATAATTGCTCCATAATAAAGGAGATCAAATAATAATAATAATTGACAAAGTATGAAACATGCATGCTGAAAAATGCATAGGGCCTCTGTAAGTACCGGGGACAGAGCCCCACTCTCTATCTGTCAGATTGTGATTATAGTCCAATTTACATCCTCCCATCGTGTCGTCCGGTCGGTGTTGGGGGGCCCTCGGGGATGGGGTGTCATCCTTTTTTGACAACGTATGAAACTTCCCAAAGTGATTGAATAGTCATAGTAAATGATTAACATTATCATTTGGACATGTTCAAAGAACAATCATTAATTAATATTTATCATAACGTATGAGAATATGTAATTTGTAGAATTGATTACAATAATAATATCATATAAGAGAGGATAAAAGGTCTTTAAAGTTTTCAAAACTTTTCTCATAAAAAAATGTAATATGTTATTCATTTGAAATACAATTATATTTCCAACAATCCCCCACATATTTCAAATGAATAATTTTTATGTGTTTAAAAATAGTAATTCCTTACTGGGTTTCATATATGGGGTGAGGTTTTTCAATCTGGTGTTCTTAGACTTGAACCAGACCTAGACGCCTAAGTCTTTAAATACCGAGTTTATTGGTGAAACGTATAGTTTCTATGAACCAATAATCTACTTTGGTAAGTCAGTGTCTTAGTGGATCATTTTTCATCCCCACCTTTCTCGTCGTTAACGCCGTTGTGCGCCTCTAGGCCATGCGCGTGCTTGGTTTTCTTGAGTGCTCTAGATGCATTGTCAATGCTTCATAGAGGCGGCCCCACCTCACACTCATATAGGTGACCTCATCAAGTGTGTCCTGCACTTAACACACCACCCATATGGGATATGACAATCATTAAGAGCTTTAGCTCAACCTCACAAAAAAATGCAGTCTAGCCCTTCCACACCATAGAAATGGACATTTTACCAGGCTAGCAGAACAAACAGAAGACTTGTTATTACCCATATGAACTTGCTTCATTGGATCTCCAATCACACAAGTTGGGTTCTCATCCCTATTTGTTGTCAAAGTGACATTAGTCCATTTCCCTCGATGTTTAAATTAATCATTTAACGTCCTAGGGATTCTGTCAAAGGAGTAGCTAATTCCTTCTAACTTCACAAAATTAATGGAGATATTCCATTCCAAAGTCATTTAGACAATTTATATTTCTCAAGCATCATTGCACCATTTTTTCATGGTGAATGGATATCCACTATTTTATATTATCTCATGTGAGTCGACTCAGATGTCGTCGTTGTATCCCGGCAATACAACGGATAACTCTTAATAAGAAATTTCATCGATGTGACCCTCTGGTACATCGGATAATTCTCAATAAAATATATATCGTCATTGTAATATTATAGTATGATTGGTAATTCTCATATAACATCATTGTACCGCTCTAGTACAATGGATATTTCTCGATAAAACATATCATCGTTGTATCAATCTATTACAACGGATAATCTCAATCAAGTACCTCTCAACTATCTCAATATCTTTTAAGGTATCTCAATCTTTCAACATTTTAAATTATGACGACTCTCATACATTTCGTTAATTGTAACAATCTCACAATTTTAAAAGTGCATATTGAGCCTCAGAATCATATCTTTGTGTTTTATTTTTAAATTTATATTAAAGTCATAAGGGATATTCACATTATTAACACTAAAATGCCAAACTTCTTAAGAAGTATCTCAATATAATGATAGTAAAAAAAACGTCATTCTTCCTTATGGCTTTAATACTCAAAATTACATTTATTTATTTCATATAATAACTCAATATAGCTATTGAAATAAGCATATAAAAAAAACTCTAGCAACACATAAACCAATAATCTCACATGCATCATTTAGTGTGTACACAATTTTTCTTCTTCAAAATTCATCACGCTGTTTCTTTAATATAAGAAAACCCCAGTATTTTAACATATGAATAAACAACAAAAATTATATAAGCCATTTATTAACTCAAGGTAGCTAATAAGCATAACAACACAATTAGAAACATATATGAAAAAAAATGATGATCCACGTCAAAATCAATTTTCACCAAATATACGTTTCAAATAATATAACTTTTCCCTTCACAAAAGTATTTATCGTCTACCAAGAAATTTATTTTCTCTCTCTTTATAGCAAGTAATAAGATTTTAGCTAAGCACCCCCCACATTTTAAATAATTGAAAAAAATAGGCTCATAGACAATTCTCGCATAAAAGAAATGGTTCAAAATTATAGTCATCCAAAACTACATACCAGGTTTGCATGCACAAAAAATCCGTACATTAGGCAATTAAAATTGCGATAATAAAGATAATAAGACCATTCCACTCAAAAGCTCCTAACAGAAAGTTATAATGTGGACAAAATCTTTGCAATCTCCAGGGCCTATTCAGCACAGTTTGATTCTCAACGTATATTCACAATTGCATGCAAAAATACATACTTCAATTAATTTTTAAATATAAAGATAAATAAGACTCTCCAATGACAAAATGTAATCAAAGAGGTCTGAACGCACCACTCAACCATGTATACACAAAAATTGATTTCTGTAACGGCATGCAAATTAATTAACGATAACCGATGCAATTCTCAATTTTCAACAATCACAATTAAATTAAAATTAATAGCAAGGATTCAAAGAATTTTAAAAATATTAAATACGACACTGTAACAATAATAAACAATAGAAAATTACAAATATAGCCAACATATACGGGCAATTAAATTTTTTTAAAGCAAACCAATAATTTAGAAAACTAAACATATACAATGTATGACATCCATTTTGACAATAGTCGTTTACAACCTCATGTCATGATAAAATTAATATTAATAAAATACATATAGTTCACCACACATTTCACAAATTTATTATTAATTTTTTTTCAATAATCATAATAGTTTTATCACATGAAAATAACTCTAACCACAGCATATTCAAAATTCAAACTCTTTAAATACGTCATTTAAAGATAACAATTTTTTCTGATGTGAGTTTCAACAAATTCTCTATTTTGCCATCTCCTATTAGACAATAGGAGGAAAACACTTTTGTATTCACAAATGAATTTGATAGCCTCAAAATCTACCGTCTATTCATTCCCACTTCACTCGTCAATTTGAAAAAATAACCGCACCAATTATATCATCACCGCTGATGGAGTTAAATCCAACTACGAGAGCTAAATATACGTAAAATATCCAATAATCTAGCAGCGTAAGGCAGTTTGTGTATTATTATTCCGGACTAAGAGGATCAATTCGATCTCCCGAGATCCGTCCCCCCACGTAGGGTGTTTACATCCAATATTTATAGAGATTTGAGTGGTAGAGTTATGGAAGGAATCTACTACAATTAATGTTAATTAATGAACTATGATCTTGCTCGAGTTAGAACTCCTCGGCCTTCGTTTCTCACCCATTGTTTCCTTCTTTCGGTCGTAGTAATCCGGTTAAACTCTGCCTGTTGCCAAATATTTGTCAACATATGGTAGCCTGCCACGTGGTCCTTGGGGATATCCTGGCCTTATTAAAACTCCGCCCAGGCTCGAGGCTTGTCTTCCAGCCCGGCCTGGCTACGGGTCCCTGTTATAGGCCTAGTTCCTCATGAGTCACGCAGCCAACTACTTATGTATCCCGTTTATGGGCTGATCCCGTTTATGGGCTAATCCTGTAATTAGGCTGATCTCATTTATGGGCTAATCCTGTAATTAGGTTGATCCCGTTTATGGGCTGGACTACGCAGTTGGGCCATGGGTTGAATACATGGTACTATCACGAGCCCCCCTACTCTTCAAAATTAGCAGAGCTGAATTTTGAGGAGTAGATTAGATGTGATCCATTATTTCAAGATCTCTAATCTCTGAGGCGGCTATAGCTCTGCCTAGTAATTATTATGCTAGAATAGGCTTGCAGTTTGGGCTCAAATTCCAACCCGCCTTTTGCCTTTTCCACAACTTCAAAGCAGTCTCACCCTTGAAACCTAATTCTTGGCCGTCTAAAATCTGACCTTATTTCGCATTAACCTTTTCACGCCCATTTCCTTTGCGCAGACGCTCTATACGCCATTGACGGGTTTTAAGTCTTCAAAGGAACTTCTCCAATCTTCCTCCTTTTCCTTCAGGTCAGTTCTCATGTCTTCTTCAAATTCCATTCCCATTCACCAAGTTTTCCCAGATGGTGAGAACGCTCCCATTTGCCCCAAGATCCCCGTTGATGAAGACGGGGTAGAGACTCATTTCTTTCTTTCTTCTGAGCATGCACGGAATATTCCGGTTGTGGCGCTTTCTGATTCGGAATTCAACGAAGTCGTAGCCCTCGCGGGTCCGAGCGTAGTCTGTTCTCGCCCTTCGCCGGGCCAGAACATCGTTGATTCCCCCACTCCTCTTCATTTCGGCGTTCATATTTCAAGTCTCCAAGTAGGCCTCAGGTTCCCCTTACATGGCGCCTATCTTGGTATCCTGGGTTACTATGGGGTAATTCCGGGTCAGTTCACCCCTACTACTCACATGTTCATTGCTGGGTTTATCGCCCAGTGTATGCACTTGCAAATTCATGCCAACATCAGTCTCTTCCTTCATTTCTTTCATTCTGTAAGGCCTGGTGGCTCCGAATCCCCTGATTTCTTGTCCATTTCTCAGCGGGCTGGTCATCGTTTATTTGAACCCCAAGTCCTATCCGGATTCCTTCAAGGGGTGGAGACAGAAATGGGTTTGGGTCACCCCTGTGGGTGGCAAGCTTTCTTTCCCAAATAAATGGGGAGAATTAATCTGGAAATGGTCAATGCCCTTTTTGAGGGAAGGCAAACCTTTGCCGCTGAAAAGATTGCAGACGGAGCGCCATTCCTGATGGGGCATTATGTAGGTGAGGACAAGATTGTGATTCTGACCTATCAATCGGGTTGAATCATACTAGATTCGGGTTTTATTGCCTTTCTTTCTTCCTGTTTATAATTGTCTTGACTTCTGATAATGCTTCTTGACTCATGTTGTAGCGGGCGACAAGATGGCTTCGCGATTGGAATGTCGATCTTGCTGCTAAGGCCAAAGTCATTCCTGGGAGCCCAACGCCCGGTGGGAAGATCTTCACCCGGGGGGCTGTCAATGCTTCCTTAGAGAAACTGGGGGAACCTTCTTCCGGAGATGGTATCGCCCAACTGCCCATGCCGGCCGCTGACCCTCAGTCCAGAAAGGGTGGGAAGAGGCCGACACACCAGTCCATCTCCGGACCCCAAAAGAGGGTGAAAGTGGCCTTGAAGTCTCCTGAAGAGGTGGTTGATTTGGATTCTGATTCAGACGCTCATTCCCAGAAGAGTGGCAATCAGGGGAAATCCTCGGCGCCAAATCATTTCATCCGATTGTGCATGAAATCTGACTCTGCGTCTGTCTTTAATCACACTGTGAACCCTGTCTCCCTGGGCTTGGCGATTACGCCCCCTATTGATGCCGCAGAAATGAAAGAAATGCCAGCTTTGGCTAACCTGCGTCGAGGCATTCGTTCCATCACTGAGGTATATCCTTGGTTTTCATATCACCACATAAGTATTATATGTCACCTAACACCCCCGACGTTCATCCGTTTTCCAGGCTCTCATTCGGGCTTCCTCAAGCTTTCATTAGCTCGAGACAGACCATGGTGATTCTCAGGCCATTTTGCTGGCACTGAAGGAGAAAGTGGCCGAGTTGGAACGGCGACTGGGGGTGTCCGTGCAGCGGGGAGACAATTTGCAGAAGAGATTGGACGACGTGGAGGCCGCACACCGGGTGGTGGAGGAGGAGCCGAGGCAGAAGGCCATGGATGCAGTCCAAATTTATAAAGACAGCCTGGATTTTCGTTCTGAGTTGGAAAAACTGATTCAAGATCCTAGGGCTCAGGTTGCTGATGAATGGCTCCAATCTCCTGATGGCGAGGCTAGGTTGGACGAGGAAGGGGCCCTCTGTTTTAACATCGGTCAGTACGGGATGCAGAAGTCCCTATATGATCTTTTGCAGAAGAAGGATCCCACTTTCTCTGCCCAAGCCTAGGGTTTGCCTGAGCTGATGAAGAATCCTGAAGCCCCCCCGGAGATTACGGGCACTGTAGTCGAGAGCCCGGTCCTGGCGATTCCTGCTCCTGAGATCCCTGGGCCTGAAACTTCTCCTCTTGAGTCTGGCAATTGACTTTCCTGAACTTATCCCAATCAAACACTCACTTTTCCGGGCCTACGTGCCTGTATCGTTTTCCACCCTTGGGGTGGTTTGTAACAAACACTTACTCTTCTGCGTTTTACCTTTGTATGTTTAATGCAACTATTGTTTATCACATCTTGCTATCCCAGGGTCGGCTGACTTGTTCTGTCCAACCTCCCTTAAGCTCGACCTGCACCACTCAGCCCTGATTCTGGGGCTGGTTTCCTCCTTGATTAATCGTCTGGGAATTTGACCTTCGTTCTTGCATCTGCGTGATTCTGGAACTTGGTTCGACCTCAAGGTCTGGCCTTCATTACCCGGTAGGGAAGTATGTTTTCAGCACTTTTGTCCTTGTAGTTCAGCCCTGATTTTCCGGTCAGGGTCGCTTTCCTTGATTCTTAATTTCTGAATCGTTTTGGAGAGCTTTACCAATTATAACCCTAAGTTCTTACTTTCTGAACCGTAATAGGGTGGGTTTTTCATCTTAGGTTATTTGAGCCTTAAGACGAACCACTTCAATTGGCGAGGCATAATAGCCCCTCCGGTGCGAAGTCCATTCCTTAAATTCATCCTTAGCCTGTCGTAAATCAGTCTTGGCCTTGAAAAAGGCCTTCTTTTCCTGTTTGAGGAAATTTGATTTCTATTTGTAAGCCTGTCTGATCTTGAAAAAGATCTTGTGTCCCTGCTCTTGTCTTTTAGTAAGACTATGTTGTTTGAGTTGCGGAACTTGGATGAGGAATTTAGACTTCGGCTTTTCTGCGAGTACCAAAATTAGGCGTGATAGCCTTTAGGCGTGATAGCCTCTAAGCGTGATAGCCTTTTTTTTGCGGTTAATAAACCTTCGCAATTTTACAAGGACTTTGGGTGAAAGAAAACAAACTTTATTGAGTAATTCTTCAAATTCGAGATTACAAACCTACTGGTAGAATTTCATCAAGTGCTCTGAATTCCACACTCTTTCTACTACTTTTCCCTTAGGAGTACACAGCTTGTAAGTCCCAGGTCTGATGATACCTTTAATTTTGTAAGGTCCTTCCCAGTTCTTGGCAAATTTTCCCCCTTCCAAGGGTTTGCTAGCAGACCTCCTTCGCAAGACAAAGTCCCCAATTCGAAATAGTCTAGGTCTGACCTTTGCATCATTGTATTCTTTGACTTGCCTCCTATAGTTTTCAGCTTTGATGAATGTGTTATCCCTTCTTTACACACCAATGCGGAACTAATAGCACCTTGTGTCACCCCTGGATAAAGGGTGAAGGTCTCGCCGGGCTCTGGCTTACTTAGCAGTAGATCTGTCTGTAAGTATTTTTTTTTAGGTCTTCGAAGGCTGCTTGGCATTCTGGTGTCCTTTGGAATCCATTGCTTTTCTTGAGAATCTGGAAGAAGGGCAAGGATCGTTCTGCCGACCTGGATAAGAATCTTTCCAGGGCTGCTAACCTTCCAGTCAAGATCTGGACTTCTTTGACACTTCTAGGGGGTTCCATGTCGAGGATGGCTTTTATCTTTTCTGGGTTTGGTTCGATTCCTCTGTTTGTCACCATGAATCCCAGAAATTTCCCCCCTTGAACTGCGAAAGTGCACTTTTTAGGATTAAGTTTCAGGTTTACCTTACTCATGATACCGAAAATCTCCCTGAGATCTTCTGCGTGATCAATGGCTTTCTGGCTCTTCACGATCATGTCGTCGACATATGCCTCCATGTTCCTGCCCAGGGTTTTTTGGAATACTTTGGACACCATCCTTGTGTAAGTGGCCCCCGAGTTTCTCAATCCAAAGGCCATGACCAAGTAGCAAAAAACTCCTTCAGGTGTGATGAATGAAGTCTTCTCAGCGTCGTCCGGATGCATTGAGATTTGATGGTATCCTCTAAATGCATCCATGAATGAAAGGAGCTCGCACCCGGCAGTTTGATCTACCAGCTGATCTATGCTTGGCAGAGGGAAAGGGTCCATTGGGCAAGCCTTGTTTAGGTCGGTATAATCAACGCACATTCTCCATGTGGGCGGTTTGGGTGCCAAAACCACATTGGCAAGCCACTGCGGATATTGTACCTCTCTAATATGCTTGATGTTTAGCAGCATGGCTACTTCCCCTTTTACAAATTCCTTCCTTTCCAAAGATAAGTATCTGCGCTTTTGCTTGACTGGGGCAGCTTTCGGATCCACGTTTAAGCGATGGACTGCTATGCTGGGGTCGAGCCCTGGCATATCCTCAGGTCCCCATGCGAAAATCTTCCTGAATTCCACCAAGACCTGGATTATTCTTGCCCTCAAATCGGTCTGGAGCCCTGTACCGATTTTGACCTGTCGTTCCGGCCGGGTCGGGTCGACTCCGACCTCTTCGAGTTCTGAGGTGGGCTGGGCCCTGAACTGCCCCTCCTCGTATTTTGATAAATCCTGTTGGTCCCGTTTAATATGGTAACCAGTCTAGAGGGGGGGTGAATAGACTGGTTGGATTTTCAAAATTTCTCTAAGTCCAAAGTGACTTATCAGAGAAGGTCTGATTCTGATGACAGAGAAAGGCTGGTTCTGATATCAGAACTGGCCTTGGCAGCGGATTCTGATCTGTCCGGGTAGCCTCAGAAATACTAAGGCAAATGCCTTTCTGATAACTCTGAAAACAAGATCTGCTGAACACAGATTCCAAGTCTTAGAGTTACCAGTTAATATCCTAAGTTCAGAAATGTAAATTGCAGTAAAGTAAATGACACCGGATATTTTTATAGTGGTTCAAGGAACAACTCGTTCCTCTAGTCCACTGTTCCACTAGCTTTGAAGTAGATCGGTTACAAAGCTTAGTCCCTAGCACTTAAGAAGTTCTCCACGCCTTCTTCAAGTCTAGTTGTCACCCGGGATGCAATCCTGCTTCCTGATGACTGGTCCTTTCACTCAGCTTCCCGGAAGTATCACCACTTCACTACTGCAGTTACTTGGACGCCCTTCTTTTCAGAAGATCCTTTGAAAAACAGAGTTTTTCCTCCAACTTGCTTCGTCACAAATGATGTTTGATGAAGATCTTGAAGAGTTGAAGAACAGGATGAACTTTGCTCTTGTTGGGGATGAGAGATTGTGAGATTGAATCTTCCCAACGTTGACTTTTCTTGTAGAGTGTTATGAAGTTTGAATCTCAAGAAGTATGTTCGGAAATGGATCAAGAGTTCTTGGCAAAGTTAGTTTTCCAGTTCTTCGGTGAGTAGCTTATATACTGAGGTTGTCTGCCCGTTGGAGGAGGAGACAACTGCATTAAATGTGCGTACAGTTGACTTGACCGCCGTTTTGGAAGGTTTCTATTTTTATAATATATCTTCCCGGATTCCTTGGTCAATCATTTGCAATCAATCCTTCAGCGTATCAGGCTCATTTAATGTGCATTAAATGCTTTCCTTTCATGCACAGTCTTCTAGCCGTTGGATGTTTTACCCGTTGGATTCATAGCTGTTGGATGTTGCTTGAAATCTTCTAAGTGTTAGTCGGGCTCTGATCAGGCTCTTCTGATGTGTTGGATTCTGATGGCTTTCTGATGAGTTGAGTTCTGATGGCTTTCTGATCTCGGATAGAGCTCTAACTCTGACTCTGATATGTCCGCTGATGAGTACCTTTGATTTGTAGTTCTCATCGGTTATCAGATGTCCAAGTTTATCAGCAACTCTCATGGTGCAACTCTGATGGACTTCTGCTAAGAGAACTCTGATGGAGCAGTTCTCATAGAGCAAGTCTGGTCGAGCAGTTCTGACGCACTTCTGATCTGATCCAAAATAGAGCAACTCTGATCGTCGACTAATACTTACAATTGAAAAATTCTAATACATAAAATCTAATTTGGGGGTAACCTAACTTTCTAATCCTATAGCATCATCAAAATCTAATTACATTTATTCCTTACAATTTCCCCCTTTTTGATGATGCCAAAACCCTTAAACTATTTCCAGAGAAGTGCTTTCCACCATGAAGGAAAATAAGTTAAAAAAAAACTTTCATTTAGAATCTTGGTGGGCACTTGGCATAGGAAAATAGTAAGAGTAAGATACAATCAATCACGCAATAATCAAATAAGAATAGAAAGCAATAGATAACACAAAATATGATATAGCCATGCAAATTAGAGGCAGAGAGGTTATTTTTATTAATCAGAGTTTTTCAAACAAGAAATGCAAAAGAGATAAAGTTTAGAAATCTTCCTCTGCAACCTCTGCAAGGACAGCCTCTTCTTTTGCCTTGGTTTCTTGAAGCTCAGCATTTACTCTTTCTCTAATTGAAGCAAGGTTCCTGGGAGTCATGTATCTCTTCCAGAGTGGAGTAAGCTGGCAATCAAGATAGTACCTTATTGCATCCTTCTCATCCTTCCCAGGTAGGATCCTCAACCTCCACCATTCCTCAGCTTCTTCTATGGATCCTCCATGAGCAATGGTGATGATGCCATTCTCATCTTGGATCAGATTCTCACACTGCAGGGGAGTCATATGCTTTTTCATCTCAGCAAATTGGACTTTGTCTGGTTTAGACAACCCACTGTTCAGCCATTGGTTCAGTGTGAAAGATGGAGATTTCTTCTTCGTTGAACGAGGAGGAGGAGGTCTCTGAATGCCAGCAGCTAGCCTCTTTTGCCTTGCTCTTTCATAGTATCTGGCAGGGTTAATAGCTCTTGAGCTTGGGCCTTCTGCTTCTCTGGGAGGTGGGACAGGTTCTCTGCTATCTTCCCCCTTTTTGGCATCAACAAGATCACCAAGTAGGAGTCCAATTTTCGAGAATTCTGTAACATTGCTCTCTTTTATAGCTTCAAGGGTACCAGGTAGAGTTTGGGTCACAGAGGCCAGCCCTTCTATCAGCTCCTTTTGCTTGCCCACAGCCGATTGAATATCCTTGGTAGTAGCTTCAAGGAGAGTCAACTTGTGATCTCTGTCCTTTCCACTGTTTATCAGTTTGATGTCAAATTCTTTCAAGGTCTTGCAGATGTCCTCTACGTCTGTGAGTTGCTCAGCATGCTTATCAGAGGACCATTGAAGATCATCCACAGCATCAGACAGCTCCTTAATGGCCTTGTCTTGAGCAGAGAGGGTCAGAGATTGAGAGTAGAGGACAGTGTGTACACTGGCTACCTCAGATGCAATGTTGTCGACCTTTTCATTGGATGTCTTCATGTAGCTAAAGAATGTAGTCGACAATTGTGAGAGGGCGTTGGAGATTTTCTCAAGTCCTGACTCAATGTTGTACTGTACCAAATCAAGATGAGCATCATGCTTCTGATTTAGTACAAGTAACTTGTTCAGTCCAGCCACCATCTGATCGCCAAAGTCCTCAGCTGATTCCACAAATTCCTGGAAGGGAATGAGGACAGCTTTGGGTGGTTCTGGCTGAGGTATCTCATTGATTTGAGGTTGAGGTTGAGGTTGATCAGGAGATAGAGGAGGAGTAGGTGTCTTCCTTTTGTTAGATTGGAGGTCACAAGCCAGAGAGGATGTAAGGAACCCATCATTATCTTCAGTTGAGGAAGGAATCCTTACAACTGGTTCTCTTTTCTGAGTAGAGGCTGCAGAGTGTTGAGGGGAAGGACATTTAGATGTAGGCTTCTGCTGAGGAGAGGGAGATTTGGATTTCTGATGGTGGGAGCTCTGATGAGGTGAAGTTTGAGGGGTAGGGGTTCTCTGATGTTGTGAAGGAGGAGGAGGTGAGGGTGAGCGGCTTCTGATGGGGGTAATCTGATGACAAGGTGAGGATGGTTTGGGTGTGGGGGATTTCTTGGGTGAGGTAGTAGGTGAAGATGGTTTCTTAGGTGATGGAGAGGGTGATTTCTGAGCTTGTAGAGGAGAAGGAGTTGAGGTTGGTTTTGGTGAGGGAGATTTTGGGGGTGAGGTATGGAGTTCTGGTGTAATATGAATAGGTGGAGAGGGAGAGTTAGGTATTACCTCAACAGAAGTCTCCTCAGTCTGAGAGTTCCTCCACTCTCTGATCAGTTGCTGCATTGCCAGTGGCATATTGTTGGCAATTGAGGATTCACCGTGAAAGTGAGGAAGGTAGGGATATTTTCTCAGAGATTCCCTCCTTTTCATCTCCACCAGCCATTCTTCAAAGACTGGAATCTCACTCTCTGATAGAGGCTTGACATGCTCTTCTGATGGTGGAGCAGTCATCTTCTCTTTTCCCTTGAGGCTTTCCCTCTTCTTCTCCAAGACAGAATGTAAAAATTGAAGATCAAAGCATAGTGATACATCATCTGTACCTGCCCATTTGAGGACTTCTTCTTCTTCTGATTCAAAAGCAGCAGCTTGGGCAAGTATTTGCTGCAGAGGTCCCATTCTCCACTTCCTCCATGTTAGCACCCTTTGAAATTGCTTCTCAAGGGCAGAGATGGGATCTACCTCAGGAACTCCAGTTGAGATTGGGTGCTCTTGTGGAGAGATGGTGACTTGCAGATCTGGGGCAGATAAAGGTTGGATCTCTGATTCAGGTTCCCCCTGAGCATCAGAGATCACCAGTGCAGTGTCCAACTCTGGTGCTGGTTCCCCCTGAACCTCTGATTCCCTTGGGGGAGAGTTGGTCTTCTTCTTCTTCTTCTTCTAGATTCTGATAGGAGACTTGGAGCCATCAGAATCACTCTGAATGATTGCTTTTCTTCTCCTCTTCTGTCTCAGCTTCTTGACAGGAGCCTCTGCCGGTGCATCCTTTTCTGATGTGTCAACCTCTGATGCAGGTTTCTCTGGGGTGGTGTCAGGCTTCTTTTGAACCTTCTTCTTCTTCTCTTTGGGTTGTTCATCATCAACCGCAGCTGTAGTGACTGGTTTCTCCCTTAATTGCTCAAGCTTGCTAGTTTTCTTCAATTCTGCAGCAACAGCCACATGTAGTTTGGGGGATGCAGTAAGAAAGATGGTTTTGTTGTGGTTGACTTCAATAGCTTCTCTGAGCGCTATGTTGACATTGGATATGAGCCTAGATATCAGAAGTCCATGTCCCATCTTGGTGAAGAACATCCCTGTCTTTTTGTCCTTCTTAGCAATGGACTCAGAGATGGACTGGAAAAGTACCTTTCCCCAGTTGATGTTCATTCCTCGATGAACAGCATAGATGGCCTTGGAGTTGGCATTGTTCATCTGGTCAGTTGACCCAGTCTTGCACCATAAGCATCTGTGCATGATGCTCATCAGTCTTTCAAAGTCCTTCTTGAGCTGGTTCTTCTTCATGTAGAGTTTATCTACTCCGGTTGCATCATCCCGGCAGTAGGTGTCCACAAATGTCTCCACAGAGATTTCGACTGACTCCAAGTCGATGAGTGTGGGGGTGTCAATGTCCTGAGAGTCGAGTTTGATGCCGAAGAACTCGTTGAGAGAGTCAGCATCGATTTGCAGGTCCTTTCCCTGAACCTGGGAGTGGATGGCATTGTCAGAGATGTAGGCGTTGAGGTAGAACTCGGCCACATCCAAATTGCTGAAGTGCTCATAAGGATGAGCCACTATCTTGGTCAGTTGCGAGTCATTCATCCCAGCAATGACCGCTTTCATCACCTTAGAGTTCTCGGCCAATAATGGCAGGGAGGACATGTCAACCTTCATTCCGGTGGCGATGTTAGCCACAAGCGACTTAGCTTCAGCGTCTGAGAGATCTGTGATGTTGATGAACTTCATTTTCAGTTTAGTGAGGAGTTTGAGAGTTCTGAAGATTGAAAGTTCAGAGAGATAAGGCTTGAAGACGAGGAATAAAATTGCAGTAGCGATTTAGGTTTTCAGAAGGGGTATATATGAATTTGGGTTAGTGGACGTTTGATATAATTTGCAGTTTCGAGGTCGCATTAAATGGATTGTGGGCGGAAAGCCGTTTTCCAAATATGGTAATAACTACCGGGGGTAAAATAGTAACTTCCGGTTTATTGAACAGCCTCGCCCGAAATTTAGAAAATTTTTCTAAGTCCACAGCCACTCTGATAAGTATTAGTTCTTGTATCAGAGAAGGAGATGTTCTGATACGAGGATCTCTGATGAACATCAAGTCTGATCTTCGCAATTCTGATTCAAGCTTCTGATGGATAAGAGTTTCGGGTATCAGAGATGGGGTGTTCTGATGAATCCACATCTGATACTTCTGCAACTCTGATTCATGTATCTCTGGGAAGATCATCCATCATACCCAGTTCTTCTCTCAACTTGTTAAACCTTGCCTCAGAGAGAGGTTTGGTTAAGATATCTGCAAGCTGGTCTTCAGTTGGTACATGCTCAATTGAGATGTGCTTCTTCTCCACATGATCTCTGATGAAGTGATGTCTGATCTCGATATGCTTGGTTCTTGAATGCAGCACAGGATTCTGAGTGATGGCAATGGCACTTGTGTTATCACACAGCAACTTGATCTCCTTTGCTTGCACTCCATAATCCTTGAGTTGTTGCTTCATCCAGAGCAATTGAGCACAGCAGCTTCCAGCAGCAATGTATTCAGCTTCAGCAGTGCTAGTTGAGATTGAATTCTGCTTCTTGCTAAACCAGGAGACAAGTCTCCCACCTAGCAATTGACAGTGACCAGAAGTGCTCTTCCTGTCCAATCTACAACCTGCAAAATCTGAATCAGAATAACCAATTAGTTCAAAATTACCTCCCTTGGGATACCATAGGCCTGCATTTGGATTTCCTTTGATATATCTGATAATCTTCTTAGCAGCAACTAGATGGCTCTCCTTGGGCTTTGATTGGTATCTGGCACAGATTCCTACTGCAAAAGCTATGTCTGGTCTGCTTGCAGTCAGATAGAGGAGAGATCCAATGATTCCTCTATAAGTTGTTGCATCAACATCCTTCCCTTCATCGTCTGGTCCAATTCCTTGAGATGCATTCATAGGAATTTTGACTGAAGATTTTCCATCTACTCCAAACTTCTTGATGAGATCTCTGGTGTACTTTCCTTGGTTGATAAAGATGCCTTCTGGTACTTGCTTGACTTGTAATCCAAGAAAGTAACTGAGTTCTCCCATCATGCTCATTTCAAACTTGTTCTGCATGACTTGAGAGAATTTCTTGCATAATTCTGGATTAGTGCTTCCAAATATAATATCATCAACATAAATTTGCACTAACAGAATATGATTAGCAACAGAAATTTTAAAAAGAGTCTTGTCCACCTTTCCTTTAGTAAACCCATGGTTCACTAAGAATAGGGACAATGTGTCATACCAAGCTCTGGGAGCTTGTTTAAGACCATAGAGGGCCTTTTTGAGCTTGTAGACACAAGAAGATTGAGTAGGAATGACAAAACCTGGGGGTTGTTCAACATAAACTTCCTCTTCAAGTTCTCCATTCAGAAATGCACTCTTGACATCCATCTGGTAGACTTTGATGTCCTTGTAGGCAGCATAGGCTAGAAATATCCTGATTGCTTCCAGTCTTGCTACAGGTGCAAAGGTCTCATCAAAATCTATGCCTTCTTCTTGACAGTATCCCTTTGCTACAAGCCTTGCTTTATTCCTTACAATGTTGCCTTCTTCATCTGCTTTGTTCTTGAATACCCACTTGGTTCCAATGACATTCTGATGCTTTGGTCTGGGAACAAGTTTCCATACTTCATTCCTTTCAAACTGTGTCAACTCTTCTTGCATTGCATTGATCCAATCTGAATCTTCTAGAGCTTCTTCCACACACATTGGTTCCATTTGAGATATGCAGCAGGTGAACATGGCTTCTCTTCTTGATGCAGATCTGGTCCTAACACCACTGGTGACTTGACCAATCACTTGATTAGGAGGATGATCTCTTAACCAAGTTAGATCAGGTTCTGATAGTTGCTGTCTAGGCAACTCTGATGGTTCATCTTCTGATTCTTCATCTTCATCTTTGTCTATCAGAATTGGATTGACAGGAGGAATTGATAATACAGGATTGATGGTGACCTCTTCTGATGGTTCTGAAGCCTTATCTTCAAGATTGATCTTCTGCAGGGTCTCTGATAGTTCTTCTGCAGAGGTGCTGTCATCAAACTTGACATGAATGGATTCTTCAACTTGTATAGTTCTCCTGTTGAGTACTCTATAGGCTTTGCTTGAGCTTGAATAGCCTAAGAATACACCTTCATCAGCTTTTTCTTGAAATACCTTCAGATTATCCTTTCCATTGTTTAGAATGTAGCACTTGCATCCAAATACATGGAAATAGCTGATATTTGGCTTCCTTCCTTTCCACAGCTCGTAGGGGGTCTTCTGATGATTCTTGTGGATCATGCTTCTGTTTTGAGTGTAGCATGCAGTGTTGATAGCTTCAGCCCAGTATCTGATGGGCAAGCCTCATTCAGCAATCATTGTCCTTGCAGCTTCTTTCAGTGTTCTGTTCCTTCTTTCTGCAACACCATTTTGTTGGGGTGTTCTGGCAGCAGAAAGTTGATGGAAGGTGCCATTCTGATCACAGAAGTCCTTGATCACTTTGTTGATAAATTCAGTTCCTCTGTCAGATCTGATTGTTCTGACCTTCATATTCTTCTCAGTTTGAAGTTGCTTTAACAGAGATGGCAACTTCTGAAGAGTTTCATTTTTCTTTGCTAGGAACACAGTCCATGTATATCTTGAGTAGTCATCAACCATAACAAGAGTATATCTTTTTCCACCAACACTGGGAGTTTCAACTGGTCCAAATAAATCCATGTGGATCAGATTTAGAGGACAAGTAGAAAGATCTCCAGCTATGGGTTTGAATGAGGTCTTCACTTGTTTGCCTTTCTGACAAGCACTGCAGAGGGTCTCCTTTTTGTAAACAATGTCAGGCAGACCATCTACAATGTGTTCCCTTGCCAGTTTGTTGATGGTTTTGAAATTCAGGTGGCTAAGCTTCTTGTGCCAGTCCCAGCTTAGCTTTGAATTGTCTTTAGCTATCAGGCAGGTTCCATCTTTTGCTGTTTGCCAGTCAACAACATAGATGTTCTTCCTTCTTTTGGCTGTAAGAACCACTTCTTTGGTTGTTTCATGCTTGACATAGCATAAGATCTTGGTGAATTCAACTGTGTAGCCTTTGTCACAGAACTGGCTAGCACTCAGCAAGTTGAATTTCAGACCTTTGACATATGAGACATCATCAATGATTATCTGGTTCTTGATCAGCTTTCCTCTTCCCTTTGTTTGACCATCCTTGTCATTTCCTCCAAAAGTGACTCGGGGTCCATTGATTTTCTGGAACTCTGATAGGCAACTCTTGTCACCTGTCATGTGCCTGGAGCATCCACTGTCAATATACCATTCTTGTTCTGAGATGGCTCCAGCACACAGTTCCTGCAAGATTAAAAAGAAGATTTAGGTACCCAAGCAATGTTGGGTCCTGGGGGGTAATGCAGTCTTGGTAGTTGGTACCATTTTGGTCTCATCAACTGAAACCTTGGTGGATGGTACCCATTGTCCACCTGGTAGTCGTAGTAAACAGATGTATGATTCACTTTGGGCAGATGCTTGTGAGGATCATGCTTTCTGTTTGCATACTTTTGCATAGCCTTCTTTGTTGGAAAGAAGTCCCATATGCTATCAAGATCAGAGGAGCGCTTAACTTTAGGCTTCTGAGGTTGACCACACAACCTCTTCTGCCTATAGTTAATCTTCTCTTGATATCTGCCTTTCTGATAGCAGTTTCTGATACCATTGTCATGAGATTGTCTGATTGAATTAGGCCTTTGATTATTATTTTTCTGAAAACTCTTCCTTTTGTTTGAGTTTCTGCCAGGTTCATTAGTTTTCAAACTGTGTTTTGGTTTGGCCTTTAGAGTTTGTTTCTCTGGTGTGACCTTCTCATGAACAACTTTAGTACCAGAAGTACTAGCATGGCAAATGGGGCTCAGAGTCTGTGGCACTATGACCTTTTTAGCCTTAGCAACTTTGGTGCTAGGCCTTACAGAAGGCTCACCAGACTCTGGTTCAACATATCCAAGACCAGAGGTAAAGTTATGAGAGTCACCAATATTCTTCATGGAAGATTGCATCTTCAGAAGACTATTATATTTACTCTCAAGTCCTTCAATGTCTCTTATTCTTTTAAGAAGAGACTCATTTTCAGCCTTCAGTCTATCTCTTTCCTCAGTTAAGAGATTAAGTTTGCACTCAGTCTCCCTTCTAAGATCAGAGATGTCAACTTTCAGCCTACTGTTCTCATCTTTAACAAAGGAATAAGTGGCTTGGATAGTTTGGAACTCTTCCCAAAATGATGACATTGGATCATCATTTAAGGCTGTGCCTACCGAAGAAGAAATAGAGTCAGAAGTGGAGCATACCTCATCATCAGATTGTGCCATGAGGCAAAGGTCTTCAGTTTCTGCATCCAAGCAGCAGAAAGCTTCATCAGAGTCAGAGTCTGAACTGGACTCTGATTCAGAGAGTGGATCTCTCTCAGCTTGCTCTGAGACGAGTGCTCTTCTTCTTCTGTGTTGATCTTCAGGCTTCTTTTCTTCTTTGTGTCCTTGCTTCTTGGACACTCTGGGGTAAGGACAGTTTGCTTTGAAGTGCCCAGGCTGTCTGCAGTTGTAGCAGAGGTACTCTCCATTGCTTTCAGAAGATTTGGTCTTCTGATGTGGTCTTCTGATGGAAGATGGACTCTTTCCATCTTTCTTCATAAATTTCCTGAATTTTCTGGCAAAGGCAGCCATATATTCATCAGATAGAAGAGTTGAGGGATCAAAATTTGTAGCCTTAGAAGTGCTGGCAGTAAGGGCAGTTGTGGTTCTCTCATCTGGCACTTCTTCTTTTTCTTCAATCATCTCGAACTCATAAGCTTTGAGATCTGAGATCAATCTCTCTGTGGGGTAGGTCTTGATGTTCTTGCTTTCTTGGACTGCAATCACCTTCATCTTCCAAGCTGAAGGCAGTCCTCTGAGGATCTTCATGTTGACCTCTTTGATGGTGAGCTCCTTTCCAAGCTCAGAAATTTCACTGATGAGAATCAGCAATCTCTCATGCATCTTAGCAATGCATTCTTCTGGCAGAAGTTTGAAGTCATCAAACTTCTTCATTGCAATGGTTAGCTTGTTATCTCTTTCTTGTTCATCTCCTGCTCCTATCTCATCAAGCTTGTCCCAGATTTCCTTAGCAGTCCTGCATTTCTTTATTCTATTGAAATATCTTTCATCAATAGCTTTGTAGAGAATGTCCTTGGCTATATTATCTAGGTTGTACTGCCTTTTCTCTTCCTTGGTCCATTCTGACCGAGCTTTCTCAATCATCTGAGGTAGATTGTTGTCTAAGGTATGCGCAGGGTTGACCTTCATGAATTGGATAAAAGGTCCATTCTCCAAGACTTCCCACATTTCATCATGCAGGGCACAAAGATGAGCTTTCATCCGGATCTTCCAGTCATCATATTTCTGATCTGTGAACATAAGATGCTTTGCAAGAGAGTTATCCATAATAACAAATAAATAGAGGCTAAGAACAAGTGGATCTTTGTTCAGAGAGTAACCTAAAAGATTACAAGAACAAGGAGGCTCTGATACCACTTGTTGGTCCCGTTTAATATGGTAACCAGTCTAGAGGGGGGGTGAATAGACTGGTTGGATTTTCAAAATTTTTCTAAGTCCAAAGTGACTTATCAGAGAAGGTCTGATTCTGATGACAGAGAAAGGCTGGTTCTGATATCAGAACTGGCCTTGGCAGCGGATTCTGATCTGTCCGGGTAGCCTCAGAAATACTAAGGCAAATGCCTTTCTGATAACTCTGAAAACAAGATCTGCTGAACACAGATTCCAAGTCTTAGAGTTACCAGTTAATATCCTAAGTTCAGAAATGTAAATTGCAGTAAAGTAAATGACACCGGATATTTTTATAGTGGTTCAAGGAACAACTCGTTCCTCTAGTCCACTGTTCCACTAGCTTTGAAGTAGATCGGTTACAAAGCTTAGTCCCTAGCACTTAAGAAGTTCTCCACGCCTTCTTCAAGTCTAGTTGTCACCCGGGATGCAATCCTGCTTCCTGATGACTAGTCCTTTCACTCAGCTTCCCGGAAGTATCACCACTTCACTACTGCAGTTACTTGGACGCCCTTCTTTTCAGAAGATCCTTTGAAAAACAGAGTTTTTCCTCCAACTTGCTTCGTCACAAATGATGTTTGATGAAGATCTTGAAGAGTTGAAGAACAGGATGAACTTTGCTCTTGTTGGGGATGAGAGATTGTGAGATTGAATCTTCCCAACGTTGACTTTTCTTGTAGAGTGTTATGAAGTTTGAATCTCAAGAAGTATGTTCGGAAATGGATCAAGAGTTCTTGGCAAAGTTAGTTTTCCAGTTCTTCGGTGAGTAGCTTATATACTGAGGTTGTCTGCCCGTTGGAGGAGGAGACAACTGCATTAAATGTGCGTACAGTTGACTTGACCGCCGTTTTGGAAGGTTTCTATTTTTATAATATATCTTCCCGGATTCCTTGGTCAATCATTTGCAATCAATCCTTCAGCGTATCAGGCTCATTTAATGTGCATTAAATGCTTTCCTTTCATGCACAGTCTTCTAGCCGTTGGATGTTTTACCCGTTGGATTCATAGCTGTTGGATGTTGCTTGAAATCTTCTAAGTGTTAGTCGGGCTCTGATCAGGCTCTTCTGATGTGTTGGATTCTGATGGCTTTCTGATGAGTTGAGTTCTGATGGCTTTCTGATCTCGGATAGAGCTCTAACTCTGACTCTGATATGTCCGCTGATGAGTACCTTTGATTTGTAGTTCTCATCGGTTATCAGATGTCCAAGTTTATCAGCAACTCTCATGGTGCAACTCTGATGGACTTCTGCTAAGAGAACTCTGATGGAGCAGTTCTCATAGAGCAAGTCTGGTCGAGCAGTTCTGACGCACTTCTGATCTGATCCAAAATAGAGCAACTCTGATCGTCGACTAATACTTACAATTGAAAAATTCTAATACATAAAATCTAATTTGGGGGTAACCTAACTTTCTAATCCTATAGCATCATCAAAATCTAATTACATTTATTCCTTACAAATCCTGCTCAATAGCATTCACCCTGGATTCATTCCTTCCGTGGGCCTTGCAAGCCCTTACGTAACAACTTCTGGTCACCCCTCACGGTGCCTATTCCTGCAGGGGTGTAGAATTTTAGGCACAAATGAGCTTGGGAAATGATGGCCCCTAGGTCTTCCATAAGAGGTCGGCCAAGAATGGCCTTGTGCACACTTGGTAGCTGTACAACCACGAAGTCCGTCTCGACAGTCCTTACACAGGGTTCCGATCCGAGTTGGATCTTGAGGGTGATAACCCCCTCAGGCTCAATGGAATCCCCGGTGAATCCTGACAGCGGAGTTCTGACCAGTTTGAGGTCTGCTTTTTGTAGGCCAATCTCCCGAAGTGTGTTCATGTACATAATGTTTACCGAGCTTCCATTGTCTATCAGGACTCGGTGAACAATGGTATCTAGTACCTCCATCTTTATCATCAACACATCTCTGTGTGGTGGGGGACAAGGTGGCAAGTCATCATTTGTGAAGATAATAGCAACTCGCTTATGCTTTTTATCTGGAGGAAGGCGGCTGATTTCCCCTACAAAGAGTTGGCGATTCCATTTTTTCCTTTCTGCCACCATGTCTCCTCCCACGGGCCCGCCGTATATCTGGTTGACGTGTGGGCATTTCTGCCGGCCCGAATCTTCCCCTTCCTCATCTTCTTCGAACTGGGCTCCAACCTCCCTTTTCTTTGAGGTTGAGGCTGGCTCATCTTTTCCCCGGTTCCAAGTGTACTTGTTCTGGGGATCTTGGCTTTGGCGTGCTTTCTTTATGAGCTGATCCAATTGTCCGTCGCGGGCCATCTTTTCCACATACCTTCTTAGGGTGTAACAGTCGTCGGTCTCATGGGTATCGCTCCTGTGAATTTTACAGTACTTACCCTTGGCGGCTTGACCGTTGACGACGTTACACTCCTCAGGAACTACAATCCGGCCTTGCTTTGCTGCACAGCTCAAGACGGTGTCGATTGGAATTCAGGTTGGCTGGACAAAGGCCCTTCTGGAGTGTGCGATCTGTTCCTTCCCCAGCCTCTTTTCTTCTTCTTCTTGAACCCATTCCCCTTTTCCGGGTCATGGGCCTCCTTATCCGTGTTCTTCTCCTTTTCACCATCGGTTTGAGATTTTCCTAATTCTTCATCCATCTTTCGCTTTTCAGCTTCCTCGACTTCGGCCTGCGCCTTGGCACGCAGTAGGGCTTCCTCATGGAAGGTCGGGGGCTTGCGTATGAAATCTTTATGCAAATCACCCGACCTCAGGGCGTTGGTGAGGATAGCCACTGCAGATTTATCATCGAGGTCTTCCACCTTGACCGTTTCTTCCCTCCATCGGCCTAGGAATTCAATTAGGGTTTCTTGGGGGCCCTGTTTGATTCCTAGGAGGTGAGAAATATTCTTCTTGGAATCTTTAGAAGTGGCAAAACGCGTGACGAACGCGTGAGCCAACTCCCGGAAACTCCTTATTCCTCCATCTGGTAAAGAATCATACCATTCCCGGGCTAACCCATCCAGGGTTACCGAGAATCCTCTACACTTTATAGCATCGTCATACCCCATCATGACCATGTAAGCCACGTACCTGGAAACATGATGTTGAGGGTCTGTTTTTCCTTTATAGGCCTCAATGTTGCATGGTCGATATCCCTGAGGCACTGGTGCCTCCATTATTTGTCTGGTAAAAGGCTCGAGGATTCGTACATCACGTTCGAGACCTGACCTTTCTTCGATCTCCCTTCTGAGCTCGTCCAATCTCCTTCTGAGGTCGATGTTATCATGGTCGACCTGTGGGTGGACCGGTGAGCGGCGGTCTCTTCGGGCCTGCCTGTTTTCATTGATCTCGTTTCTGAGATCCCTCCTTCGCGCGCTTTGGCGGCGGGATGAAACGGCGGCCGAGGACGCCCCTTCACTGTGCTCAACCCGGGAAGAGAGTCTATCATGGACAGAAACCCGGCGTTCGCCTATCCGATCTGCTATCGGAACCCTGGGAGTCGCTCTTGACTGGTGGGAATGTTGAGATTGGGCTGATGGAGAATTCCTTGTGCGCAGGAGAGAGTTCTCTCCTCCCCGTGGAGCCATATAGGGAGCTTGGTGGGGAGGAGGAAGTCTCCCAGCGGGATTCTAAATAATACCCTGGAACACGGTTGTTAGCGTCTCCACCGCCCTTTGGAACGTGGCCAAACTCGCTAAAGCTTGTGTAGGATCTATGGCGGGGATATTATTCTCCGTTCCTGGCGTCTGGAACTGCGGTGGACGCACCGTAGGGTCCCTGGGGTTTCCCCCACCATGAATTTGGTTTCTTAAATCGCCTTGGGCGGTGGCGCGATCGTTGCGCCTCCTAAAATCGCTCCGTCAGGATCTCGACCCCTCATCGTCGATCGTTACCTGATTGAAACGATCTCCGCCTTGATTGCTACCAACACGGTTGTGGCTATATGATCCAACCATTGCAGCTTCGTATACTCGGCTCTCAACGAGAGCACCAAATGATGGAGTTAAATCCAACTACGAGAGCTAAATATACGTAAAATATTAAATATTCTGGCAGCGTAAGGCAGTTTGTGTATTATTATTCCGGACTAAGAGGATCAATTTGATCTCCCGAGATCCGTCCCCCCACGTAGGGTGTTTACATCCAATATTTATAGAGATTTGAGTGGTAGAGTTATGGAAGGAATCTACTACAATTAATGCTAATTAATGAACTATGATCTTGCTCGAGTTAGAACTCCTCGGCCTTCGTTTCTCACCCATTGTTTCCTTCTTTTGGTCGTAGTAATCCGGTTAAACTCTGCCTGTTGCCAAATATTTATCAACGAATGGTAGCCTGCCACGTGGTCCTTGGGGGATATCCTTGCCTTATTAAAACTCCGCCCAGGCTCGAGGCTTGTCTTCCAGCCCGGCCTGGCTACGGGTCCCTATTATAGGCCTGGTTCCTCATGAGTCACGCAGCCAACTACTTATCTATCCCGTTTATGGGCTGATCCCGTTTATGGGCTAATCCTGTAATTAGGCTGATCTCGTTTATGGGCTAATCCTGTAATTAGGCTGATCCCGTTTATGGGCTGGACTACGCAATTGGGCCATGGGTTGAATCCATGGTACCATCAACCGCCAACAAATTTTACACTTTATTTGGGTGGATTTCCCCAAAAACTTTCATTATCTAAAAAATGACTTTTTGAACAAAAGCTATAAAAAAATACCGTAATTTTGACCATCGTTGGGAACTAGAAATGTAGCCATACTTTTGGCGTCACTAGTCACATGAGGTGTATCCGCCACGTTGACTGTTTCGTAGGTGTAATTTTTATTCGCCAATAATTCCTTAGATTGTAGGCTCTATCCTTCCAAAGTCAACGTGTTTACCGTGTCGCTCCTAAGTTGACCTCGTTGACCATCTAACTCCGAGAATGGACCTGCAGAATAATCACAAAAAACAACTAAAATACATTAGTGGCTCGAGACGCGTCAGACGCTGTCCTAAGGAATTATTTCCGGCAAGATGTAACGAGTCCTTCGGTTATAAAACCGGTACCAGAACTAACGAGAAGAAAACAATATATGAACCCAGTAATAAAATTAAAGTGTAATTTATGGTATATTTCCAGTAGCTAAAATGTACACTTTCTCAAGTAATTGTTCCACCCCAAAAGCCATACATACGACACCACTATAGCTAATACTTATAATGTATATGTACTTCGTATGGTTCATCTTTCACTGGTACTTTTCAATCATACGTATAGTTACCAAAGAAATCTCACATTGAAATATCCAGGCACGCATGGGTTTTATAGTCTGATCTTCAACCAAGAGATAATAATTGCTCCATAATAAAGGAGATCAAATAATAATAATTGACAACGCATGAAACTTCCCAAAGTGATTGAATAGTCACAGTAAATGATTAACATTATCATTTGGACATGTTCAAAGAACAATCATTAATTAATATTTATCATAACGTATGAGAATATGTAATTTGTAGAATTGATTACAATAATATCATATAAGAGAGGATAAAAGGTCTTTAAAGTTTTCAAAACTTTTCTCATAAAAAAATGTAATATTTTATTCATTTGAAATACAATTATTTTTCCGACAACAATTAACAAGGAGAAGGCTGGATAGATAGAAGATAAGTAAAGGAAGAAGCTAGTGAGTCCATAGATTAAATTTTTGGGAAACAGAGAGCCAAACAAAACAATTATGTTTGTGTACAATCAGGCAAAGTATGAGGCACCCATGTGAACTTTTTTTGGCAGAATGTGAAGTTGATGCACCCTTTATCGTTCTTCCAATTCTTCATTCCTTAAGGCGAACGTAGTGAGATGAAGAAGAGTAGAGTAGTGAATGTCTCGTAACAATTCCTCGTAACGATTCATCTATGGTTGAGTGTCATCACCTTTTGTCCATAATAGGGAGGTGCCTTGTTAAAAACCTCACTAAGTAAAACTCAGTGGGGAAAATCCTAGCGAGGGAAAAAGAGTACACCAGATGCCCCCAAGATGAAGCAAAACGGTACACCTGATGCTTCGGATCTGCCATATCTGTGCTATGTAAAGTGGCCTCAAATTTTCAAACTAGATTTCCATGCTATGTAGAGCATGACTCATGTAGGACTAAACTCGTCACTCGGGTTGGTAGTTTGAATATGATATTCGGGATGACCACCCAAGATCGGAGTGTGATGTTCAAAGGGAGGAGCACACATGACTCGTACAAAACAGAGGAACGAGAGTATGTAATATGTGATATTATCATACTTAAAAGATGTTCTCTTCGTCTTATTCTTATTACTTATTGCTTATTCTTATTTTATTCAGATCAGATCAGAACAAAAAGATTCAGATCAGATCAGAACAGAAAGATTTAGACCAGATCAGAAGCATTCAGATCAGATCGGAAAGATTCAGATCATACCAGATCAGAAACATTCAGATCAGATCAGAAAAGTTCAAACATGATTTGTCACTTTTATTATTATTATATTAATTATAATTATTAATGGTAGGGTTACATAGCTACATAGCATATATAAATAGGAGTTCAAAGAATAGCTTCTTTTTTGATAATTTAAAGACATAACATATTTTGCCCATAAACAAATAGTCAAGAGAGCATTTTTGTTAAGAACACTAACTGCATACCACATTTTTAGGAGATATTCTACTTTCATTTTAATCTAATAGGCTATATGTTTTATTTATATAAACTTATAACATTAATTTCACTACACCTATTTAAAGTTGTATATACACCTGATTATTTCTTAATGGTATTAATAATAATAATATAATAATTATTATTATTATATTATAATAATAATAATAGTATTATTAATATTATTATTATTATTATAATATTATTATCATCATCATTATTATTATTATAATATTATTATTATCAATAATATTGTTTTTGTTTTTGTTGTAATTATTATTATTATACAGAGTAATTATAAATTCTATAAGTAATTATAATTAAAATATAATTACAATTATAATCGTATCTATAGTTATAATTAGTGTAATAGGTATAATTATTACTAGTATAATTTTAATTTTAACTTTAATTTTAATTATTATATTTTTTTATAATTATGATTATAACTATAATTTTTATTTCAATTATATTTGTAATTACACTTATGATTATAATAACTATAATTATAATTAGAATTATAGAAATAATCCTATTAGATCAGAAACGTTCAAATCAGATCAGACCAGATTAGAAAGATTCATATCAGAAAAATTCATATTAGATCATAACTTAACAAATTCAGATAAGAAACATTTAGATCAGGTGAAGAGAACAACTTCTTAGAACCTTGGCAGTCTTGACATTGTCTGATAAAACTACTAACATCCCTATTCAGACCTTTCCAGATAAACAACTTCTTGATCATTACAAGTGTAGCATCTCTACCTGTATATTATTTAGGGTAATTCTATTTGCAACCACCTTTTTACTATTCACAACCACAATATTTTTAATTACCTATACTACCCTCCCATTCATTCATCGGTCTTAGAGAGAAAATATGAAGGCTAGAATTCCGAACAAATGTGCGGCAGATTCAATCCCTAAAAAAAGGATTGTCTTTGAGAAATTTGCTTCATCTTTGACAACTTGGATCTAGTTTGGGGTCAGAAAGGTTATCTTTGCCGTCACATATATTCACTCACAATAGTTCCTTTATGGATGAGCAGAGTAACCATCTCAAAGAAGAGATGGGTTTGATGGAGACGGTGCTTGACAAAATGCAGGGGTATGGATTGCTCAAAGTGATCAATTTGGCAGAACTGAAATGAAAATGAGAGCACCGGAACAATCAATCCCAAAGCCATGTTTATTTTGTGTGGTGCATAAGAGCATCTTTAGTAGTACCATCCATTGATGAAAAATGCATTGCCACATCACAATGAGATAAAAATTATCTCTCCAATGGAAATATGGATAAGGATGTGTTGCTGACCTGGAATTGAAAATAATGGAGGCCGTCTAATTCGCGTTCTACTTCCAGAAGGCCTTCTAGCAGGCTGAGTCAGCATATATTATTTATTTCATACGGTAGTACTCCGTATTTTTTCCCGTAACCGTAAATTTTACTTCCCTTCCGTCGACACACACCGGATCACACCGGATGTAGCATCTAGTACAACGGTAGTAACCAAACGCAACTAACGCCCACTATCTAGCAGCAGCGCAACCCCTTGTGATGCGGCCGCAGTCCTCTAGCTAGGCGGCAACGACAGATGGATATCCCTTTTTTCCGGGCTCTTTCCGGCAACAGAAAACCAGCGTGGCTTCCAATTGAATGAGCATTCTGGAAGCAGCAGGAAGGTCAAGGATGTATAATCCGTCAGTAGCTTGTACGTTTGAACTCTTCACTGAATATATATCTAGCCTATATATACACACTAAATACACCCACATACTGACACACGTGAGATGATCAAGACAGTTTGCTAGGTTATTTTTGCGAATAAGGACTGGAGAAGTTGGGATGATGGTGTAGGTTTTGAATATGTATGTGCTTCATCTCCTCCCTGGTTGAGACTGGTACATTGTTGCATTTGGTCTTTTTTTTATTTGCAGAATGCAGGTGGATCTTCTTCTGCTGCACTTCCTCTGGTTAAGTGGTTTTGTCCTTTTCCCATGGCATGTACGTATAACGTATGCATATATCTTATGCTAATGTGTGTGTGTGAGAAACATAGTACATACTTGACTTCGTATAAGAATTAGTCGTGAGGCATGAGGGATGAGTTGGGTATGATTCATCCCGTATGAATAATGAATTATATATTTTTATTTAATTACGGAACGGATGAGACCATTGGAGATGAAATTTGATTTTAATGGTCTATCTGTCCACGTCATCTCCACGGGCTATCTATATGGATGACATGTCCATTTTTATGGGATGCAATCCACGTTACCATTGAAGATGCTCTAAATAGTTAGTAATTATGAGGCTGCATATAGAATTACCCTATTGTTTGTACTTTTGGGTTAAAAACCCAACCCAACCCAAATGTGATAAAATCGGCCAGTACCGAGATAAAGGTTGTGCAGTCCAATTTGGGCCAAGAGCGAAAGATTTGGGCCAGTAGAAATGAATGGGTTCGGCGCAAAATAAATAAATTTATTTATAGGGTTAATGAGCAGCAGCATTGCAGTGCTATAAAAGAAAAGAAAGGCTATTGTGCTTCTTCCGCCGTTCAGAGCAGCAGGGATTTCGATGGTATGTGACTTCCTCTCGTTCCCCCCTTCTTCTTGCTTCGTTTTCTGAACTTGTGTATTTACGATGCCAAGGCTCCGAAGAAAGGTGTGAAGCTCCCGGCAAAGAAGAAGTCGGAGAAGGTGGTGAACCCACTGTTCGAGAAGCGCCCTAAGCAATTCGGAATCGGGGGCGCATTGCCGCATAAGAAGGATCTATCCAGGTTCGTCAAATGGCCACAAGTTGTTACCATTCAGAGGAAGAGGAGGATCCTCAAGCAGCGCTTGAAGGTTCCACCCGCACTCAACCAGTTCTCCAAGACCCTTGATAAAAACCTAGGTCACCTTTTTTCTCTTCTCTTCAAGTTTAACATTTTTCTTCTCCTACACTTTATTTTTCCCTCATACACTTCAAAATTTTCCAGTCTCTGTTTCTTATATCTTATAATAATGTCGTGCATTCAAAATATATTGCTAGGCCCTTTTGTTCAAATACGTTACTGTTTGTGGCGTTAGATTATCGGGCAAATCTGTATTTTCTTCTCCATAGTTTAGTAAATATATGGTCCGTGATTGGTAAATGTGTATGGACTGTATTTTGATAGGCCCTATAATTAATGATTTGATTTTGTATTCGCTTTCCACTCTCCAGCAACAAACCTCTTCAAGGTGCTACTCAAGTACAGGCCTGAAGATAAAGCTGCTAAGAAGGAGCGTCTTCTGAAGAGGGCCCAGGCCGAGAGTGAGGGAAAGACCCCTGAACTGAAGAAGCCCATTGTTGTTAAGTATGGGCTCAAGCACGTAACCTATCTCATTGAGCAGGTTACACACTGAATCCTCTTTAATATAAGAATCGCCCTAATTGGTTATTGAATTTCCTGCCCATGTTTGAAGTATATCATTGCACAACAAATACACAACATTTGAGAGAATTGTGTTCATTTGGAGAAAATGGTGGCCAAACCATTGCAGTATATCATCTTACAACAAATGTCAATCTTTTTTCAGAATAAAGCCCAATTGGTGGTTATTGCTCATGACGTGGACCCGATTGAACTGGTTGTCTGGCTCCCTGCTTTGTGCAGAAAGATGGAAATTCCTTATTGCATCGTGAAGGGTAAAGCAAGATTGGGTGCTGTGAGTACTAAGCCTTTGATGACATTCTTTTATTTCTAAATCGTGTTGGCTTCACCGTGTCCTTAATTACCTTCTAGACCCTACCTAATTTAGGCGTGTACACATTACTTTTGTAAGTCAAATGTAGAAGTACCTTGTTTGGATATGTTTTTATTTTTGAGATTACTAAAGCAACCTTGTTTTATATCCCAAAGTACAAATCTTTTGTTATGTGAAGTGATAGTCTGTATACTTCAGGTAATTTAGTATTACTATTACTATTCTAACATTTCCTGACTTTGTGCTCTACAACATGACCACATACGTAATATAACATGCTGTATGAAAAATGGCTTAAGTTACTCTTACATATATGTGAACCCTCGATACTTTTTCGGAGGTAATCTTTTTATTATCTTAATCTTATAAAATGGCTATATCTGCTTATGGTTCTTCAGATTGTCCACAAGAAGACTGCATCTGTTTTGTGCTTGACCTCAGTGAAGAATGAGGATAAGTTAGAGTTCTCTAAGATTTTGGAAGCAATTAAGGTGCGAACTTGTATTTTGTAAACCAGTTTTCTAATGCTTTATGTTATTTATTAATATGAAATGTTCCATTGCTTTGCAGGCCAACTTCAATGATAAATATGAAGAAAATCGCAAGAAGTGGGGAGGTGGAGTCATGGGCTCTAAATCCCAAGCCAAGACAAAAGCGAAGGAAAGGGTTCTTCAGAAGGAAGCAGCTCAGAGAATGACTTGATTGTTAATCCTTGTAGTATCTTCTATTTTGACATGGTGTTATTTGTTGTTATTCGCAATTTTCAGGAAAACAGAACATCTTCTTTATCATCAAAGCACTATTATTATCCTCTTATATTATCACTTTTCAAAACATGAGAGCATCAATTTTGTCGTTGCACCAAGTGCATGTTTGTGTGGTATGTTGTGGATAGTGATGGACCCGGGCCGGGTCGGCCCTCGGGTCTGGTATAGGTTGGCCCGGGACCGGCCTGGGATATGGTTAGTTCCGGTTTGGGCAGGGCCACCCGGCCGGGTCACGGGTTGGGCCACCCGCCGGGTCGGGCTGGTTCAATTTTTTTTTTAAAAATAATTATATATTATACAAATTCTTATTAAAAACAAAGTTCAAGTGTATTTATTTGAAATAGGAACTACATTTGAGAATTGAGAAAAAAATAACAATACAAAATACATTTTATAATAAATATCAATTGGGATTTTCGTCGACGTTGGTTGTTGTTTTCCCTTTGTCACAGCACTTCATATGTTTTATTGGCATCTTGTATCCGTGTGAACGCCGCAAGCAACACTCTTTCTTGCACCACTTGCAAGTTGTTCACCATAGTGGCATAGTCTGGTCTTCGGGTCATTTCACTTATCAAAATTGTTTTGCATAAAGACGATGTACTTTCCATCTTTAAAATGGTATATATGTATAAGTAGGAATGTAGGATAATAAGAGAAGATGAAGATGGAGAAGAGTTGGAGAAGAGATGTAGAAAAATGTTAGAAAATAGACGTATTTATAGATATTTTTGAACCTCACTCCCCACACCTAGGGATGGACTGGGCCGGGCCGAACCGGCCCGGAACCGGACCGGCCCGCTACTGTGCGGGCCCGGACCGGACCGGGCCCGGTTGGCCGGTTCCGGGCTTTTAGCCCGTTTTGGCGGGTCGGGCGGGCCGGTTCCGGGCCCTGTTTTTGTTGAACCGGCCCGGGCGGTTCGGGCCGGGCCCGGTTCATTTTTTTTTTTTTTTTTTGGTTTTTTCAATTTTTTTTCTTTTCCTAGGGTAGGGCTGGGTGTTTTAGGGAGGTTTGGGGCGTGGGGGTGAGGGGGGGGGGGGTAGGGAGATAACAAGAAAGTCAAAAAAAAAAAAAAAAAAAAAAAAACATTGAACCGGGCCCGGCCCGGCCCGGCCCGGTTAGGCCCGGACCCGGTATCAACCCGGGCCGGTTCCGGGCCCATGTAACCCGAAAAAAAGCCCGCCCGGGCCCGGCCCGGAACCGGAACCGGCCCGGCCCGGGTCCATCCCTACCCACACCACCACCCCCGGAACCCCCCTGCCCCCCACCCAAAGCCCCAACGGCTATATAGCCGTTTGGGAGGTTTTGTTTGAAAAAAAAAATTCAATTTTTTTTAAAGTTATACATATTGTAAAATAAGTTAATTAATTTAATAAATTAAGTAAAGCTATTTGTACTTAGAAAAGTAGTTTGATTTATAATTCACAAATGTTACAAAATAGGTGTATAAGTATTTAAACAAATTACATATTGTAAATGTATTTTTAATTTAAAAACCGGCTTTAGATTTTAGAAAAATAATTTTAAGTCATAAGTTTGTAACCAATTAATTAATTTGAGAAGTGCTACATATGAAAAAATGAACGCATATTTATTTGAAATATGAAGTACAAGTTTACAAATTAATTTAAAGTACAACTATAAATTTACAATTTTGAAATATGAAGTACAAGTTTACAATTTTGAAATATGAAGTACAAGTATAAATTAATTTGACAAGTGCTACAAAATACATTTTATAATAAATTCTAAAATACTAATCAATCGGAATCTCCAGCATAGGTAGAGCCACCATCGTTGTTGAGTCATCCATAAAATCTTGGGAGGGGGTGATGCTCATTTCTTGAGTTCTACGTGCGGCCTTCAACCAATCGTGGTAGCATATAAGCGTCTCAAGGGACTCCGCGCTCAATCTCGATCTAGATGCCGTTAGGACGTTGCCGGCCGAACTAAATTTTTGTTCCACAGCAACTGTTAAATCCGGCATTGATAGTACTTGCTTAGTCATCCGTGCTAAAATCGGGAACGTTCTTTCTTTTGACTTCCACCAGTCTAGAATGTCAAAGTCATTATTTTCTTCAAAATCAACTTCATATATTAAATACAAAGTAATCTAATTCAATGCGCTTTGTTCAGTGACGTGAGTTGTTTTAGTTTTTTTCATAAGATTGCCAAATGCAGATTTAAAAATCGATTTTCCTTTAGATGAAGATGTTCGTGACGGGGGAGGGGGAGCATTGCTATATTGTGCACGAAACTCATTAAATAAGGCATAAAATAAAGCACTAACCTCGTTGTATTCCGTTTTCGGATCTATGGGGTTATCGTCATACATTGGAAATTCACCAAAAAACGCAAGATAATAGAAGTTGAAACAATCTTCCAAATTAGCAAGTCTAAAACGATCTTTTTTCCTATTTAATGTTAATTAATTAATTAATTACGAAATTAGGGCTGGGTTAAAAGTATTTACCAAAATACTGCCGGATTAACCATGGTCGGGGTAAGTCGCCCAACGGTTGGGCGACTTATAAGTCGCCAAACGGTTTGGCGACTTATAAGTCGCCCAACCGTTGGGCGACTTTCCCTTAAGTAAAAATCGGGGCACGCCCCAAAACAGAACCCTGCGTAAACATCACTCCCCAAATCCCCCAAGCCACACCGACGACAGACGAAGGAAGAAGACGACCGAGCTCGTATCCAACTCCGGCGAACCTCCATTTCCGGCCTCCCCACTCCGGCAAACCTTCACCTTCTTCTGCAACACTCCTTCTTTCTTCTAGGTAAATAAAACTCAATTTCATCTCATTTTGAACTTAGGGTTTTGAATGTTAAAAATTTCGAATTAAGTTGTTGTGAAATATGGATATGTATGAAATGTTGAAATTTGATTTTAAATTGATTGTAAATTTAATGTGTATTTTGACATTTGGGCATTTGGGTAGACCTGAATGTAGCTAAATTTGGGTATTGAAATGTAGACTTGAATGTAGTTATCAAAATTTGGGTAGTTTCATATTGAGATGTGAATTGTTGGTCAATTTCGACTTTTGAATATATTACAATTTTGGTAGCTTTTTTATTTAGGAAATTTGAATGTGTATAAAGTGTGTATATTGATGCGTACTCATTAATTTTGGACAATGAATTGTTATTAGAATATGAATTTCTCAAGCTTCCCAATCGTGTGTCATTGGGGAGGGAACTATTACGAGGATGCTGGGCAAATATGCCATGAAGGTGGTAGAACCAGCTTTGTCATGGTTTCTCGTGGCGCTTGCATGCTCGAGATCCTTCAAAAAATACATGCAGCCACAATGATTCATCCTAGTCGTTCTTTGCGGTTGAAAATGAAATTTCCCATGAACGGGGGAAAGTACATGCTTATGCCCCTCATTGATGAGCTAGCTATAACAAATATGTGGGGCATAATTCAGATGGAGGATATGTCGTCGCTGGAGGTATACATTGAGGAATGCTTTGACGTTAATGCTACTCAATCGACATCAAATGCTGTTGTATCTAGGCATGATGTCATTGCAGGGGTGAATGCAGGGAAGTTGTCAAAGGTTCCTGTACTAGACATGGTTATACAGGAGGATGGCAGGTATTTGCACAACGGTGCATCATTTGTGGATGGGCAGGGAAGTGATGATGATGCAGACGAGAACATCAATGGTGACGACATGACAGAATCTGATGAAGATGATGGTGATACTGTGACATCAACTGCCCTGTCTAGCCACTTCACTAGAATGTATGATCTCCCTGAAGGCTTTACTGATGCGTGGATGAGTGGATCAGGTGAGAAAAGGTTTACCCCCGATGGTGAGTTTGAGGTCGGTCAACAGTTTGACAACAAAGAACAAGTCATCAATATGGTGAGCTTGTATTCTATCAAACGGAACCAATTCTATCGGGTGATAGAGTCTGATAAACACAAATGGGTGGCACAATGCAAAAGGAAGAAAGAATGTCATTGCCCCTGGAGAATACGCGCCACAAAGAACAAAGGCAACCTTGACACCTTCACAATTGTGCGTTATACTGGACCTCATTCTGCTTCATGTGTAGGCAACATCGACACTACAGATCACGTGGCCTTGACATCAGAATTCATCTGTAAAGATGTGGTTGACATTATTCGCACTGAACCTTCTCTTAAAGTGCATACTATCATCGAGATGTTGAAGGAAAAATATGGGTATACGGTATCTTACCGGAGAACATGGATGGGGAAGCAAAAGGCTATAGCACAAATATTTGGCGGTTGGGAAAAGTCATATTTCGAATTGCCCCGTTTCATGACAGCGCTCCAACATTCTAATCCAGGAACTGTTGTTCAGTGGTACCCACCCCCCAATGGTTCCACAGGTTATATGATGTTTCAAAGAGTTTTTTGGGCATTCAAGGCCTCAATATCTGGTTTTAAGCATTGTCGACCCGTACTTACTATTGATGGCACACCCATGTATGGAAAGTACAAGGGTACATTGCTCGTGGCCATGGGTTGTGATGCGAACAACCAAATTTTCCCAGTCGCCTTTGCAGTTGTTGAATCCGAGAATGGAGATAGTTGGCCATGGTTTATGGCATGTATTAGGCAGTTTGTGACTGACAGGGAGTTGTGTGTCATTTCAGATAGACATGGAGGTATTGTCAGGGCAATGAATGAGGTGGGCAGTACATGGGAGGAGCCTTATGCGCATCATAGGCTTTGCATCCGCCATCTTGCATCAAATGTGCACACACATTTCAAAGACATTCATTTAAAAAATCTTTTTGTGTGGACCGCACGGCAACATCAGAAAAAAAAAATTGATGGTGGGCTCAAGAAGATAGGTGAAATGAGTAGGGATGCACGCCAATTTTTGGCCAACATTCCTCCAGAAATGTGGTCGCTGCACCACGATGGCGGGTACAGATACGGTACCATCACTTCAATCTAGCTGAGGTTTTCAATAGCGTCATGAAAAATGCTAGATATTTGCCCATTACCGCGTTGGTCCAGGTGTCTTTTTACCGGGTTAATGCCTACTTTGTGCATAGGCGTGAAACCAGTAAATTGAGGCTCACACAAGGCCACGAGTACTCTCCACACATCACAGATTTAATTGAAAAAAATAGAGAGAAGGCAAAGCATCACATTGTCACTCCATTTGATTTAGGGAGAGGTATATTTCAGGTGGAAACCGGTTGTGGTGGCCGAACGTTGGGAAAGGGTGGGAGAAAACAAACTGTCCACCTACAACGGAAAACTTGCACTTGTAAAAAGATGCAGATATACAAGATTCCATGCTCTCATGTATTAGCCGTGTGTAGACAACGTAGTTTGTCTTATGGTCCTTTTGTGGATAAGTTCTTCTCATCTGACCAATACGCCGCCACATATCATAGGGTGTTCAAACCGATTCCTGATCGTGATTATTGGCCAAATTACAATGGACCCGAAATCGTGCACGATCCATCCATGCTTCGGGCAAAGGGAAGACCAAAGTCGACCCGTATTAAGAATGAGATGGATGAAGGTCCACGAGGAACGGTTAGATGTGGAAAATGCCACCAAACCGGCCATAATAGAGCGACATGTGCGAAAAGATCGTCTAGACAAGAGGGGGGGGGGGGGGGTCCACCGGGTAAGGTTCTATTTAGAGTCAATCATAAATCATGCTTTCCTTGCAGGGAAACTTAATAATTTCAAAAAGGAATGTTAAAAAAAAAGTAATACATTATACAATTAGAACTAATACAAATTTTATTTGTTTGTAGGCATGGAGGTGATAGCGGATCCTGGGCCGAGTGATCGTTCTGTCCTGACATTGCAGGCCTCGCACAGGAGTGAGGATGTTTGGCTTGGCATGGATGTCCAGGTTGATAGGTGCCGCGAGCACCTGCGGGGTTTGTCCCATTTACATGTCGACCCCAGAGTCCTAGCCTATGTTCGTGCTGCTGGTTTTTTTACACTGCACAGATTAGTGGCTACTGTGCCTCTTGATAGATCCCTTCTCACTGCTCTACTTGAGCGTTGGAGGCAGGAGACACACTCATTTCACCTCCCTGTTGGTGAGGTGACTGTGACATTGGGAGATGTGGCTGTACTCACCGGGTTAGAGGTTCATGGGAGAGCTGTTACAGGCACTGCTTGTCGACAATGGGTTGATGAGTGTGAGCGGTTGTTAGGTATCCGCCCCGTTCTTAGGACTGACCTTCAGGGGTCATCTCTTAGGATGCCGTGGTTGAGGGAGCACTTCCAGGTCCTTCCTCCCGACGCTGATGAGGTGATCATCCAGCAGCATGCTCGGGCGTATATATTGATGATGATGGGAGCCTCCATTTTCGCTGACAAGAGCGGAAATGAGGTTCAGGTGCTACACTTGCCTTTGCTGGAGAGGTTTGATGTAGCAGCACAGTTCAGCTGGGGTAGTGCCACCCTGGCTTATCTATACAGGTAGCTGTGTCGCGGTTGCCAGAGAGGGAGCACAGAGCTGGGGGGATTTTTGCTACTCCTCCAGATTTGGTCATGGGAGTATATCCACATTGGCCGTCCCATTATAGTCGGATATCATGGCATTGATGGGCAGCCACTGCCTGATGAGCCTCCACGTCTGCTAGGACCACATCATGTACGGGGCGAGGACCCTCTAGGCCGTCGGTATGTTTTCAATCGTTTGTATTTATGTGAGTATTTGTTGAATGTTAATAAATTAATAATATCCATATTATTGATATTGTTACATGAATGGTTAGGTGGCTATATGCTGGTCTATCTCGCATGTCATCCGCAACTGGGCTCGGTGTCTACAGGGATGCATTGGATCGGATGTCTGAGGACCAGGTATGGTGTATGTAGTATAACATTAACTAGAATAGGTGTAGAATAAATACTAATTTTGTATGTTTATGAAACAGATCACATGGATGCCGTTTAGACCTGATATGTTAGCAGAGTTGCCCCCAGCTGGACGAGAGCATACTCACATCTGGCGAGCACGTGTCCCGTTGATATGTTTTGACATTGTTGAGCTGCATTTGCCTGATAGAGTCATGCGACAGTTTGGGTTTGAGCAGGTCGTTCCACGTCCTATCGACACTTATGTAGAGCTGCATAAGCTGGATAGGCGTGGGAAGCATACAGAGGATTGGGCACTCAGACATGTCCGATACGTGACTATGTGGGAAAGGAGAGCTGAGCTAGCTGTGGTTGGGACACCCACATATGTGCCATCTGTTTCAGGAGACTACATGGGATGGTACTACAACATCACTCGGTTATTTGTGTCTCCTTCGTTCAGACTCCCTACTCATCATTATCAGCCTAGCTCCTTGGCTTTGCATCTTACGGTGAGTATATTAGTAATTAGTAAAGTAAGTCATTTTATTTATGTAATACTTGTATGTATTTGAATGTAATTGTAATTGTGTTTCATATTTCAGACACGAGCTTTGCAGCGCATACATCAGCGGGCTACTGCCACTGTGACTGATATTCCTGATGTGGACATGTATGGACAGGCTCTGACAGGCATTGCCTCGTTGTGCTCAGATGTGTTGGGCCGAGTAGACTACAGACATCTTATACACATGCCCCCATCTCAGGAGATGGCATCCACGTCTAGTGCAGCCGTGGCTTCATCATCCCAGACGCAACATGAGAGAGTGGTTCTTCAACCACGACAACGCCGTAGGCGTAGACATGAGCAGCAACATCTCCATGACGAAGCTGATGATGAGAACTTGTAGTTTGTCTTTTGTATTGTAGTTTTTCTTATGCAGTAGATGTTGTACGAACAATGTACAAGTTTTGATGTATTTTGTCTTGTTAAGTATTGTATGGTGTATTGATGTGTTCGAGTATGAATATTAGATGATTACTTGTTATGGCATATATGATGATTGTATTGTGTTATTCCGGTTATGATTTGAAGGTTTTTTACGGGTGTTTATAAGGTGTTTTTAATATTGTTGAGAGTAGGTCATTGTGAAGACGTGTGTTGTATGTTTTATAATGTGTTGTATCTAGTTCGTAATACTTTAACAGGAGAAAGGAGACCTTATTTATAGCAAACAGATGAGTCTGGGTTGAACCGGGGCGAAAAACCAGATGAAATGCTGTTTTTGGACATAGGCACGATCGTGCGTACCCTTGTAGGCACGATCGTGCCTGGCTGGCAGTAGCTGCTCGCCTTCAACCATATTTCAGGGGTAAGTCGCCCAACCGTTGGGCGACTTATAAGTCGCCAAACCGTTTGGCGACTTATAAGTCGCCCAACGGTTGGGCGACTTACCCCTGACCGTGGTTAAGGGCCAGCAGTATTTTGGTAAATACTTTTTTTCCAGCATTATTTCCGTAATTAATTAATTAATTAACATTAATTCGAAAAAAAACTCGTCTAAAACGAGGATCGAGAATAAATGCAATACCATAAATATGGGGAATATGCGCATAATATTTTAAAAACATTTCCTTCATATAATCACAAAAATAACTCACGAAAACGACATTCTCAAATTCTTTAAAAGCACCGGCGAGATTAACAGCTTCACGAATAAATTGGTTTGCGGTAGGTTTATAAACATGACTAAAAGTTTCAGTTGCATTAAAAAAAATCAAAACATTACAAATTTTTTCGCAAGTGTCGATCTCAGCCGAGTTTATAATATAATTATCATGTTGTTTTAAAAAAGCAGGAAAATGTTTTTTATATCTAAGAACAACTTTAAGTAATTTATAAGTACTATTCCAACGAATACTCAAATCTTTAGGAAAAGCAACATATCTCACACCTCTCCGGTCAAATAAGTTTTCCATTTTAATCTATGTTGACTATTACCCCAAATACGTCTAATCCTCCCCTTCACTACCTCCATAGCATCTCCTAACGCTTTTAGACCATCTTGCACACATAAATTTATAACATGACATGCACAGCGTCGATGAAAAAATCTACCCATCAAAGTATTGACACCACACAATTCACGCATTCTAGGTATAACAGCAGTATTATTAGTAGCATTATCGAAACCAATAGCAAACACCTTATCAATCAAATTATACTCAATTAAAATACGCTCAATCAAAATATAAATATGTTCAGCGGTGTGACGATCATTAAATTCACGAAAAGCAAGAACACGTTTATGCATATTCCAATCCTCATCAATATAATGTGCAGTCAGACCCAAATAATATAAATGATGAAAATCATCCTCCCATATGTCAGAACAAATAGTAACACGTCCATCAAAGTTTGAAAAAAAAAATCGTAACCTTGCCTTTTCCGCATTATAAAGCCTTATAATTTCTTTCTTAACAGTTTTGCGACTATAACTTCTAAATGGAGGATTTAAACTACCTTATGCATAATCTCTTAAAGCAAGACTTTCAGAAAACATATAAGGCAAATTTTCTTCACAAATTAAGTTAGCCGTACCAGTCAAATTTTGTGCATCATTGTAGGAGAAATTACCAAAAGGTTGAGAATTCGCAAACCTCGATATTTGAGTTTGCTTCCCCGTTCTGCCGCCTAATTTTGCATACTCCACGGGGTGCTTTGCCTTAAGATGCCTTGCGGCGGATCCGTATCCGCCGGAGGTCCCCAAGCTATAATTGTTGTTGCACCACTTGCAAGTTGCGTGCCAATAGCCGGTTTGTGGGTCCTTTCACTCATCAAAATTATTTTACATTAGTTCAGATTTACTTTTTTTATTACCGGCGGCGGTTTGGGATGAGGCAGGCTCGTTGGCGTCGTGGCTTCCGGCACCCTCCTCCTCAGCCGTCTCCGGTTCCATTTCCTCCGCATCTTCATCCTCAAGCTCCTCTTCGTCAATGGTCGTCAGGATTTGTTGTTGTAGAAAGCGGTTATTATGTCAGGCCAATTCTTGTTGTAGTTGTTTTTCGGACATCGCATCTACATCTCTCCTTTGGTAACCCGTTTCAAAATCATCTCGGCTTTGAGATGAAGAGCCGGCAAGTTCTTTAAATTTGCGGGATTTCTTCCTCCCAATCTCGTTCCTTCGATTGCGCTGGAGGTTACCCAAATCAACCGAATATCTACCATATTCCATCTTAAAAATGTAACAAATATTAATTGGCAAAAATATAATAATGAATACAAAAGCAATGCAACTAATTAAAACTATTTTAATTAATACTTCAAACTAATTTAATGCAAAGTAGAATTAATGTGTGCCTCTAAAATTAAAATTATAGCAACTTTTCAAGTACTTTAATTTAGTAAAAACTACTTCAATAAAATGTTAAGTACTTTAATTATAATGTGACTTTAACTATAATGACAATTAACTAGTTTTTTGAAGTAGAGTTGTTTTAGCAATTAATGGGAATACTAATGAACTAATTAACTAGTATAATGAAAAATGTAACAAAAATGCTAATGAACTAATTAACTAGTTTAATGAAAAATGTAAAAAGAATACTAATGAACTAATTAACTAGTCTAATGAAAAATGTAACAAAAATGCTAATGAACTAATTAACTAGTTTAATGAAAAATGTAAAAAGAATACTAATGAACTAATTAACTAGTATAATGAAAAATGTAACAAAAATGCTAATGAACTAATTAACTAGTTTAATGAAAAATGTAAAAAGAATACTAATGAACTAATTAACTAGTATAATGAAAAATGTAACAAGAATACTAATTAACTAATTAACTAGTATAATGAAAAATGTAACAAGAATGCTAATGAACTAATTAACTAGTATAATGAAAAATGTAACAAGAATGCTAATGAACTAATTAACTAGTATAATGAAAAATGTAACAAGAATGCTAATGAACTAATTAACCAGTATAATGAAAAATGTAACAAGAATACTAATTAACTAGTATAATGAAAAATGTAACAAGAATACTAATTAACTAATTAACTAGTATAATACTAGTTATAGTAACTAATATATAATATAATGTTTATAGTATATAATATATAAGTATACTACTATAAGATGAGTAATACACTTATATTTTATACTTTAATATATAAACTATATATTAAGTAGATGTAGAATGTATGTATTAACTATTAAGTGGATATAATAATTGTATAAGAATTAAATATTAGAGTATAATGGAGAATTGGAGATTGGAGAATAAGAAAATAAGTATATATGAAATATAAGTAGAGAAGTAGATATTATTATGTATTACGTATATAGTAATAGTTTATAAAGTATATTTAATACTTTAATATATAAAGTATATATTAAGTAGATGTAGTATGTATGTATGTATTAAGAGATATAAGTAGAGATTAAGTAGATAAGAAATATAAGTAATATAGTATATGTATTTATAAGTAGATAATTAATATATATAAGTAGATATAATAATTGTATAAGTATTAAATAGTAAAATAAAATATAATGGAGAATAAGAGAATTTGAGAAGATGAATATGGAGATGAGTAGAGAGTAGGATTTAGGAAGAGTTGGAGAAGAGGTGTGAAAAAATGTTTAAAATTAGGAGTATTTATAGTTTTTTTTAACCCCCCACCCCACCCCACCCCCACCCCCCTAAGACCCCGGACTCCCCCTGGTACCCACCCAACGGCTATATAGCCGTTTGGGAAGTGGGTCAAGTTGTCAAAAGGCTTTTTTAATTTAAAAGGATTTTTTTTAAATGGACCGTTAGGCCCGGGCCCGACCCGGCCGGGCCGGGTCGCCAAAAACTACACCCGAGCCCGGACCCGCCACCCCCACCGGTTTGGTGCCCGAACCGGACCCGGACCCGAGAACCGGGCCGGTTCCGGGCCCGCACAATAACGGGCCGGGCCGATCTCGGGCCGGGCGGCCCGAACCAGGTCCACCACAAGTTGTGGACAGCGTTCTCGTGTTTTGAGTATGTGTCATGTTTTTTGTCATTCCTCTTCCTGGATTAAAAAAAAATAAATTGAATGTCCGTGGGGCGCTTTGGGTGGTGGTTTAACTTTTTGGGGGAAAAAGAAATTGACTGAGTTAGAATGTCACTAAGGATGTTTTTACTTTGATTGTTTTCAGTCCTAGACTAGATAGTTATAAAATACATTTAGACGAGACATTTATTAGACTAGTTTAGACCAGTTAGCAAATTATTAACTAGACATTTACTAGACTAGAAATTATTTATATTATATAAATGATATGAAAATGTTTTTTTATCAAAAGCACTCTCATGAAGACTAATACTCCCTCTGTCTCATTATGATTGTCTCATTTTACCATTTCGGTCCGTCCCAATATGATTGTCTCATACCTTATTTGGTAAAGTTTGTGTAGTTCTAAATCATTCCTATTTTATTCTTACTTTATCAATTCAATATCAACCACATAAACTCACTTTTATTAATAACTGTGTCACATTCTCTTGTCACAAACTTAGGGGGACGGAGGTAGTATTAATTATTAATAATTTTTATAAGTCTAAAAGGTCAAATAGGCCCTCAAACTAATTTAAAAAGTAATTCGCCCTTTATATAAGAGGTTTTGTCTGGACGTCGTCATTTGAGGTGGTTTCCAGTGAAATTTGTTGATGAAATTTGTTGAACGTCTTCTTCATTAAGTCTAAATTACTCATTTCCATATTTCAGGTAAATATTTAAACTGGAAGGCAGTCAAATGAATTTTTGAAGATAAATGCGCAATTAAATAGCGCAATGCATTTCAGAAAATCATTTGACTGTCTTCCTGGTTGAATTTTTATCTGAAATTTGGTATGGGTAAACTAGACTTAATGAAAAAGATGTTCAAAAAATTTCATCAAAAAGTTCCACGGGGAACCGCCAGAAATGGCGACGGCCGATCAGAGCCTTCTATATAAGGGGTGAATTGCACTTTTTGAGTTAGTTTGAAGGGCTATTTGACCCTTTAGCCTTTTCATAATGTTATACTTCCTTCTTCCGGTCCATTATAATATTTTTCATTTTTTTTTATCTGTTCTACTAAATTTGTTTTATATCATATTTGGTAATATTTGTGTTCTTCTAATTCATTCTTATTTATTCCCATTTTATCAATTTATTATCTATAACATAACTTCACTTTTCTTTAAAATTGTATCATTTTTCTTTGTCTCAATCTTAGGGGAACAAAGTTAGTACTATCTTGTCCAAATTTTATGAAATGATAAAAGTTTTTTAGGACGTGGTAGAAGTATATTGATCTTTATTTGAGAATTATTTGTAGAGTTATTCTTAGTATTCAGTTATAAACTTAATATCGTCAGTTTGACACATAATTAGCTTGTTTTCTAAGATATCATAATAAAGATGTTCTATATATTACATTAATTTTCAGTTTATTTTTCATGAAAATAAGAGGAAAAATACGGGTATATGACCATAAGTTAACCCATTTCCCAAAGTATGACTCATGTAGTTTTTTCCCCAATAAATGAGTAACCGTGTATTAATTAAAACGATACATGGCTACATGATTGCATTGAAAGAAAAAATTAACCTCTACTTACGGGCATAACGGGAAGCAAAAGAATAGGATTCAATTTTCAAAATCCTCATTATGTCGATTAGAGCTAAAAGTTCGGCCGGCCAGTTATGGTAAGTAGTTCAATTAAGGAAGGATTCCTAAACCTTGTCCCTAATTTTCCCCAACCAGCATATATCGGAACGAGCGTAAATCGGCAAGGCCAGTCGAAGCAGTGAACTAGCGTAAATCGGCAACCCCAGGCGAAGCACAGAATGTGCGAACTGGGAAAATGGTGAAGAGGAGAAGCAAAGAGATAACAAGTATGAATGAACAGTCAACAGTGTGGTGAGTTTTGTTATGTTTTATTGCAATAATTTCCGGAATTGATTGTCCTTAAGGATTGAGTGTGCCTTCGAAGTATGAATGAACTGTGCTTGAAGGTGGAGTGTGAATCCGGTAGTGTAGGTATGTGCAGTGTATCGAATGCACTGGTTTCGATTTTTTTTTGAATGATGTATACATGTGTTGGAATACATAGGGCCATGAATGTAATGTATTGTGCCATGAATGGCAGTAATATTAATAGGGTTGTTGGTAAACATGCATAGATTGATGAATATGTTTCAAAAATTGTATGAATCTGTAAATTTGTTGAAGAATATTTTGTGGCAGGGGCGGATCCAGGAATGAGGGGTGGGCTAAGCAATAAAAATTTTCGTTACTGTATACAAAACGTTTAGCTTAGGACTGATAGTTATTGAACTGAGTTTTTTTTCGAACTACTCGAGTTCGATCGTGATTTCGAATTTAATTTAATGACCAAATTTTAACGAGCTTCAATCTCGAACACGGGCTAAATTTTAGTTTAAATAGTTTGTTTTTACAAAAAAAAAGCGACCGTTATTTTTTTGAGTTTGAATAGTTATTCAAGCTGAATTCGAGCATAGTCATGTTCAGTTTGATCTGGACTCGAGCATATTGATAACTTATAAATTATAGAAATAAACTATATACTACCTCCGCCCACTTTTATTAAGACTAATTTGGCTTTTGAAGTCAAAGAAGTTAAACTCTGAATGACTATATATTTATCCAATAAAATTGATAATATGAAAATGAAATGGAAATGTTCTTTGTTAAAAAGTTTATCATAAAAGTATAAATTTAGTAAGTTTCACATTAATACATGAGTTAAAATGATCGATCAAAGTTTACCATCTTTGACTAAAGAGTCAAAGATGGCTAAAAAACGAGACGGAGGTAGTATATCTAAAATTTAAACGTTTTTAGTGTGATTTATAATTTTATTATTGATTATTAAAGATTTTAGTATTTATTGATATGAATTAAAATACTTCTATAAAAGTATAAAACTAATAAGTAAAAATAGTTGATGTACATAAATGATAAATCTAATAAGTATTCCCAATTTTAAAATTGAATTGAGATTTTGAATCCATTCTTACATGCCTAAACAGTAAATACATCGTTCTCTATTCTTTAATTGCATAATAAATAAGTCATTTTCTAATCTTTAATTCTATCTTTAATCATTATAAATTTATAATAAATAAAAACTATTTTACTATCTACTGAAAAAAATCAAATAGTAATCAAATAGAATTACAAAGTTGGTAGGCTTGGACTGGGCTATACATTAATTTTGAGGTGGGCTGGAAATTAAACCTATACCTATAATAATAAAAATAAATTGGACTGGGCTGGGCTGGAGCCCACCCTGCCCCAACATAGATCCGCCCATGTTTTGTGGCATTATGTACCATGTGGACTATTTGTTGTTATTACATTGCAATGACTTCTAAAAATATGTAGGTGTAGTATGGAATACGGGCTGGTCTTTTTTTTTTTTGCATTTTATTAATTGCAGTAATATGTTTGTTGTAATCGACACATGTAATGTTGAATTACAATATGTTAATGCAATGATGATTACATGAGGTGTATGTAAGTTTAATGCTATGTTTGGTATTGTAATTGCAATGAAATTGTACAAATTGATTCATGGCACATATAGTAATATATGTTTTGAGGTTCTGCCGTTCTGGTGTTCAGAAAGTTATGTCTTGAACATATTTAGATGAGCAAAACAGAGTTCAATTTTTAACTTAGTAATATATGTTTTGGTAATGAAGAAGCAAACATTGTGAAATCGTGTGCAATATTGATTGGTGCAGGTATACAAGAGGTTTTGTTCAACAAGCATTTTGGAGGGGATGGATGAACTACATGTAACCTGTTTCTGCAACCCAATCAAGGTCGTACAGAGCTTACAGAGTATCTTGTCAGAGGATGATCTAAAGGAATTTAGAAAGTCCGCTTTTGGGTATATAATGGATGTTGGAAACATGCCATATGTGAATGGACAACTAATAGTCAATCTTGTAGGCAACCATGTGCAGGAAGTGAAGGATGGTAAAAAGAAAAAGGAAATCAAGTTTTTGATACAAAGTATAATAGTGAGCATGAAGAAAGAAGACTTTGCATTGATAACAGGTTTGCCATTTGGCACTGCGAAACCGGAGTTGAGTAATGAGTGCGAAGGTGACACATGGAAGCGGTATTTTGATGGCAAGAAAAGTGTTGATCGGGGCGATGTGAAGCACATGTTTGAGTCCCTGAACAACAGAGTTGAAGGTGTTCAAGCTTTGGATGGAGTGAAGTTAGGCTTGTTGAAAGTTCTTAGCAGCTACATTATTGGGAACCAAACTTCAATAAAATTTCCAGCATGCTACATGAACTCGTGGATGATCTAGATGCATTCAATGCATATCCCTGGGGTGATATAGTATGGGAAGATTTGGTTGAAAAGGTGGAAAAATGTGCACTTTTAATTGATGAAGGCAAGAACACGAGGTTGGTATTCTCGGGCTACATGTTTGCATTGCAGCTTTGGGGGTATGAGACATTCCCCGCTCTGAGACGTGGAAATGTGTGCTGTAAAAGACCTTCAACTTACTTTCCCAAAGCGCTACAATGGGCAGCACCTTCAACTTAACTCTGCATTGCTTGTGTTCCACAATGCAGAGGTAAGACAAATTCAATGACATCAATCACACATGTTTTGAATTAATTTGAATTCACATTAAGCAATCTTGAGATATTTGTTTTTTTATGTAATGGCAGTTTGAGTGGGAAGCGATGAAGCCCACAAATGAGGAGTTGAAGATTGATGCACTATCTAATGCATTGGAAATGATTGCAAAGAAACCTATTGCTTCAGAGACATGTCAGACACCTGTGAAGAAGGGAAAGGTGAAGATTTCATGCCAAGGGGGGCATAACAAGAAGGCTGTTAATTGGGAAGACAATGAGAAGTGGAGGAGGATGAGTTATTTGATATGGAGGGTTCTTCAAAGAGCCAGGGAAAGAAGACAAGAGATGTGATTGAAAAATTTCTGAAGGAACTGATGGTACAAGGCAAGCACATTGGAAAATTGGAGGCTACCATTTTAAAATTATGTCATTTGTAGGTGAAGCAAGCTTCGATGATAAAGAAAGTCATCACGAGTGCCAAGAAAGGGAAGAGTGTTGTGAGTAGGAAATTTGTTTTTCAAAGGAAGAGAAAGGGTATGACCTCAATATTACGTATTATATGGGAGAATATAACACTAATTTAATTTACAAAACAGTGTGTGAAAGTATTATATGGTTTTTGATACTTATACAATTTTCTTATATTGCTTGGTATTTTATAACTTCATATATTACTTGGTATTATATGGCAGAATATGTTGTTGATTCTTGGAAATGTTGATGGTTTAAGTCTTATATGATAATATGTAACCTCATATTACAATAAATGGCAGAATATGAGTTTACGCATTGCATTTATATGGCAGAATATTACGTATTATATGGCAGAATATAGCACTAATTTAATTTCCAAAACAGTGTCTTTAAGTATTATATGGTTTTTGATACCTATACGATTTTCTTATATTACTTGGTATTCCAAAATAATGTGTTAAAATTCTAATTTTAATTACTACGTATCTTAATTACTACGTATATTATTACTACGTATCGAAAAGGAACAAAGGACATGATATGCCTTTGTTTGAGCTAGACGGGGAGTTGAATGATGAAAAAGAAGAAATGGAGAAAAGCAGTGATGTTAGAGGGAGGATGGTGAAATCAATGAAGAATTGGAGAATCGGCCAAAGGGGCTTAATGAACATGTGGACGAACAAATTGAGGAGATACAAGAGGCTGTGGAAACTGATTGGGGAGATGGCTATGAGGACCCAATCAACACTCAGGTGTTGGTTATGGAGGTGGATAAGATTTTAGAGAAAGTGCAGGGGAGGATTGAAAATGAAAGCACTGAATCAACCATCAAAATGCATGTTCAAGGAGGTGAAGATGAGGTAAAATGTATGCACGTATACTGTCATTAATATTTTTTTGATTTAATATGTGTTTGGTTTCAGGTGACTGCTGAAGTGGATCAATCAAGTACGAGAACAATAATTGGAGAGGAGGGAATATTAATGAATGTAGAAGGGATGAAAATTGAGGTAAGATATGTGGATTGTTTTGTTGAAAAAATAAGAGTATTTCAAATGAATAAAATATCTAAAATTATTATCTCTTATTATATAATAATATTACCTTATAAATCAATATTATAAATTAGATATTTTTGTATAGTATTAAAAATTATTTTAATGTTCATTGAGTTCTTCAAAATAATAACCGTAAGCACATTAATTGTTATTTACTTTGGAAACGTTAAACATTATTATTAGACTTCATTGGTTAATGATGAGCTTTTGAAAGTGACTGTTGAAGTCCTAATTCTCTCAACGTCCATGGGAGTAAAGTTAATTAATGGCTCAACATTAAACTCAGTTAATATAGTAACGTTATCATCTGAGAAGCAAGGTTGAAGGTTCGGTACTACCAGTAATATATATGTGTGTGTTCGGCCAGAAGTGTTTTTTTTAGTGTGACAATAGATTATTTTTTAGATAAAAATATGAGCTAAAACTCCCTCACACTCAATTACTCTGCTGGATTAATAATATTTTCTATTCTCATTGTTCTGTTACCGGCTTACGCCGAAGAACTCGTTTTATCTTGGGGAAAGATTTTCGCTAGTCGGAAATACTTTCTTGAGGACAGCGTTTACGCGATTCGAGCTATATTATTTTTCTGACGATTTTTTGCAGGTTTATCTGGCTGAATTCCTCCAACATGTTTTGTGCGGTGAAATGTTGGAATGTTTGTTGGTTTAAGTATTATATGGTTTGTGTTTATTGTGTGAGGTGTTGTTGTTTTTTTCTTACACATGTGAAATGCAAATAATCTATGGATTTTGTTAATCTATTAATGAGGATACCTCACTGCAGTAATGTGACATTGTGCAATACATGGTAGAATATAATGTTACACATTGCACTGATTTCATTACACTAATTTCCAAAACAGTGTGTAAAAGTATTATATGATTTTTGTTTAAGTGTTATATGGCAGAATATAGGGTTACTTCTTGGAATGTTAGATTGTGTAAGTCTTTTATGGTAATATGTAACTGCATATTAACATAAAGGCAGAATATGAGGATACACATTGAACTAATTTAATTTCCAAAAAAAATGTGTTAAAACTAGAATTAATATGATATTCATGTCAGGTACTTGGGGTTGATGGAACTCCAAAGAGACCAAGAAGAGAGACAAAAGTTCCTGACAGGTTCGTTGTCAGGACATGTGTAAGCATCCTCCTCGAGCGGACTTTCAAGAGTTGACGACATCTTTCATGGTAAAAGGCTAGCCGAAAAATCATAAAACGGAAGCAGTGCGGAAATACAAGGCAGGGTATGAAGATTTTCCATTTACGAAATAGCAAAGAACTTTGGGAAGATGGCAGAGTGTCCAAGAAGTCATGGTATTATGCATTTTGGTTTGATTTCAATTGGATCAAAGACACGGTAATTTTTAATACATGTGTATTTATTTTATTATTCGTAGTTGTGTAATTTATGATTGCATAGAATATGAATTTAATAGTCGTGGTTGCTATTACATTACAACACATTGATGTGGCGCTCTACTACTTGCGCGTAAAGGGTAAAGAGTACGGGCTAAAGCAGAAATTCAGCACTACTGAGTGTTATTTTATGGCCCTAGTTAAGCAGCAGTCTGATGACATTTCTAAAAATAAATGTTCTTTTGGAGATTGTGCACTCAACGAAAACATAAGGAGTGTCATTCTTGGGACTAGTGTGGAATATGGACTTCCGTGGGCCGAGTGCGAATATGTGTATATGCCAATGGACTTTGGACATCACTGGGTCCTTCTAGTACTTGACATTGGCCAGAAGCAAATCCGGGTTTATAATTCTAGCAATCGTACCGGAGGGGTTAGTATTAAATGGGGTCAATACATGCAATGTATGGAAGTACACTTAGTTAAGTTGATGGATTTCTTCGGGGTGTACAATAATCGAGTAGAAGGACCCATTGGAGATGGAAAGTTGGAACTCACTTTCGTTCCTCGGTGCCCACGAGGAACAAAGATGGTTAAGTAAGTGAATGTATATAGCCTAAGTAGCACACCAAGTGTAAACAAACATAAGTGATACATTTTTGTATGTGCAGGTACAGTTGCAGAATTTTCATACTCAAAATGGTAGAAAATTTGATGATGGGAAGGGATGTTTTAGAAGTCAAAGCAAGTGATGTGGGGCTATACAGGAAGAAATTTACAATTGAGTTGTGATAAGTCCGTATTTAGACACACATTTGATGCGTGATTGGGATCGGCTTTTGATGGTTTTTCTAGATTTAAGGTGTTGCAAGTCTCAATTTTAGCTCAAGTTATGTTCACCGGGCGTTGGTTCGAGTTTTGTGTCATTTGGAGTCAGAATCAGGAATTTAAAGTTCGGCACCGGTGCTTGAGGAGAAATCGGGATGATTCGAGATGCATTCGAGAGTGATTTGAGAGCTTTAGAAGTCACCTGGAGGTTTTCAAGGAAGATTTGATGACAAAAGATCTCTAGGATTGGCTACGGGGTCAAAAGAAAACGAATAGAGCTGGAAAACGGCGATTAGGATGACCTTCTGTCAATCGTTCAAGAATATATCTTTGTAGAAGCATCTAAAGGACAGGATTCAAGTTGAATATGAAAGCCAACTTCAAGGGCTACAAATCATATGAAGCCATCATTCTGAAAATCTGAGAGGAGCAAGGTGAAAACAGACGATGAAGTCAGATGATCTCTATTACGATTTCAGAATGACACCTTCCACCATTTTATTCATATCTCTTAATTGGATGATTCAAATCCAATTCGGAAAGTTGGGGTGGATAGAGGACTTCATTATCTACAACTTTCATAAAGGAAGTTTTGTCAAATTCGGAAGTTTGACGCACGCCGTGCGTAGGGGAACGCACGATCGTGCATCCGAGGCGAGAAAGCAAGAGAGCCACTGCCATGCACGCACGATCGTGCATGAAAAAGGACGCACGATCGTGCGTACATACGGAATGGGGATTTCAGCCTCTTTTTAGTCTCAGTTCAGCCCAAACTTCTCTGTTTTCTATAAATAAGGTCTCCCTTGTCATGTTTAAATGGTTACGAACATTACGGAGAGGCCTAGGGAGGAATTTACTTGCATTTTTATGATTGTTTACTCCAAGACCCTGAGATTATTTGTAAGTTCGTCTTTTTAATTAATGACAATTATTTCTATTCATCCCAATTCCGTTGATTCTTCAATTATGAGTTGCGAGTAGTTTTAATTAGGGATATGGGGTTGATGAAGGGTTGATCATGATGTATGGCTAGATTCTTGTTGGATTAATTGCAAGAATACCGTTTAATTTGTGTTTGAATAATTTAATTGATATCTCTTGTAACCTAGAACGGCCGCTAGAATTATAATTGCTTCTAGAATAAATTAAGAGAGATCTAGTTTATTATAGGACACATTCACACACACACTTAATCGTTCGCTAAGAGATTAATAGCGATTAAGGGGCCGTAAGCTCGCTCGTCTTGGCAATAATTTACGATCTTGTCGCATGAGAGATCGGTCTGGTCCCCTAAATTATTGTACTCTACGCCGCGAGAGCGGTAAGAACTTAGTAATGATTAGCTAGGCTCAATTAAATAAATTTCATGTAATTAGGCCTGATCTGCCAGAAATCTGGTTACCCCGGAATCAATCCCTATTCCCTTCGTCGTTAATTAGAGAGAAACCAATCTTTTATTTTTAATCGTTCAATCGTATTAGTTTAATTTCAAATCAACCAATCTCGCACGACGCATATTTTATATTTATTCTTTTTAATCGCTGAATTTAGTTAATCTTTAATCCCCTTTTGTCCGTCCCTCTGGAGACGATACTCGTACTTACACCACTATATTACGATCTATTTTAAGTGCGAGAAAACTCACATCAGTTTATGGCGTCGTTGCCGGGGACGGTGTCAGTTTTAAGGGTTAATTAACTTCAGCGAGATTTTTTTAGTTAGTTTTTCAGTTTCTCGTAGGATTTTTCTGTGCTAACTTTTCAGGTATTTTTCTAAGAGGGATGAGATGAACCCATTCAGCCAAATTCCTGGAGGAACACCTCACCCTCAAACCTCCACGGAATATTCACCATTTGCACCATGCCCTCCTTACACTCCTCCTCCTCCTCCTCCTCCTCCTCAATTCTACACACCTCACCAATCTTATTCTAAAACACCACAAAATTTTCCATCTTCCTATTCTTACCTTTTTCCAAATACGCAATACTCTCAATCTCATTCTCCTAATCATTATCCTTATCCACAATATCCTCAGACAAAACCAGGCTCCATGATGGAATTTCTCGTTCGAACTAAAACTCCCGAGGAATTGGTTGATTGCTTTCCTAAAAATAGCATTTGTTCCTTCTGTGGAGGTGGTCACCATTCATGTCTTTACCCCATTCCTCCATACGACCATCCTTACTGGGCAACTGCATACCCCACTTCGTCCTCCCCACAACTTACAAACACAAATGTTTCAGCCACTCCAACGTCCTTGCCGAGTTATGAGCCACAGAATGAATTGGAAGAGACAATTTCAGAGAAGCTTTCTTACTTTGAAGAGGGACTCATGAAGCTCACAGTCAAAATGCAAAATATAATCAACATGATGGGTCAGCCGGCAGAAGCCCAAACTAAGAAGACCGATAGGGATGATCATGTGAGTGGGTCAGACGACGAAGGTGGGAATATGATGGATGATACACTTCCTGATGCATTTGAAGATCCACCTATGTTTGAAGATGAACAAGAAGATAGTAGTGTCGAGTTGTTTTTTCAAGAATACAGGAAAAAGTTTGAAACGGTACAAACTGTAACTGATGAAGTCACAAATCACTGTGATTTTCATACAGAAAACCCCCAGCCGTTTGATTTACCATTAGTCTCAACACCGGAGGAGGGCAAGGAGAAGATCAGTCATGATGATGGTGCTACTGAGGTAGGTTTGGGTATTGAAGATGAGTTGGGAAAAGATGATTACATGCTCCAAGAGAGTGGGGGCGATGTAGATGATGTCCATAATGAAGAAGTCCTGCTCCAAAAGCAAGAATTCCCCTCTTGTACACATGCACCGATCCACTCTCACGTGATTTCAGATTTGGATGTCTTTGATTCACTCCCTGATGATGATATTTATTTATATGTGGAGAATGACAACATCATCCGGGAAGATATTGATAAGAACTATGTTAACAAGAGTTGGGATGATCACATGGGGAGTGATACAGAGTCCAGAGGAGAGGTTGTGAATTTTCCTGATATTTGTGAGGAAGAAGAAGACTTTTCTATGGTGCAGTTTGATTACGGTGTTGCTCCTACTCCTTTCTTTGAAACATCTTTTGAGCTTCCGGTGATACCTAGAGTAATCAAAGTTTTGAATCATGTTCTCTGTCCACCCGAAGAGGATGAGAGTTTCATCCTTCACGTCTCTGCTGATGAGGGTTATGAAGACCATATGCTACATTCGTGGACTGAAGAATTTAAGAATCTGTGCCACTTAAAGGCATTTGTTGAGGGGAAGCTGGAAACGTTGGCTATTAGTGCACCACTACAGTCTATGCTATTTGAGAGTTTATGAGGTATCGTCGGGCAAACGACGTTAAAAATAACGCTGCTTGGGAGGCAACCCAAGCTTAGTTCTACACTTTTGTTTTTATTTGTTTGCTTTCAGAAAACCCCCGAAAAAAAAAACAAAAAAACCGGGGTGTTTTTTGTGTTTGTTCTTTGTGTTTTGTGTGTTTTGTTTTTGCAGCTCAGGGTCCTGTTTTGGGAATGATGTGCCGAAGATCACTTGACTCAATTTAGTTTTGCACCGACCAGCGCCTTAGGAAGTTTTCTGCGACTCTTATTATCGCTTGTTTTGTAAATGTTGACTTGAGTTGAGATTGAGCACGCATGAACCTTTCCCCTTTACCCCCTTGTGCATAGTACATTTTTGGTCATCGAGGGTGATGCCAAAGTTTAAGTGTGGGGGAGTGAATTGGGCATTCGGGCAGTAGTTGTTACATGTGATCATTAGAGTTAGCATGCGCAGGTGTTAGTTGTATATTCATAGGAAATTCATGTCAATTTTTTTGAAATTTTTTCTTTAAACTGTGTCTTTGTGAGCTGGCTAGCGTTTTGACTATGCTTTTAGGACATCTTTGAAGTGTTTAGGCTTAAATTGTTGCATAGTAGTCTAGTTGTTGAAAGGATGAAGGCATTAATCACCCATTGAATTAATTCATAAATCATTCACCCCACTTGAATAAATTCCTTTAGGAGAAGCCACTTTTATCCTGACTGTTTATTGTTTACCCAATTAATCAAGCTCCATAGCTAAATGGCATGTGCTTCCTTACCCGTGAATATTTCTGACATAGTCTTGGTGTTTAGGGAACTAGGGGATTAATTTGCTAAGTTTAGGGAATTTGGATAAGAGCCATTTTTGGCACTGTTCCTATGCCCCAAATGGGGTAAGAGCAGTCACTCTTTAGGAATTTGATATTTTCGAGGATTGCATTGTAGGCATGGATTCACTTTGAGTAAATGAACATTAATTGCTAATTTTTCCTTGGTGAGGCCGAGATTAGAATGAGGTAATGTCTAGTAAAAATCTAAAAAGTGAAAAAATTATTATAGCTAGACCTCTTACCTTGCGAAAAAGAGAATGGGAACCCCGGTCAAAAAGCGTAAGTGATCGCACAATAAGATGAGACTTGGGTATCTTTAGAAAGAAATGACGTTCTCATGCCACCATGATAAGGAAAACTGAACCTAATTAATTGAACTTGGAGGCTATAGCAAAAATTAGCTTTAGTCCTTCGCGTACTTCAAGTATACGTCAAAGCACAAATGTGCCGCGGCGGTTTAGCTTAGTTGTATACCATGTCTACTCTTTGCATAGGTTTAAATGATTATTCCTAAATTGTGGCCTACTAAATTCTTTGATCCTAAGAATAACCCCGAAATTCCTGAATGCATTGAATCTTTGTTAGAATGTTCCAATCTCTCAAAGAAAGGGACTAATATTGTTTATCCATAGACCATCCACCACCACCTTCACAAGTCCTTCTGATCGGTAGCTAGTTTATTAGTGCTTGCTGTCACTACTTTGAGGATGATGTGAATAATTTTGTCATTAATTTTAGTTTGAGTACAAAGATGTAGTATGTCTGTTCTGTGAATAACCCTTTAATTACGTGTGCATGCTAATTGTTTTAATTCCGTGTGGTGATTATCGTAACTCCCGTTGTTCAGTTTGCTTGAGGACAAACAAAGGCTTAAGTGTGGGGGAATCTGATAAGTCCGTATTTAGACACGCATTTGATGCGTGATTGGGATCGATTTTTTTATGGTTTTCCTAGATTTAAGGTGTTGCAAGTCTCAATTTTAGCTCAAGTTGTGTTTACCAGGCGTTGGTTCGAGTTTTGTATCATTTGGAGTCAGAATCAGGAATTTAGAGTTCGGCACCGGCGCTTGAGGAGCAATAGGGATGATTCGAGATGCATTCGAGAGTGATTTGAGAGCTTTAGAAGTCACCTGGAGGTTTACGATGAAGATTTGATGACAAAAGAGCTCTAGGATTGGCTACGGAATCAAAAGAAGACGATTAGAGCTGGAAAACGGCGATCAGGATGACCTTCTGTCAATCGTTCAAGCATATCTCTTTGTAAAAGCATCCAAAGGCCACGATTCAAGTTGAATATGAAATCCAAATTCAAGGGCTACAAATCATATGAAGCCATCATTCCGAAAATCTGAGAGGAGCAAGGTGAAAACAGACGATGAAGTCAGATGATCTCTGTTGCGATATCAGAATGACACCTTCCACCATTTTATTCATATCTCTTGATTGGATGATTCAAATACAATTCGGCAAGTTGGGGTGGATAGAGGACTTCATTATCTACAACTTTCATGAGAGAAGTTTTGTCAAATTCGGAAGTTTGACGCACGCCGTGCGTAGGGGAACGCACGTTCGTGCGTCCGAGGCGAGAAAGTGAGATAACCACTGCCATGTACGCACGATCGTGCATGGCAAGGGATGCACGATCGTGCGTACATACGGAACGCGGATTTCAACCTCGTTTTAGTCCCAGTTCAGCCCAAACTCATCTGTTTTCTATAAATAAGGTCTCCCTTCTCCTGTTTAAATGGTTACGAACATTACAGAGAGGCCTAGGGATGAATTTACTTGCATTTTTATGATTGTTTACTCCAAGACCCTGAGATTATTTGTAAATTCATCTTTTTAATTAATGACAATTATTTCTATTCATCCCAATTCCGTTGATTCTTCAATTATGAGTTGCGAGTAGTTTTAATTAGGGATTTGGGGTTGATGAAGGGGTTGATCATGATGTATGGCTAGATTCTTGTTAGATTAATTGCATGAATGTCGTTTAATTTGTGTTTGAATAATTTAATTGATATCTCTTGTAACCTAGAATGGCCGCTAGAATTATAATTGCTTGTAGAATAAATTAAGAGAGATCTAGTTTATTCTAGGACACATTCACACACACACTTAATCGTTCGCTAAGAGATTAGTAGCGATTAAGGGGCCGTAAGCTCACTCGTCTTGGCAATAATTTAGGATCCTGTCGCATGAGAGATCAGCCTGGTCCCCTAAATTATTGTACTCTACGCCGCGAGAGCGGTAAGAACTTAGTAATGATTAGCTAGGCTCAATTAAATAAATTTCATGTAATTAGGCCTGATCTGCCAGAAATCTAGTTACCCCGGAATCAATCCCTATTCCGTTCGTCGTTAATTAGAGAGAAACCAATTTTTTTATTTTTAATCGTTCATTCGTATTAGTTTAATTTCAAATCAACCAATCTCGCACGACGCATTTTTTATTTATTTCTTTTTAATCGCTGAATTTATTTAATCTTTAATTCCCTTTTGTCCGTCCCTGTGGAGACGATACTCGTACTTACACCACTATATTACGATCTATTTTAAATGCGAGAAAACTCACATCAAGTTGCTACATTACTATAGAGTTGACTTGAAGTGAAACTTGAAAATTATAGTTCTGGGTTATTAAATTTGTGATGTTGAAGGGATTCCTGAATTTTTAATGATGAATATCTTTGTTCTGAATTTTTAGAATTTGATGAATATGTGGAGTTTTTGTGTGGTGAACATGGAATTTTTCAATGATTTTTAGAACTATGGAATGTTTAATGAATTAATCTTTAAATGGTGTTGGGTTTAATGGTTTTGGAGAAGCTTGAATGTGTGATGCAATGAAGAAGTGCATTTAAATGTTTGGTTATAAAAGTTCATTGCAGTGTATGAGTTATGGCGTAATCTGAATATGTTCATGGCGCTGAATTTAATTTTAACTGCAATGATTGTAGATTAAAAGTACTGCAATGATTGTAGATTTAAAGTATTTTTTTGCAATACATTGCGTAATATGAATTTTTGTGTGTGCAATACATGGCATAATCTAAAAGTTCACTGCAGTGTATGAGTTAGGGTGTAATCTGAATATGTCAATGTCGCTAAAGTTAATTTTAACTGCAATGATTTTAGATTAAAACTATTTTTGTGCAATACATGACGTAATATGATTTTTTTTAGGTTCACTAGTTTCAATTTTTTTAGTGCACTAGTTTCAATTCAAAAATTAAAGTAACACAACACATTACATTACAAACTAACGTTGCGGAGTACAAGGGACAACAAAGTCCTAGACGTTATAGCTCAAGAGACGTAAAAAAAAGTGACTTTAATGATTGTTATTTGGCGTCATATGAGATTGTCGTAGGCGTAATACATGGCGTACTAATAAATTGCCACTGCACTTATTTTCGAGAACATGAATTTTGATCAAAGCATGGCATAATCTTCAATTGTACATAACACTTGTTTCAATAAAAAAAATAGAGTAACACAACACACTCCACAACAACTTAAGTTTTTGTAGTACAAGGATTTGACATAAAACGTAACGTGAAATGTCATGGTATTTAATTGCATCAATTACAGTGAAGAAAAATAAATAACATGTGAACTAAAAACTTAAAAAAAAGTCGTGTAATGAATAACATCCAAACGTAATGTGAAATGTCATGGTATTTAAACGCAAATGCCATAATGTATTCAAAGACAAAATGAGTTGCATTTATTAATAAATACTTATAAAAGTCATGTAATGAATAACATCCAAACAAAAAGTAAATAACCCAAAACAGTATGGCAAAGACAAAATTTCCCAAATAGTTATCCATGACAAATTTCATATTCATTTTGCGATTGTGACCAACCATGAAGCACCTTGTACACTTTTTTCATCAGACGTTTTCCGCCGTAGATGGTATCCTCCTTTTTGGGTCTTCCAGGTGGCCTCTTAGAACACGATGGTGGTTTACAAATAACTGCAGAAACTTCATGTGGAACAACCCACCCATCTGGACTACCAATAGGATGAATAATACCCTCATAGGCTACAACCCATTTCTTATTAGTATAATAATCTAAAATGTAGTCGTAGCACGAAAGACCTGATCGATAACGGATGGCTGCCACCGCGTGAACACATATGAAACCATCAAGGTGAAATTCACGGCAAGTGCATTGCCTTAAGTTTACAACATGCGATCTGCATTTATCATCAAACACCTCAAACTCGTATCTACATGAAGGCTTCACCTACAAAGTACAAAAATTCAAACATGTAATATATATATATATATATATATATATATATATATATATATAGGGTGCGGTTCCGGTGAGAACACTTCTTAACGTGAGAAATGAGAACGATCCAAAACGATGCACTTTACCGTTCACGAAAATGCACATTTATCGTTAAAGTGATGCAAAATTCTAATGTGCACATTTACGTTTAAACTTTTGCACAGTTGAAATGCACATTTTTCAAATTTTCATATGCACTTTTATGTTTTACATGATGCACGACACCGAAATCCGATGCTCCAGAATCATTCTCATTTCTCTTCTAAGATGGTGTTCTCATATGATCCTTACTCTCTCTCTCTCTCTCTCTCTCTATATATATATATATATATATATATATATATATATATATATATATATATATTGTTAGGTCCCTCAGACTTTAATTGTTTTGATGATGCCACCCTCTTGTTTGGTTCAGACTTTCATTCATGTACTAGACTTATCTACTACTTATCTCACACTGTGTAAATTATAGTATGCTCCATTTTTGTTAGATAAAAGTACTCAAAGTACCATAAACAAAAGGAAACAAAAATATCAAATTAAGAAAAGGTACGAAATTAAGAATGTACAATCTTTGTACAAATAAAACATACTGGAAGTATAAAATGCAATAAGGTAAATTCTTTTACCTTACAAGGATATTCAAATCCAACCAGTATAACTTTATTTGAGATAAAGATTGACTTGTCACTAAATTCAACTAGTAAATTGTGACAAATTTACATGTACACTTTCTGTACCAAATAAATTGCACTGGAAATATAAAATACAATAAGGTAATTTTTCTTTACCTTAAAAGGATATTTAAATCCTACCAGTACAAAATTATTTGATACAAAAAGACTGAAGTCACAAATTTACTAAGTCCACAGTATCTACAAAAGCACGGACACTACACACGCAGAGTTGCATACAAAGCCAAAACCTATAAATAGGTAAATAGTGCGTAGAAGGCCTAAGGTATGAGTTCACATATCCCACTTGCAAATTGATCCAATTGCGACTGAAGAAGATAATCTGCTCCAACACAAGAAGACGAAAGTACAAAACTTTGGACGTCAACGATTACATCCTCTCAACCAACGGAGGAGATTAATCAACCAAAGATGCCTATAAATATAGGCATAAGCATGAGTTCATATTCAAGCGTTTTGAGAGTCTTCTAAACAGAGAAATCATATTAAGCATTCAAAGAGATACCCAACATAAGAGAAAGTGCTCGTTTAAACTTTGCTCTCTGTTTAGACTCATGTTTCACTAAACTTCCTAGTCAGAACTCTCATTGCCATATTCTGGAAGTTTAGTTCTTAGTTGGAGGCTAGAAATTGTACTACATTTGAAAAGGTTGTAAACACTTAGAAGGACAATGTTATCTAGTCCTAAGTGTGGTAGAATAGAATAGAGTACTTTTTGATCCCCACTGGATCAATTGAGAAAATCTAAGGACTGAGTAACTTGGAGTGGTGTGTACTCCTTGTGAAACACCTTCAGGTCTGAGCTAGTTGTGTGATAACAGCCAGACGGGCACTAAGTGTATTGGGCTTAATACTTTAGTGGAAATCCATCTGAAAGAGGATGAGACTGGATATAGGAGGATTATACCACCTCTGAACCAGGATATATTGTGTGTTGATTCATTTTCAGTCAACAAAGCACACACCAAACACTTCTTCAACTTAGCAGAAACCTGAGCAGTAACCTCAGCAGCAATCTACTGCCCACCCCTCTGCTCACCTCTCTGCTAAAGCATACTGCTTATCTATACACTTATCTAAAGACATCTCAATGCTTTAGAAGTCTTCTTCACTCTTCGTTAGGATCTCTTTCTTAAAACAGAAGTCTCTAAGCTACTATCACCTTAGAAGTCCAACAGAAGACCTTGTGAGGGATTCTGTTCCAAGGTCAACAGAAGACCTCGGGAAGGGTTCTGTCACGAATACATCAGAACATCATTCCAAGGTATTCTGATTGAGACCTTCTGTCCGAAGCATCTCTGCCACTAAGCACCTCTGTCTTTGAAAATAAGGAACGCTCATTTTACCTCACTCAAACACTTCACTCAGGTTCCTTTGAGATCATGAAACTTATCTGATTATCACTCAGACTTCTCCTTGTCCACTTACTAACAGAAGGTTGTTATATACATAGAGGTCAAGACTTCCGTTGTGGATCCTTAATCTCTCAAAAGGTTACTGATCATCATATCTGGGAGGGAAACTTTTTAAAGTTGAAAAAGCTTTAAAAGTCTATTCACTCCCCCCCCAGACTTTTACCTCTATCTGGGACCATCAGATATATATATATATATATATATATATATATATATATATATATATATATATATAACTTTAAAAGTATATATATATATATATATATATATAAAATTCCAAAAATGATGTGCAATAAATAACTTGCATTATGGCAGCGTTGGTCTGAGACAAATATAATTGAGACTCAAATTGCGCAGAGAGAAGGGAGTTGTTGGATGTTGAACTTTCCCGATGCTCACAAAACCATTTATGCATGGTTCTCACAATGAATTCTATCAACTTGCAAATTGGATATTCACGAGCTTTGACAAAAACTGCATTCAATGTCTCCGCATTGTTAGACATCATTACAGAATACCGATTGCGGCTAGCATAAGCACGAGCCCATTTGTGATGACCGATATTCTCTAAAAACTTTCGGATTTGAGGGTCATCATAGTCAAGCATTGACAAGTACTCTTCACACTCATAAACAGAACCCGCACGGGCTGCCTGCAAAAATTTCCATGATATAGAAGATGCATGGCCACAAAATTTTGATTTTATATTGCCAAGGATGTGATACACACAATACCCATGTTCTGCATGAGGAAACACTACACGAACTGCATTTAAAATCCCCTCATGGCAATCCGACACAACATATAAACCATCCCTATGTTTAAGAGACTGTTTTAGCATTGTAAAAAACCATGTCCAATTAATTGTGTTTTCAACACTACAAATAGCAAATGCAAGAGGTGTTTGTGTCTTGGGTGCATGCGGTCAGTAAAGTTCCCTTGTAATACGACTTCAGAAAAGAGTCGTCAACAATCATTACGGGAATGCAATGCTCCCATCCCGACTGCCATGCATCAAGAGACATAAAAAAATATTCAAAATCTCCGTTTTCTTTGCATGAATATGACACAACAGAACCCAGATTTGCTGATTTCAACATATGACATAAAGAAACGAAGTCTACTGTACGACTCTTCTTCAGATCCCATTGCCAGTTTCATTGCGACTTCCCTAGCAAGCCAGGCTTTTTTGTATGACATGTAGATGCAATAAATTCTCTTCATGTCATCCATTATTGCTTGAGGTGGGTAATGTTTTCTACCAGTGTCACCGTAATGATGTTTGATAAGCTCAGCAATTAGAGATGAAGTAGCTTGGCGACTATTGGCTTGCCTTACATCAATTGAACATGTATGCTTCTGATCAAACCTGCTAAAATTAGATGTTCAAATTACAACTAACAAAACAAAATAGGGTTCAATGAAGTAACTAGTGTGCACAAAATGAATGAAAACAACAACCTCTTAATTTGAAACAAACCACTCTCATCCAATCTCACACCACGTACTGACCATTTGCATTTTTTCTCCGAACAAACAACGTGCAACACGTTAGGCGATGATGATTTGGTTCTATATTGGAAAAAATTGACGATAACATACATCTTCAACTTTAAAGATGGCTCTTTCTTAGATTTGAAAATAGCATTCATTGTTATTTCAATTGGTGCAGAATGTGATTCAGAAGATGGAATAACACCATCAAAAGAACCCTCTTCATACTCATTAAAACAAGATTCATTAAAAAAGATTCATCACTGGAAGACTAGTGTGAGTATTCATCACTGGATGGGACTACGGGTTTATTATCAACAACAAATTCCTGCGCATATCCAAAGGCTTCCATATGTTCAATGATATTATGATATAAAAAATCCATATACGATAGAATCATTGCAATAAAACAATAACACAAACCAACAAATATTAATTTACAATCTAAAACAAAAGTACGACCTTAACTTACCTTGTCTATCTCCAACAATCTCCACACGCAAAGAAAGCTTGTTAACATCCGCTTGAAGAGTCTTCATTTGAAGATAAAACAACAAAGTACTATCATCATTGACAACAACAGGAGGAGGACAGGGCTCAAAAACATAGGAAATGCGAATGAGTTTATTTGTGTAGTTTTCACCTAAGGACTTATACACAATTTTGCACAACGAACAAAATGATGACTACAAAGGGATGTCAACGAAAGAAACATATGAACTATGGAAACATATGTTAGACAACCATTGACCATCTAACTTCAACATGACTGGAACTGTTGAACACAATTGAGAAAGAGGAACAGAATCCATGATTGCCGCAAACGAAAATAGAAGAAAGAGATGGAACGGTAGAAGACGAACAAAAACGAATAAGGAGGAGGGAGTAGTGGAGAATTACCTTACGCAGAGGGGAATAAACATGAAAAGCGGTTACCTTAACTTCTGGAGTGGTCTCTTAAGCGAAAAAAAAAAACGTAAAATGTCTATTCCAATAACTGCTTAGACGATTTACTCAGGAGGGTAAAAAGGGAACGAATTTTTATCATTAAATGACCGCATGATGGTAATCGATGGCATGAGATATCATTTTGAAAAAAAAGATTGAACTCATAGATTGGGAAACACATAAACTCTAGTCATATGGGGGGTCATTTTTTCATAAATAGATTGATTGTTAATTTTCAGTTCACACTTCACGAAAATCCTTGCATATTCAGATTGAACATGGAAACGTATAAGTGTTTATTTAAAATATAATTAGCTTGTTTTCTAAAATATCCCAACAATGATGTTTTATATGGTGTTAATTTTCAATTCAATTTTCATGTTAATCCTTCCATTTCAAGTGAGTGGTTTCTGGTTAATTGCTCCAATTTCCCGCTTGTTTTCCCTCCATGCACCCGACCTTTTAGAAGTTAGCTTCTTTTGCATGCAATCTAATGGGAGAAGGAAGGAAGAAAATAGTTCATGAAAAGAATGAAACACATAAAACCATATACAACTTGTTTATTATTTTGTTCCGCGCATATGGAAATGATCGAATTCTCAAGCTATGCGTGGAATGACTTTCCAATCCGATGTTGCTCGATCCACTATCGAACAACATATACATATTGGGTTATTTTTTCCTTCTTCTTTTAGGTAGGTGCAATTCGAAACGAATGCCGCAAGTCCGCTTTAATTCGACTCAAGTAACATACTTACTTGATTGATCTAATAAGTGATCATTTTATTGGTAAGCTCAGGCGCAACACCGCTTATCTTTCATTCATAATCAAACGAGATTGGGAAACCCAAACAAATCATATAATAAGTGAAACGACAAAGTATGATCACTAGTAGAAATATAATGTACATTAAGTGGTAAACTATGACCAAGGTCAACTAAATAGTCAACAGGCTGGTTGCATTCACAGAGAAAAGTGATCCAAGCTTAAAGCTGAGCTCCTCAAATCCTAGACATAAAAGATGTTTCTTGAAACAGAAAGCTCACTCAATGGATTTAAGACGCGGATGCTAACACTAGGTTACGTTCTCCCACTCTTTTGCGAGAAACATACGAAAAAGACAGACCACTCTTTCAATCCTTGATTAAAACAATAACATTTATATTCATATGAATCAGAAGAAGATATGACCAATATCCTGCAACATATACATGTGTTAGTAGGATCAATTGGATAATGATGTGATCCTAAATCTTCCTACCAAAGATGAAATCAAATATGCTATTTGGGATTTTAAAAAATGGGGATCCTGGCCCTGATGGCTTCAATGTCAAGTTTTATAGACAATGCTAACATATAGTGGGTGAGGATGCTACTTTGGCCATTCAAGACTTTTTACAAGGAAACAAAATTCAACTTCTTATGTCCAGTTCACGGATCATTCACATTCCCAAGGTAGAACAACTGAAATCTTTCTCAGACTTTAGACCTAGCTATTTGTGTATCATCTTTTTTTTTTGCATAAACTGCATGCACAACTTTATCCACCCATACTAAGTTTCAATCTTTGGCAAATGTGAAATATTCTGCGTTGCTTTCCTTGAGAGACAGCTAAAAATTAGTTGTATGTTTGAGACAAACATTTTGGTTCATGAGGTAAGGAGAAAAGGACCACCATTCTAAAAAAACAACAAGTAATTAACTATAAGTTCATGTTGGCAGATTAACTACTAATAACTCTGGCCTTTTCATTCCAAATTGTTACAGAATATTTATGATGTCCAATCATGTTATGTTATGTATTTGTGTTTGTGTTGATATTACTTTAGTTATTTTATATGGGCCAATCATGTATTCCCGCCCTTACCTATAAAAGGAAGGCTAACTTACTTAAACCCTAATAATCATAGGCATCCTACGAAATAGACTAGATATTCACGCATATTTGTAGAGAGAGAGAGAGCGGTGTCGTTTCATACTCTGTACTGAATTTCTACGTCATTGTGTTGTTGAATCAAAGCTCCATTTCTTCCATATTCTATTATATTGTTCATTTGATTGTTGGAATTTCATTTTACAATTGGTAACAGAGCGAGGCGTGAAACATGTTGAATTTTCTGTGTATTTTTTGACCTGCCAAAGACCAAACTACTCGAAAATCTCATTTGTTGTGATTTCTGGTTTGACCGGTCTGCAATGGACAATATATTATAACTACTAGAACATTTAGATCAAAATTTGATACAAAACAACCTGAAATTGTGTTTCTGGAAAAGTTTATAATCATTGTTTGCAAATTCTCGAACTTAGGATTTCGAACTCAGGATCTCGAGCCTCAAGTTTCGAACTCAGGATCTTGAGCCTCAAAGTTCGAACTCTAGGTTCTTGAGCTCAAAGTTCGAACTCTAGGTTCTCGAATTCAAAGTTCAATATGCAGGTTCTCGAGCCCAAAGTTTGAACTCTAGGTTCTCAAGTTCAGGAGTTCGAGTTCAGGGTTTTCAGGGTCAGCTGTTCGAGCTCAAGGTTCTCGAGGTCATCTTCTCGATAAAACTTCTCAAGGTCATATGCTCGAGGAAACCTCTTGAGGTCTTCATTTCTCAATCAACTTCTCGACTATGTTTAAAGAACTGGGCCGGGGCGCGACTCGGACAAATGACCGGGTCAAGGGTCAACCCGGACCCGGAGGGTCAACCCGGTCAAACCGAATAAACCCGGTCAATGCGGGTTAGTTCCTGTGAGAACTCCCTCTTAGGAGAGGGAAAAAGAACAAAATATAACCATTGATATGATTGATCTAATGGACATAAAAAAAGATGATCCTAATTCATTAGCCCCATTATTCGGCTAATTTAGTAGATTTGGAAGGGAAAGTCTAATATAAATTGACATCAAGGGTATGAATGTCTAATGATACTCAAAACCGTTTTCCACGTTTGGCTCTTTCCTATTATTTAGCAAATATTAATACGTATGCAGCACTATAATAGGAATTCATTCTAAAAAGTAGGCTAATAATTAGTAAGGAGCAACGTGCCTCCCTCTTATTCCATTAATTTAATTTTCTTTCCAAAATAAATTTAGTATTATCTCACATATAATTCGGATGAATAATTTGATAAACAATATTTATTCCAATTGTGCATTTTTCACGTTTAATTGTCTTTTCAGATGCAATATTTCATCTACTTAATTTTGTGTATTTGCGGGCACTTAAATATTGAATACTTGCACTTTTATTTGAAACATATTGCAACATCAATTTAATTACATATTTATATATTTTTGCAACCTACAGAGAAATACAAGTTTATTAGGTTAATTTGGAGTATTGTAAACTACACTTTAATGTTATTAATTTGCACTTTTTAGAACATCAATATACACTTTAAGCATTTAGTTGGACACATCCATACATGTCTGCAAAAAAACTAATATAAATATACAAGGGTTAAACTATCAACTACGTGCATTTAGAATAATACAAATGTGCACTATTACATCACACTTTCTAAACTTCTACACTGACACTCTTTTACAACATAAAATGCACTTTTATCATGTGCACTTAAGTATACATAAAAGTGCATTAGTATATCACACTTTTCCAATAGTTTACATTGACACTTTTTACAAATTGAAATGCACTTTTCTTTTGAAATCATCATAATTTCTATTATGGTAGTGTCTCTTGATGCCACTTTTATCTGCAAAATAAAAAACTAATGAAAGGTGCATGAACGGAATACGATAAGTGCATCTAAAATTTAACAAAAAAATTATCATTAATGTCTTATTAGAAGTTAATAATTAACCGTTAACAAATCAATTTGTTAGACATTAAACATGTTAAATGCATTATATGATAATGTTAGTGCACTAAATTATTAGTGCAAATCTACCAATCTAAGACTATGGTAGTACACACACAGATATGCAACAATAACATGTAAAAGTGCAAGAACAAATATATATATATATATATATATATATATAGTAGCATCAACTTCAACAATCAACATTTCAATATCTATTAATTTGCCAATTGCAGAACCAAATTAACGTAAACATTAAAACAATAAGGGTGCACAATTGACAAACAGTAAAATCTGTCGAGAGCATATAAATTGTAAGAAATAAACTTGGACCATAAGAAAATTGGATTTAAGAAGAACTTAAACCATGCGAACAAAGGTATATATTTTATATGCAAACTTCCCAAACTAAATTCTGGAATACCAATTAATTTTTTATCATGATCCATGTAGAGGATAGGAGATGATACACTCTAGAGAGGAAATACACACACTCTTCATCGATATAAGAAAAAAATAGAAACAGGGTTTGTAGGAAGAAGATGAAGAATAAGGTGGAGATCAGAATTAAAATTTATGATGATAAAAAAGTGGGGTGGGGATTAGAGTGGAGGATGATGATAGTGATGGAAAAGGGCCGATGAGATGGAGAAGAAGATATGAAAGCAATAGATAATGAAAGAAATAAAAAAAAATTAAAGAGATTGAAATCAGATATGGAAAGGAAAAAACGTAATGGAAGTAATATTATCACTCCTAAATTAAAGGGTGTCGGTTATGGAAAGAAATTAGAATTACTAACTTAGCCTTATACGGATTATTTAATTAATTAATTAATTAATTAGAATAATGGTGCAATCCAAGGGTCCTCATTTATTCTTTTCCTCTCTCCTAAGATTAAGTTCTCACATGAACGCATATATATATATATATATATATATATATATATATATATATATATATATATATATATATATATATATATATATATATATAGAGGAATGTTCATGTCAAGCCGGCCTGACGGGCTGCCCCGTCCGGCCGAGCCCGTTTGGGCACCTTCCCGGTGGAATTTTTTGATGAAATTTTTTGAGCATGTTCCTCATCAAGTCTAGTTTGTCCATACCAAATTTCAGCTCAAAATTCGATCGGGAAGGTCGTCAAATGATTTTTGCAAGTTAACCGGTCCGGAATATGTATTTTCCGGACCAGTTAACTTGCAAAAATCATTTGACGACCTTCCCGATCGAATTTTTAGCTGAAATTTGGTATGGACAAACTAGACTTGATGAGGAACATGCTCAAAAAATTTCATCAAAAAATTCCACCGGGAAGGTGCCCAAACGGGCTCGGCCGGACGGGGCAGCCCGTCAGGCCGGCCTGATGAGAAGAGCTCTCTCTCTCTCTATATATATATATATATATATATATATATAGGATCACATACAAACTAATCCTAATTTACAAATTGCAAACTAGTCATAGCCATCCATAAGAATGAATTAACGGTGTAGATGATAAAAACTAATCCAATAATTGCATGGTCCGCATTTAATGAAGAGAGGATTACAAATGGAAGCACTAATATGGCATGATATAGTGGTTTAAACAAATCCCACCCTTGATTTTATAATATTGAACGAATGAGATGATTTTGCATTTTGTATGGGAAGCATAATATGACACACACACACACACTCACTCACTCACTCTCACACACACACACACACAAGAAAAATATTCTGTCCATCCGGATGGACAGGAGCCTCCGTCCGGCCGAGGCCATCAGAGACCCTTCCCGGTGGAATGTTTTGATGAATTTTTTTGAGCATGTTCTTCATGAAGTCTAGTTTATCCATACCAAATTTCAGCTAAACATTAAACCGGGAAGACACTCAAATGATTTTTGGAAGATGACTGTGTTTTATATGTATATAAAGTGCGCAGTTAACTTCCAAAAATCATTTGACTGCCTTCCCGATTGAATTGTTAGCTGAAATTCGGTATGAATAAACTAGACTTCATGAACAACATTCTCAAAAAAATTCATCAAAAAAATCCAACGGGAAGGGCCCCAAACAGTAAAGTTCGGACAGAGCCTCCTGTCCCTCCGGATGGACCTGAGCATTCCCCCCCTCTATATATATATATATATATAAATATATAAAGTTAAATTTTTAAAAGTAAAAATAATCCTTCCTCATTAAAAAATATTACTTCGTATTATATATATATGTGTGTGTGTGTGTACAATTTCAATGTAAACCATGAATGTATGCAAAAAAATATAAACATAAAATTAATCACATATCTTAAAAATCTTGTATAAATATGTTTTGTACTTATGTTTGGAATATTTTATACTTATAAGCGGTATATAATAACAATACGGAGTATTATGTATTATTAGTTTTCATATTATTACTATTATTAATTGCGGTTTTGACATGAATATTACTTAAAAATAGACAATAGACAAAAAAAGAGAACTTTTTTAAAACTTTCCAAGAATGTGACTAATAAGCACTTTACTCTCTAAATTACCCTTCCATTCAGCACTGCATCCGCCTAACTATCGTAACAGACGCCGCACAATAGTTGCACCAAAGCATTATGTGTCATTGCATCCTCTAATAATTAATTCTTCTTTGTATTTATAAATTATTTGCAATAATACATAATTGGACTTAAATATTGAAATTATTACATGAAAATAAGTGTGAAAATTGTTCCACTTACTACCGCCGCTCCAGTGATCACCGTCCCAGTTACTACCGTCGGTCCAGTGACTACCGTCCCATTTACTTCCGTCCGTCCAGTGACCACCGCGTCCCAGTTACTACCATCGGTCCAGTGACACTGTCCCAGTTACTACCGTCAATCCAGTGACCACCGTCCCAGTTACTACCGCCGCTCCAATGACCACTGTCTCAATTACTACCGCCGCTCCAGTAACTACCGTCCCAGCTACTACCGCTCCAGCGACAACCGTCAGCGATAGTGACTAACTGAGCACCACAAACCAATCCCGCTGGCAACAGTGACCACCGCCACCAGAAATTACAGTGACTTGCTCACAACGATAGTGACCTCAATCCCCGCCCCAACAAACTGCTAGCACACTGCTCCTGACCGGTTGCCGGAACAGTAACCTCCGTCCTCGGCCACAGTGACCTCCTGCGGCTACAGTTACAGTGACATGCCCTTCCCTGCCCATCCCAATTACCCCTGCTCCTGCAACACCGCCTCCTCCACGGCCATTTCCAACCAGCCCGACATGTCCTGCCCCACCAGCGAACGTACCCCGTCAGCCTCCCCAACCAACACCCCCTAGTTACCCCCACAAACAGCGTAACGACCCCGTTGCCGCCCAACGACCCTGACCCCGTCTAGCGCCGCATCACTGACGTTCACCATCAACGCCACTTTCAGAGCAAAAACATTGTTCGTCTCCGAACAGTATCGCCGGATGCGGCACTCAGTAAGGTCGTCGTCGCTGTGAGACAAACCCTAGGCAGATCTGTAGTCCGTCACCGTAATCAATCGTTGACGTCTCCATCCTCAGCAATTTCGTCATGGTCTGGTGCAAGACTGCCATCACCGGCGTCCAATGCAAGGTCGTGGTCGTTGTCTGCTGCAAATTCGTCGTCCTCAATCGGGTCTCCGTCGCTCTCAGCCACGCCGCCGTCTTCCTTCAGCCAGTCCGCCATCTTCCTTCAGCCAGTTCGCCTCCACTTTCATAAAAAAAACCTAGTGCAGAGAAAGGATATAGAAGAGAGATGGGCAATTCGACGGGTGGGAAAGGAAGGGTTAAGTGCATGGGTGTTTTTGTCTTCCAATTCTATATTACTCACTTTTGTGTCCAATCTCAATTCTATATTTTTGTCTTTGTAAAGTCCTACGGTATTATTTATGCCATTCTTTCTTATTAATTACTACGTATTAATTAATAAAGGAGGTTTAAGCTGCAACGACATTTCATGTAGAATAACTACTTTGAAGAAACATTTGATGCCATCAGTTGCCAATGGAAGAGTTGTTGGCGTTGTGGAGTGGTATGCATTAGGTTTGGGGTTCGAATCCTCTTTCGCACAAAATTTTCTCTTTAGAAGCGGGTTTTGCCGGATTATCCGGGTTTCCCACTCCAGGCTGGGCGCGTGTTTCGGCCGGGCCATCCAAGTAATTCCGGTTTTAAGCATTTAGTAGCGGCTGTGAGTACAACCAGACTGGATTTGTTGCTGGTTCACCGGGTTTCGGGCTTCTCGAGCTCCCATTTGTCAAAACTCAATTTTTGCAAACGTCTTCACTGTTTTGGACATAACTTTTTACGCGGTGGTCAGACTTAAGCTGTTAATACCTTTTCGGAAATTGGAAGAAGAGATCTACATGACTCCCTGGACATCGGGATCTTAGCATAGATCCATTGGAGTATTTTAATTATATACTAATAAAAAATGGAAACGTCAATCCTAGTGACTATCTTTCTATCCGGTTTACTTGTTAGTTTTGATGAATAGACCAGACCCTCAAACACTATTCATGGATTAACGAAAATGCGCAAAGGCTCTATTTGACTCTGTCATTCTATGAGTCTCTTCCTTTTTTGGATTTTTATTTATTCCATCTCTACTACAGAACCAGATGTGAGAGTTTCTTCTCATCTAGCTCCACACAAATTACGAATAAAGGCTTTACAAAATGAGCTCAAAACAGTATATTTGTGAAGAATGTGGAGATTATTTGCAACTGAGGGGACTTCAGATCGAATTGATTTTTTGATCGATGAGCGAACATGGACTCTTAAGATAGATGCAGTCCCCGAGTACCCCGACTAAATCTCCCGCGCTGTCACTCTCCCTCATTGTTTAAGATTTCTTTTATTTTCTGAGAAACATTGTGAATCACCAAGGTCAAGGTCAAAACAGAGCTCAGTTCTCCCAAATTCAAACCAAAGGTCAAAGCTTGTCTAAAATACACTCCCAAGGTCCAGAAAATTGCATATAATTCAATCAACAATGGATGCCTCCTCTAGCTCATCAACGATGTGTAATTACCAATGTGCTGAAATGTCAACTGATGAGCTCAATGTAAGTACTCCTTATTCGAATTTCATTGATCATATACGTTCTTCACAAGATAAAACCTCTTACTTGAGTGATGAACGTATAACTATTAAGGAATTAGAATCTCATCTCGCCAATAATGAAAGTGTTCTTAGAAAAGACTTGATCGAAAAATATTTTTTCAGTTTTCACGGTTCGTTTAACCAATTTATAGAATAAGAGCACCAAGCTTAGTTTAAATTAGAACACTTGGAAACACGACTATGTGACTTAACTAAACAATTGAAAACTTCTCAAATTAAACACATCACAATAACAACCAATTGTGAACATCTTCAAACTCAACGTTGCAAAATTATATTCTAAGATTAAGGAGATCTAAGTGGATCAAGAAGGACCATGCAGGTGCGGGAATCAAGGCCAAAACAGTCTGAATAGCCTTCATCTACACTATATACTGGATTTGGAGAGTGCGGAATGCAACTATATTTGATGATTCCCAAGCTCATGAGGAGGATGTTTTTGCTAGGATCCAATACATGGTGTATAAGATCCTTTATAGTATTTACCCCCATGAACTTATTGCTTTTTGACTCTTAATGTGGTGAAGGGGTTCACCACCCCTATATTGTGTCTTTTTTGGGCGTGATTGTATAGCGCTTAGGTTACGTTATATCCCATGTTGGGATAGCCCCATTTTTGCTCCCCCTTTTTCTGCTTTACTTGTACATAAATTCTTTTGGTTGATTTATATAATTACCCTTTACCAAAAAAAATATATATTCTAAGATTAAGGAGTTGGAGGACTTACTTTCTAAGAGAGGTCAAACAGATCAAACCATTTTGTTAAATGAGCCAAAAGACACCACTTTCTACAATCAAATGTCAAATTTGATAATTCGTTGTGAGCTCTTTATTGTCTATGGTGTATTTTTGGACATATTCGACTTCCAATAAACAAGTCTATCGGCCAAGAATTTTTAGTGCCGTATGATAATAGTATATTATTCACATTATAAAGTTGGAATAATATAGTATTCACTTTATAAAGTTGGAATAAAGTGAAAAATTATTCTAACATATTATTGGAATAGAAATTTGCACTAAATGAGATTAAAACATTGAAGTATTACACAAACAGAACTCCATATTTTATCTTCCCCGAATAGGAGTACTATGGGAATCAGATGTCTAGAAAGAAGGGGTTGGATGTAAACGATTCTTCCTTGAACATTTAGGTTCAACAAATTTATTTTCGTTCAAGCTTGATTTAGCCCTTTAAACAAATAATGCTTCTTTAATGAAAATTGATTGAATTTAGAAGATTTTAGCTCTTTTTTGGTTGAGTACGCATGCCGAACACAACCACTATTGTGTTGAAAATAATAACAGAATTATGAACCTGAAATGGAGAAACTATATTAAGTATAATTTGATAGATTTAACCAAGTCAGCCAGCATTTCATCAATTTTGACAGATTAAGTCGATTCAATCAATTTCAATGTTACAAAATAGAGTAAGACTTATTTTCATTTGTTCCAAAATCTACATACACACATTTTTATATGTTAAAAACACAATATTTATAAAATAATAAAAGTATGAATTCCACCTACAGTGTAATTTTCTTAATTGCCTCTAATTTAATTAAAAAGATCCTTTAACACACAATATATATGTCCATTACGAAAAAGGTTAATCAAGAGTCATAAGCTTTTGCCACATGTCATTCCTTCAAACATTTGCCACGTGTCACTCTTACAAACACCCATTCAGTCTCACGCTCCATCAATATTACTTCTACTCCACATAAATGGTAATAATATAAATTAGTGTACATTATTATTAATTGGTAGTAAAAACTTACCATGTATATATAAAATGGTTTCTATAAATATTCTAGAGAACTATATCTATATCTATATCTATTTATATATTATACATTCAAGAGTCTGAAGAGTCATATTGGTGGAACTTTTTGCCACATGTCAATCCTTAACACATTTACCACGTGTCACTCTTATAAACACCCATTCACTCTTATGCTCCATCAATATTACTTTTACTCCACATAAATGGTAATAATATAAATTATTGTATATAATTACTAATTGGTAGCAAAAAACTTACCATGTAGAGACAATTTGGTTTCTATAAATATTCTAGAAATCACAACCATTCAATCACCCGTGATTCATGTTACTTTAGACTCCATATAATTGGTAATAAAATAAAGTAACATTAGAAAATTTAATATAAACTACTATTTGTACTAAAAATCTTAGCATGTACATATAGATTCGTTTCTAAATTTTAAAAATTACAATCAATGACACAAAACCACTTTTCTCAATAAATGTGTCACTCCCTTCCGTCCCAATATCAGTGGGACGGAGGTAATACTATTTTGTAGTGGTTAAAATCACATTTAGAAAGCTTTTGCATTGTGTTTACTTAGCTTTTGTACAATTACAGTGTAATCTTTACTTAACTCTTTGCTAGACTGGTGTGCAAGCTCTCGGCCGTTTGGGCTTTTAGGCATGCTTTAGACCAGACTGGTAGATAGGCTCCCGACTAGATTGGTAAGCAAGCTCTCAACTAGAGTGATAGGCCGGCCGGGAAAACAGTAGGGCTGAGACCGGTTCGGTTCCTATAAGAAATTAGATGAACCGTTACAAAAAATTTAACTAATCAAATCTGTTCGGTTCTTATCTAAAAATTCAAGAACCATTATAGAACCGAACCAATAGTAAACGGTTCGGTTCTTACTTTTATCGGTTCCTAAACATAATTTTTTGCATAAAAAAAATTAACACATGCAACTTACTTTCTACAACGCAAAAACGTCAAAAATTCAAAGCACAAGCAATAAGTACTTTTTGAAGCTCTTATAAGTTCAAGTATCAAGTCCAAACTTAATTAATTCAACACTTAATAGAAAGAAAGAATTTTAAAAATATAGTATTAATAACAAAGTCATAGTATTTATTAAATTATAGTATTAATAACAAAGTCATAGTTTTATTTATAATGCAAACATAAATATAATAAAAATATTTATAAATTTGTCATAAAATGCATGAGTCGAATAAAATTAAATAGAAATAAAAAATTAGAAAATAAAAAAGGTAAAAAATTAAAAAAAAATAATAAAACACCTAATATGTATGTCTCTGTCACTTCATTTTCCACCTCACAACATGTCATATCCGATCGAAAAAATGTCATCTTACATTAACATGTCATCTTTCTATGAAAAAATCATAAAGATGACTCTTTACTATTTAACAATATCAAATTTTGCTTTACAATATGCCATTACAACGACATTTGTTTTTGCATATTGGCATTTTCTTTGGCTGAGGCCTATTTTTTTATTTTTATTTTTCATTGGAATAACTTTAATTTAGGGATCAGAAAAGGCCTATTAATTAATTAATTAAAGTATGATAAGAGAAAGGAAAGATTAAAAAAAAAAGCTGCTGGAATCCATACTTTTAGAGAAAGGAAAGATAAGGAAGAATTGATACTTGTCATTACAATTGCCGGAATCCACTGGAGCATCTATAAAAAGCTGCTACATAATTGCCGGAACCAGTCCGTCCTCTGATTTCGGTAAACCCCAATTCAATTCCAATTTCTACAATTCGTCTTCGGAATCGAATCACATCACTCCGTCTTACACTGCTGCAGCAAATGAGAGTGGAAGATTTTCCAGACCGTGCATGCAACGACGCCGTCTTACCGATGCCCGGAGTGCCGGAGACGCCGCCGCAGACCGTGGAACTGCACAGAGTTTGTGTGCCCCCGCACAGGACAACCGCCCGGAAACTAAGGCAGAGATTGGGAGATATCTTCTTCCCCGACGATCCTCTCCACAGGTTCAAAGGCCAAACGAGGGTTAAGAAACTGCTTTTGAGTCTCCAGTTTTTCTTCCCGGTTCTGGAGTGGGGCCCGAATTATAATCTCCGGCTTCTGCGTGCTGATGTCGTAGCCGGCCTCACAATTGCCAGCCTTGCCATCCCTCAAGGCATCAGTTATGCAAAACTTGCAAATTTGCCACCTATCATCGGACTCTGTAAGTATATATAAGCACTCGAGTTGTTATTGCTCGATCTTAATTCTCAATGCCTGCCTTTCTTCCTTTTTTGGTTGGTTGGGCGCATGCAGATTCCAGTTTCGTCCCGCCGCTGGTATACTCTGTTCTCGGGAGTTCTAGGCATCTGGCCGTGGGGCCGGTGTCCATAGCCTCTCTTGTCATGGGCACAATGCTTAGTGAGGCACTTCCATATGGTGAAGACCACCATGTTCTCTACCTTAAATTGGCTTTCACGTCCACATTTGTTGCTGGAATATTTCAAGCTTCTTTGGGCTTCTTCAGGTTTTTTCTTATTCCTTAAATCTTTCTTATATGTATAGACGGTCTTTGTAGCAAATTACAGATCTTGCATCCCCTACGCTTGAAGGTGGCCTTCCAAGCATGTTTTAGAGCGCTACCTCGAAAAGTTGATGGAATTCCACCACCATATGTGTCTTACTTTTAGGAGTGTTTTCCTTTAGCTTAGCAACAGAGTGGTTTTTTTTGCAGGTTGGGATTCCTTATAGATTTTCTATCAAAGCCCACTCTTTTGGGGTTCATGTCCGGAGCTGCGGTCATTGTTTCTTTGCAACAATTGAAAGGCTTGCTTGGGATTGTCCATTTCACTAATAAGATGCAAATTATTCCTGTTTTGTCCTCAGTTTTCCATCGCACGGATGAGGTAATAATATGAAAACCAAAATTGAATTGGATGGATAAGCCTAGGCTGGACCCTGTGGTTTCATACTTACTTACATGTACTGGTCTAGTCTTTGATTCAAGTTTTTTGAAGTTTCCGATTCCGGTCTAGACTCGTCCAAACCCATAATATGTAGGTCCAAACGGATGGGCTTAAATTAATTCATATAATTATTTTTAAATATATTTTCCATCTAAAATGTATTACTCCCTCCGTCCCACTATAATTGTCCCACTATAATTGTCCCATTTCCTTTTCCTTCCCACTAAATTTGTCCCATATCATATTTGGTAATATTTGTGTGGCTCTAATTCATTCTTACTTTATTCTCACTTTATTATTTCATTATCAATCACATAACTCTAGTTTTCTTAAAATTGCACCACTCTCATTTGTCCTAATCTTAGGGGGACGGAGGTAGTAGTATGTAACAATTATTAAAAATTATTTTTGATTTAGTTTTATTTGAATTTTTATTCAAAAAAGTTCTATGTTTAAAAAAACTAATAGCCATCCAAGGTTTTCACTATCGTAAGGCGTAGTGTAAAAAAGTCTTAATGTGTAAAATAAAAATTAATCTCAGTCGTCCAAAAAGTCAATATGATGCATAATAATTCTTATCTGATGCACTTTTCCAAATGGAGGCGTTCTAGACGGCAGTCCCGATCAGGAAGTCCTGATAGGAGGTTACTATATATATAGCATTATTTCACCAAGTGTACAATTCAGTTTCACAGGACACAATCCAACGGTCTAGATTCGTTCTCATTTTCTCCTAGAAGTCCTTTCTTACCGGACCCACTCTAGGGATGAGTTCAAATGAGAAGACATCTTAACGTGTAAAATGAGAATTAATCTCAGCCGTCCAAAGTGTCGATCTGATGCACAATAACCCCTATCTGATGCACTTTCGAATAGACCTTATTTGATGCACTTTTCGGAAAGTGCATCAGATAAGGGTTATTGTGCATCAGATCGACACTTTGGAAGGCTGAGATTAATTCTCATTTTACACGTTAAAACTTTTTTTTATTTGATCCAAATTATATATATATATATACGCACACAAAAAAAAACCCTATCCAGCCATCATCGCCGTCCGTTCGCCGCCCGGCCGCCGCCATTTGAGGTGGTTCCCGGTTGAATTTTTTGATGAAGTTTTGTAAAAATGTGCTTCCTGTAGTGTAGATTATGTCACAAAATTTCAGCTCAAAATTCAATCAGGAAGTCAGTTAATTAAGTTATTGAAAAACACTGATTTATTTTGGCACAATGTTTTTCAATAACTTATTGAACTGACTTTCTGATTGAATTTGAAGCTGAAATTTGTGGACATAATCTATTATTCATGATAATCATGCTCACAAGTTTTCATCAAAAAAATCACCGAGAACCATCTCAAATGGCAGCGGCGATTTGAACGCAATGGCGGGACGGAGGTTCTGTCTGGACAAGATCATTCCTCTTTATATATAATTATAGGTTTGGATCAAATAAAATTGATTTTAATGTGAAAAATGAGAATGATTTTCGTGCAACGAGTTAAGGATCTAACGTCTCTAAAATTGACAACAATGCACCATATTGTATTTAAAACGCGGTGACATTTGTGTAAAAGTGCAATGTAATGAAGTGAAGTGAAATTTCGAATTTCTCATGTCACACTCTTCTTATTTGAACCCCACCCTATAGATATATATAGATGCACATATGTATAGGAAAATATCCATGTAAGATAGGCCTAAAAGTTACAATTTTAGGCCTCTTTTAGTTGAGGTGTTTCCGGGACTAATTTTTTGAAGAAATTTTGTGAGCATGTTCTCCATGAACTGTATATTATGTCTATCAAAGTTTAGCTTAAAATTTGATCGAGAAGCCAATTAAATAAATTTTTGAAAATCGTTCAGTTTTTTGTACATAAAACATGCAATTTTTTTCAATAATTTATTTAATTGACTTCCCGATTGAAATTTGGTGGACATAATCTACACTTCATAGAGAACATGCTCACAAAATTTCGTAAAAAAATTCGACCCGAAAGCACCTCAAATGAAAGAGGCCTAAAAATTGTAATTTCATATTCATATATTCATATATTCATATATACAAAATATATATATATATATACAATATTCTATTTAAATCAAACTTATACGTTTAAAAAAATCAACAAAGAATTAGGATATGTTTACTTTGCAGGTTATTAAACTTAAGACATGTGTTAGTAAGCGGTGCATAAAATAAGCTGTACCATAAGCACATGTCTATTTTTTTTTAAATACTCCAGGGGGGTCTAGGGGGGTCTGGGGGGACCTGGAGTAATCAGGGCTGAAACTCAGCCCATTAAGTTTCAAGCCCCTATGTGCCTAGCGGGTTTCGAACCCGAGACCTTAGCTAGATACGGTAACCTCCCATCCAGCGAGCTGGAATGCTTGGTTATAGGTCTTTGTGTTAATCTATTATTAATATACCACCAATACTCTTGTGGCTTGTTTAAATAGAACTACTTCATTCATTAAAATATTGTTAACTAGAATGTGAAGTTGATAATTTTTTCATGTATAATCTCCCAATCAGGCTCTTAACGTAACATCATCATCGTTTAGAATCACTAGTGCTACTTTTGATTGGAGCCAAGAAATTAGAGATAATGAAAGAAGAAATAGATGCAAAGTAGAAAATGTTGTTTGGCAGGATGCTTTTCTCATAATAGATGAAAAATACTGCAATTCAGGATCCACCTTTCCCATTTTTTTTCTTTTTTTCTCTATATCCTTTTTTTTCCTGTTGTACGGAACCAGAAAGAAGTTTATTTCTTCATTAAACCAGATAAGAGTCATGGAAGGATAATGATCCTTTGATTGAAGCCTTGGAGGAAAGTAACTTGTACTGGAAAATATATGCAAATGTTTTTTGAAGGATAAGTTGTTTATCTGTATGCTAATGTTGTACTAACAAATATGAAAAACATACCACTGTTAAAGGAGAATAGCTCTTCTGTTTTCAAAACGGGAATTCATTTTCCACAAAGGTTTAATGAATCAAAGTAAATATCTTCCTTCAGTGAAAATTTGCCAGAAAATGTTTTCCCTTGCCAACACTGGAAAGTCGTATTTTGTTCAAGTCACACCCTCAAGAAGTTCAATCAGTTTGGCCAAATTTGACCCTCACAAAATGGACTGTGGATATAACTACGTAGAGAAGTCTAGTTGAGAGTCAGAACCATATGTACGGACGACCATAATGCAAACTAATTCTGATGTTGATGTTTTGCGTTCAGTGGTCTTGGCAAACTATTGTGATAGGAATGCTTTTCCTCATACTCATGTTGACAGCGAGGCAATTTGTGAGTAAGCTATTCTCAATTAAATTCCTCATGAAACAACCAAATCTGCAGTTTTAATTGAGTGCAGTTTGTTCACTAGTTTTTGCCTGTTTTGTTCTGACTTATGGATTTCCTCATGTTTTTACTCCCAACGCAGAGCATTTGGAAACCAAAATTCTTTTGGATTTCAGCGGCAGCACCACTGACATCAGTCATTTTGTCGACTGTCATAGTCGCACTTCTTGGGGCTAAGGCTCACGAAATTGCTACTGTAAGTAATACTGCATTTGCACTATTAGATATACTAAGGTGGTTTATATTGTGATTGGGTAGGGAGGAGAAACATGAGTGGAAGTAGGTTGGTGAGAAAATAAAAAGAGAGAAATAGGTGATAAGAAGAGTTGTTTATATGAAGTGAAATATACTCATGAAAGAGAGCAATACTTGAACTAAAGTTGTTTGGTATTAGGAAGATTGTACTAAGTCCAAATATTGTAAATAGCCTAGTCTTTGTACCGAATACACGGTTAAGTGGTTAGCAGTTTGTTAGAGTCAACTGATCAGTCTGTTGATCAGTTTGTTAAACTCATTAGTCTATAAATACTTGTATCATTCCCTTAATTGAATAAGATTGATTTTTCCTATTTCTATCATGGTATCAGAGCACTGACTCGTTCCTCCATGACGAACTCAGACTCGAATTCCGTTTCTTCCAAAACTTCTGGTAATACCCCAACTCCGATCACATTCAATCATCCCTTACCTATCAAGCTTGATTCAAACAATTTCCTCCTATGGAAACATCACGTTCGTTCTGTAATTCGTGCTCACAAGCTTCTTAAATTTGTTGAGAAGCCTGAGATTCCTGAGAAATTCATCGCCGGTGAGGAAGCAGGTACGAAAATCGAGAACGATGCCTACGCAACTTGGGAACAACAAGATCAGATGCTTTTTTCGTGGCTTTTGGCATCGCTCTCTGAATCTCTTCATACACGAGTCATTCACTGTCACCACTCATACCAACTATGGAATGAAATCGATAAATTCTTTCAGGCGAATATTGTTGCCAGAGCTAGACAGCTCAAATCTGAGCTCTACTCTACCGGGAAGGGTGATCGCTCGATCACAGAATATCTTCTTCGAATTCAGAATATTGTTGACAGCTTGATGAACATTGGTGAGCCTATATCAACCAAGGACCATATCAATGTTATCCTGGAAGGACTTCCGGAGGAGTATGAATCGCTTGTCTCTTCTGTGGCTTCTCGAAGCATCTTGGATCCAGTAACTCTTACAGAGCTTGAGTCGCTGTTACTGGCAAAGGAGTTACGACAAAAGAAGTTACGTGAATCTTCACAAACACTTTTTTCTGCTAATTTGGCTCGCGCGGAAGTTCCGACTCCAAACACTGAACCTGTTTCTTCACAAATTTCAGAAAATTCTTCTGCAAATATTGCTCAATTTCAAAATCAGATGTCTGCTCCTCCCTACAGGGGACGTGGTCGCGGAGGCATCACCAGAGGTCGTGGTGGCCGTTTTGGAGGTCGGAATTCTGTTTCTTGTCAAGTCTGTGGTAAATCTGGCCACAATGCCTTGAATTGTTATCACAGGTATAACCCTGCCTATGCTGCACCTACTCCCAACTATAACAATTCAAATTCTGCAACCTTTAACCCTTGGAACCAACACTCATCATCCTCAAACTATACTAATTACCCTTATCCGCCACCTGCTTACCCAAATCCAACTCAATTTCACTACCCTAATTACCCTCAGTTTTCTCAGCAAACTGCACACTCAAATCCTCCAAATCATTGGAATCTTCAACCTTCTCACTCCAGATTTAACAACTCTACTCCAGAAGCTCTCAACTGGAATATGCAGTCTACAAACCCTACACCAACTGCAGCTGTTGCTACTGCTCATTCATCCATCCTTGGACCAGGACCATCATCTCAAACCTGGTTTCCTGACTCTGGAGCAACGCATCATGTGACCTCAGACCCTTTAAACCTTCAGCACAGTGAGCCGTTTGCAACAACTGATAAGCTTTTTATGGGCAATGGCCAAGGTTTGGAAATAAAGTCCATTGGACACTCTTCCTTTTCCTCACCTTTTCACTCCTCTCAATACCTTGCTTTAAACAATATTCTTCATGTCCCATCTATCACCAAAAACCTTTTGAGTGTTAGTCAATTTGCAAAAGACAACAATGTATTCTTTGAATTCTATCCTCATGAGTGCTTTGTGAAATCACAGGTTTCTAAACAGGTTCTATTACATGGCACTCTTGGTGAAGATGGTCTGTACAAGTTTCAAAAGTTTTCAGTCCTCAGTTCTCCTCAGTCCAGTCCTATTACTCAATTTACAAATATGTCCTCCTATACTTCTACTTGTAATAAATCTCAATCATGTACTCCTTTAGTTGATTGTAATCTGTGGCATTTGAGGCTTGGTCACCCTCATCTTGAAGCACTCAAATCTGTACTCAAACATTGTAATGCTGAACCTATCAATAAATATAATGTTGAGTTTTGTCCTGCTTGTTGTTTAGGCAAAGCACATAGGTTGCCATCCCACACTTCTATTACTGAATACCATTCACCTTTTGAATTAGTGTTTACTGATCTTTGGGGTCCAGCTCCCATTTTATCTTTTGATGGCTACTCATATTATATTTCATTCATTGATGCTTGCACAAAGTATACTTGGATCTATTTTCTTAAAAAGAAATCAGATGCACTTACAGCTTTCCAAAATTTCTATCAATATGTGCTTAATCAGTTCTCTGTATCCATAAAATCCCTGCAATCTGATTGGGGAGGAGAATTTAGTTCTTTCACTCAGTTTCTAACACAAAAAGGCATCACACATAGACTGATTTGTCCACATACACACCACCAAAATGGTGTTGTAGAAAGGAAACATCGTACTATAGTTGAAAAAGGTTTATCTCTTCTTGCTCATTCTTCCTTACCATTCAAGTTTTGGGATTCTGCCTTTGCCACAGCAGTACATCTCATTAACAAAACTCCATCTAAATCCATTAATAACTTTAGTCCTCATTTCAAACTATTTGGATCACTACCTGACTACTTCTTTCTTAAAGTCTATGGTTGCTCATGTTATCCATTCATAAGACCATACAACAAGCACAAAATGGACTTTCATTCTGAAGAATGTGTCTTTCTAGGTTACTCCTCTCAACACAAGGGCTACAAATGCCTTTCTAAATCTGGAAAGGTTTATATATCCAAAGATGTCATCTTTCATGAGTCAAAGTTTCCATACTCCACTCTCTTCTCATCTACTAAATCACAGCCTATCACAACTTCATCCTATAACACTGCTCCTCTTACTGTTCTTCCACCAAATTTATCCTCCAGCTCCCATTCTCCTCCAACCAACTCACACTCCCATCAATCTCAGTCAACTGATTCCCAAAGTGTTTCTACCAGTTCATCAACACCTCTTTCAACTCACTTTAATCAATCCAATCAACCTGATCAATCCACTCAGCCTGATCTATCATCATCTTCTTCCACATCATCTTCACCATCCCCTTCTCCCATCACTAACACCCATCCCATGACTACAAGAGCTAAATCTGGAATTGTGAAACCAAGACTACATCCAACCTTGCTATTGGCCCATACTGAGCCTAAATCAGTTAAGCAAGCACTTGCTTCTCCTGATTGGTTTGCAGCTATGAAGTCAGAATATGATGCCCTTCTCAATAACAACACCTGGACTCTAGTTCCCCTGCCACCAGCCAAACAGGCTGTAGGCTGCAAATGGGTATTCAGAATCAAGGAAAACCCAGATGGTTCATTAAACAAATATAAGGCAAGACTTGTTGCTAAGGGGTTTCACCAGAGGTATGGGTTTGACTTTGGAGAAACATTTTCTCCAGTTGTCAAACCAATAACTATCAGAATTTTACTTACTCTAGCTGTCTCTTGCAACTGGTCTATTCAACAGCTAGATGTAAATAATGCTTTTCTCAATGGGGATCTAGAAGAAGAGGTGTACATGACACAGCCCCCAGGTTTTCAGGTCCAAGATACTTCTCTAGTCTGTAAACTTCACAAGTCCCTTTATGGACTGAAACAAGCTCCCAGGGCTTGGTTTCAGAAATTGACTTCAGTTCTCTACAATGCTGGCTTTAAACAGAGTAAATGTGATCCTTCTCTGCTTATATTTGTATCTTCTAGAATACAAATATACCTTCTAATCTATGTTGATGACATTATAGTAATTGGAAACAATTCTGCTGCAATCCAGCAACTCATTCATAAGCTGAATTCCTCATTTTCTCTTAAACATCTTGGGGACATTGACTTCTTTCTAGGAATAGAAGTAAGGAAACTTCCTGATGGTAGTCTGCATCTATCTCAAGGCAAATATGTGAGAGATCTACTTAATCAAGTGGGCATGATAGACTCCAAAGGTGTGAAAACACCTATGATCAGCACCTGCAAACTCACTCATCAGGGCAGTGATCCTTTGCCAGACCCTTCTTTCTACAGATCTATTGTTGGAACACTACAATATGCCACCTTAACCAGACCAGAAATTAGTTATGCTGTTAACAAGGTGTGTCAGTTTATGGCCTCACCCTTGGAAGATCATTGGAAAGCTGTTAAACACATACTAAGATATCTCTCTGGAACTATAACACATGGCATCCTCATCAAACCTTTACCCTTAACCACCTCTTCCTTACCTATATTAGCCTTCTGTGATGCTGATTGGGCCTCTGACCCAACTGACAGAAGATCTACCTCTGGGTCCTGCATTTTTCGTGGCTCTAACATCATATCTTGGTGGTCCAAAAAGCAAGTACGTGTAGCCAGATCCTCAGCAGAAGCTGAGTACAGGAGTCTTGCAGACACGGCTGCAGAACTGCTATGGATCTAGTTTCTATTGAAAGAACTCCAAGTTTCATTTTCAACTCCCAGAATCTATTGTGACAACCTAAGCACAGTTCATCTTGCACACAATCCTGTGCTTCACTCAAGGATCAAACATATGGAAATAGATCTATTCTTTGTCAGGGAAAAAGTACAATCTAAACAGCTTGAAATCTATCACATTCCAGCCCCTCATCAGCTTGCTGACATACTGACTAAGCCATTATCTGCAGCTACATTTTTGGATCTAAAAACCAAACTTAGTGTGATTGACTTTCCAAATCAATCACCCTAATTTTGAGGGGGGGAATATTAGGAAGATTGTACTAAGTCCAAATATTGTAAATAGCCTAGTCTTTGTACCGAATACTCGGTTAAGTGGTTAGCAATTCGTTAGAGTCAACTGATCAGTCTGTTGATCAGTTTGTTAAACTCATTAGTCTATAAATACTTGTATCATTCCCTTAATTGAATAAGATTGATTTTCCCTATTTCTATCATTTGGTCTCTAGAAAAACTAATTCTAAAACAAATAAAAGCATGTTATGTGCATTTAATTTTAGATTAGAACCAAGTCAAATACTCCCTCCGTATTTAGTTGTTCTCTACATTAGGTTTGGGCACAAAGTTTTAGGATAAAATAGTAGGGGTAATGAATAGTGTAGAAAAAGTAGGAGAGAGTGTGTAAAAGTATGAAAGAGAAGATAAAAAGTGGAAAAAGTAAGGGGTAGTTGAGTATTTTTAAAGGAAAAAACTTACCAAAAAGGGAAAGTGTAGCAAACTTTTAAATACATCCCAAAAAGGAAAGTGTAGCAAACTTTAGAATACGGAGGAAGTAAGTTTTTCATTACCTTCATTTAGCACTGAAATATTTTGGCATGGGGCGTAACATGGCCCCAATATGTTTCAAATTTTCTACCATATTTCCATGGAAATATTTTTTCCCCATCATTTGCAATGGAGCCAAAGACCCACTACTTTTTGGCTTGGGAATATGATGGAGTAAAGCAAAATGACTCTCTAAACTGTCTGCGCTTCTTTGTTACGAAGGAGCAGTCAGTGAGTCAGTCCATTCAATTTTTGACGCGATTTTCATCATGGGTCACCCGAAAACAGTCTGTCTGTGCTTTAGTAGAGGGGTAAAACTACGTACATCCGACCCCCTTAACCCACCGTAGGTGGGAACCTTTGCGGCACTGGGATAATGTTTTTCCACCATTTTTCCTTCCATGAACCAAACATTTTCCATCATTCGCAATGGAGCCAAAGACTCATTATTTTTTGGCTTGGGAATATGATGGAATAAAGCAAAATGATTCACTAAACTGTATGTGTTTCTTTGTTATGAAGCAGTTGTCGGTCCATGCAATTTTTGACGTAATTTTCACTATGGGTCATCCGGAAGCAGTCTTTCTATGCTTTAGCCTTTAGTGCCGGGGTAAGACTGCGTACATCCGACCCCACCGTAGGTGGGAGCCTTTGCGGCATTGGGGTAATGATGATGATGATGATTTCCATGGAAATGCCTTGGACAATCCTAATTTTCCTTTATCTCCTCTTCATTTCTCCATCCCCTCTTTCCTACCAAATAGACACCGAGTTAGGATTTTTTTGACCTTTTATAAAAATGTTCCACCAAACACTTAACGCGACAACACTTTTAGGAGCCATAGCAATCCCAAAATGTTAAGCCGAACAACTTCTAGGATGAGGTACTAATGTTATTTATTTACTCTGCTGCAGATTGGTCATCTACCTAAGGGTCTGAATCCACCTTCATCAAAGATGCTATACTTTGGTGGTTCTTATCTGATTCTTGTTATCAAGACTGGCATTGTAACCGGTATCTTATCACTCACGGAAGGAATTGCAGTAGGAAGGACATTTGCTGCTTTGAAAAACTACCAAGTTGACGGGAACCAAGAAATGATGGCTATTGGTCTTATGAATATGGTCGGATCATGTTCTTCGTGCTATGTTACGACAGGTAAAAATGATAGATTCCAAAAATTGACTGTAAATTCAGTGTATTACTGTAGAACATCTGAGAATTACAACGGCAGAAAACAAAGGAAAACATAAAAGAAACGGGACTGGTTCGAGAGCATCCCCTATCCCAAGCAACTACCCAATTTCTGCCTACTTCTTATTTCTCCCTGCCCTTCTATTTATGCTACCAGTACAATTATTATTACCAATATTTTATTATTATCATTAGCCCGGTTCCTATCATATCTCCCTCCTTAGACAACCACCTTGTCCTCAAGGTGGGTGATAGGAAACAACCCTGACCATCATCTTCATCCTTGTGGCTCCCCCTTCACAGTACCTCCCCGTTTGCTGGGCCATGAGCTTAATTACTTGACCTTTCATCGTCACCTCTTTCACCCTTGGACTACCACTCCATCCCGGTAGTTCGTGCATCTCAATTTGGAGGTTTATCCTGGTATCAGGATCAAAAGAAACTTCACCAACAGAGTTAATGTCATCCATTGGTACATCCTTCAACAACAGTGTAGTGAGTGTAGTGAGAGTTGAGAGCTGTTCTCTCACTAAAATTCTTTCTAGGTTGCTCTACTACCCTCCGGCGCCGCCACTCGCGGTGGTCGCCGCCGCCGGAGCCCTCATGGAGTCATGGCTTCGGTGGGCTTCATGGCTTAGTTGGAAAACTGTTGTTTCGGCAGCTTGTTTGGGGTCCTGACTCAGCTGGTTCGCAGCTAGGAAGGAAATCCGGCAGCACCATGATAGTATGATACCTCCGTCATCTTCAACAGCCATGGACAAAGCTTTGAGGGATTGACCACGCTTGGAGGGTTTGGCAAGTACGGTGGCTGGAGATGGTGATTTGTGGTGGTCTGGCGCTAATGGAAGACCTGGATGGCTGTGTTCTTGGTGGTCTTGGCTGAAATTCCATGGCCTGAGAACAGGATGGCAAGTAAGTCTTGAGTTACTAGTTAATGCTTCTGTACAGGGTCTGGTGGTCTCGATTGCTGATTTACGCTTCAGGTACTTACCGTTGTGCTCCACCTTCACCTTTCCCTTTTCATTCACAACCAGGGTGAAAACCCTCCGGTGATTGTAGCTCTGCGGTCTTTGGACGGGATGCCGGAATGGTTGGGGAACTTCAAAGCGTCGGTGGATAAGTGGATGGAGACGCTTGTCATCGACTCTTTAAGCTCCCAGAATGTTTAGGACCCTGCTTGTCCTCTTCGCTGCAAATGAGGGCTCGCAGGTGACCATCTTCCACGGGTATTGGTGTCTTCCCTGGCAGTACCAGGGGAGGAAGGTCCTGGTACAGTTCTCTCACGCAGCCTTTACTTTGAACTGCTTCGTTACGGATCCCGGGTTGGGCCAAGACCGGGATTTGGAGTTTGCAGACACCGGCGACCAGTACCTGAAAACGAGAAAATATTTATTCCGGTATGGTGTTCTTGTTCGGCGACCTGGATGGAAGGAGAGCCTTTAATTTGAGATGAACTCTGTTAACCTTGTTTCTTCGCGCTGGACGATTTGATAGCCTTGAGGGTTGGGATCTCAGAGATGTCGTTGAAATATGGATCGGAGAAGATGATCGGAGCTTTGGAAGTTTTGGAGGTTGGTTACTTGGTTTCGTTTTTCCAGCTGCTGCTAAGACGCCATTCAGCTACCTTCTCACCTATGCTGCCGGGGTCACCGGGGCTCGACGGGGGTGGGGGCGGTGAGTGGGCTAACGGATTACAGTTTCTTCCGGTTGGGTGCGGTACCCTCATTTCCCGGCCACCGGACGGTCTGGTAGATGCCGGAACCATGATGGGGTGGGTGGGGGTGGGTGGGGGTGGGTGGGGGGCACGTCGTTACAGGCTGGATCGGCGCTGCATGCTGATTGGACGCCTGGTCACTTCGGCACTGTTCTTGGTTGACTTTCTTTTTGGATTCCCGCCCTTGGCTACGGCGCTCAACGTACGGATGCACTGGGCTAGGGTTTGGGCTGGAACTTTTGTAACCGTAGAGGCCTGGTGTGCTTGGATGGGTTGCTCGCGTGACTCCCTGGGTGGATTGGGCTTCAGATGGGCTGCTGCTTGGATGCGGGCTTGACCGCTGTGGAATTGTGCAGGAGGGGCGACATGCCTTAATTTGCCCTGGGCCCAGGCTTGCTTTTAGCTGTGTTTTTCTAGATGGATTGTGTTGGAGTTCTTTATCCTTGGATTTTTTGGATGCTGAGCCGGGGAAGCAGTCCCATGCCAGTTTATTTTTTTTGGGACCTACTGAAATCTCCTCTCCCCTCTGCCTTTCACTAGGTGGTGGGGGAAGGTTGGATACTATTTGTAGTTAGTATAGACTAGTTTAGATAGTTTTGATGCATTATATTTTGCTACTTTTCTGGATACATACATTTACATTTTATCCAAAAAATTCAACAGTGTCGGAATATATAGTGAACCAGCTACTAAACCTTCAAGCTGCTGTTGTGGTTTAGTCAACACTTGCCCAACATAAGATAAAATTCGAGAAACCAAAGGCTGGATGCAACTTGGAGCTGTTTTCATTGCCTCAACAACTTCTAGAGCATCAATACAAGAGTTTGTGAGGTGAAGTCCACACATTAAGAATGCTAGGAGAAAGAATGGACTCCACGGATGACAATAGTTCCGGACTGCCCTGACAGCACCCTGTAGTGTCACAAGCACCAGATGCACATTTTCCTCCAATAGGTTGGTGAGTGATGAAATTAAGTCTCTGATATGTGGCCACATGACTCCAGAATATGCATCAGTAAAAAGCTGTGAAAGTGCTCGACCACCAGATGCCCAAACAGCAATTCCATTTGGCCTACTTTTTTTGGATGGTGACACTCCCGAGGACTTGGAACTAGTAGTTATCAAAAGAGGGTTCATGGTAGAACCAAATTTCTTTTTGACAGATAATGGTGCCCCTGCAGTTCTAGATCTGTCAGTCCAGGTTGGGCCAGCTACACTTTCTTGCCTCCGGAGCATCGTGATGGCCGCAATGCTTCTGTAGCTCTCTGTGCAGCTTGTCAGGCTTGCTCCTCTAGCTTTAGTTTCTCTTCATTGTGAGCATTCATAACAGCATCATGATCCAGTACACTATGAATCCCATTTGCATAAAAACACTTGGCAAGATACTATTTTCTTCCTCTACTTCACCTTTGATGATATAAGCTTTCTCCTCTTTGTCATTGCTTCCTGAGTCGTTTTCTTTTCCCACAACAGTGTTCTGATATGCTGGATTTGTTTGAGTATATGTACCCATTTCCTGGTCAGGGTGTTGAGGCCCAGTAATATTTATAATTTGATATCCTCATTTAACTGACTGCTGATACTAGATGTTTCTGTAGAGCCATTCTTCCCATCCTCATCTCTTTTCTTGAGTATCTTGATCCCTTTACCAGCAATAGCCCTGTGTAGCAGGTAGTCAAAACCTACAGCTCCCTCTTGAACCGGTATACAAACTGCTAGCAGCCCCCTAACATCTACACCAACTATTATGAAATCTTTGAAGAGACCAGGAAAGAGATCATTGACCAGCATCAGATACACGTCAGCTTTAGTCAACCGGTTGGAAGAAAGTACAACTACGTTTCCATACACTGATCCTATTTGGCTACCTAAACCATTTAAATTGGAGACCTCCTTTGAGTTGTACGATCCAACCATTAGAGCTCCCTTTCCGGTAGAACAGTTTTCACAAACATTTTTTTTCACATACAGAGCAGACGTAAAATAAGGACTGTAAGTCAAGGCAGATAATGCTGTAGAGGGTGCAAGAGCTGCATGCCCTGTTTCATCATGAATCTGACATTTGCCTCCCAAACCACTTACACCAATTCCAGTAACATTCAGAAAGCTATAGCAGATTTATGCATATTGTCAAGCCCAATAGATGCAGTGAGTTTATCATCAATGGAAACCTGTCCAATAAGTGCAATGGCGTTTGCTACCCCACACAATCTTCTCATCTCAAAAGCATTAATTACTACTAGTAGATTTTTTGGATTTATACTGGCAGACTCAACATCGATTGATAATAAAACTCTTTTCAGTAGAAGTGAAATAACCTTTAGGTTCAACGATAACCGACGCTTTCTCCTTGTTTTCATCATCGCCCTTAGTGCACTTCTCTGCATTTTCTCTGAAAGGCGAAGCACTCCTCTCGTCACAGGGAGGTCGCCGCCTACTCACAGACTCCTGCCGGACTGATGAAACCTGTGAACTCAGCGAATCTGATAGCGACGAAGCTGGCGAACTGGAAGAAGCTGTTGGCAACTGCAAGCTGAGAGTTTCTTCTCTCGATCGCGTCGTACTTGGACGAGAACTGATGGTGGATGAAGACGCCTGCAGACTGAGAGTATCTGCTCACGATGAAGCCATAGAACTGGAAGGAGTTGCTCGTGACTGAGAAGAAACCTACATACTTAGCGATGAACTGGGAGACGCGGTTGGCGACCAAACTCGTGAACTCAGAGAGTCCGATAAGGACAGAGTCCGCAAACTGGGGAACTCTGCTCGCTGTGAAGCTGATTGCGACAAGCCTGGTTTTTGCGATTGCCGATGACGTCTAGGGTTCCCTTATCGGTGTCGACGATGATGTTGACGCACACGGTGACACATCTCGTCCAGCCTCTTGTCCTACATTGTTTTCATTTCCTTCAAATGGCGTTCAATATTATTCATACTCTTCTCCCTTCGCGATGACACATAGAATTCCTCCATCATTCTAGTTTGTTGATGCTCTGGTGATGATCCGATTCAGTCTCTCTGTCTCCAGGAGCAAGGGTGCTCTGATACCAATGATAGAGACCCCAAAAATTGACTGTAAATTCAGAGAACGTCTGAGAATTACAATAGCAGAAAACAAAGGAAAACAGAAAAGAAACGGGACTGGTTCGAGAGCGTCCCCTTTCCCAAGCAACAACCCAATTTCTGCCTACTTTTTATTTCTCCCTGCCCTTCTATTTATACTACCCGTACAATTATTATTATCAATATTTTATTATTATTATTAGCCCGGTTCTTATAGAAAAAGATCCCCAAAACTTTGGTTCTTTAAAGAGAATATCAGCATAACAGGAGTGTAAGCTGCTAGTTACTTTAATTTGTTTTTCTAAAGAAGAAAAAGAATCCCCAAATAGCCAAAACCTCAATTTTAGAATATATAGTATTATGTGTATAGAATTTTTAAATTTTAACATGTAGCTTTATATGTGTAAAATTTCTAAATATTATTTTCATATCTATTTAAACACACATATTTATTCGTATAACTTTAATTTGAAGAACGGGATCCTTAGCGCCCCAGTTTCAGTGTTGCTGTGTGATTCCCATTTTTGTATAAATTATTCAAAAGAGTTGGGATGAATCGTTGGGCCTTAGGCACTCTTAGGGCCACAGGAAGTCGCCGCTGGGAATCAGCGAGTGGGATCGCCGCTGAGAATCGTTGGGTGGGATTGAAGTTGGGAATTGATGGCCTACAACCATGGAATCACCATTTCGATGCGTCGAACAGAGGATATCACAAATTTGGAGGCAAGATTGATGAAGTCAAGAGGGTAGCCTCACAACGCTGGACACCGCTTCATCCGCATCGTAGAGATGGACGGATTGGAGTCTCTTTCCTTTAACAGAGGCAATGTTGTTGGTCTGACCATGAATCTTTGCAGCCGCAAGGCTTTTCAAGGGATGAGGCACGCAAAGTTAATCACTCTTGGCAGAGGGGAGCTTGGTCGCTCCAGATTGGTCGGAAGTGAGGACTAAGTCTTCACGGCAAAGGGATATCAATGAGGATTTTGATGATTTCAGTCATCGTAAGGGGGTGTCGTAAGGGGGTGTTACAGGTATTGGATGCTTGTGATCATGATTATAGGGAGGATGATGTATTCAACACCAAAAGGGATTGATACAGGTCTAATAATCCGCTTTTTGCCTTTCAGAAGGATGATTACAAGGATTTGGTTCAACAACCTGCATTTGATTCAGCTTCTTCTTTAGAATCTGGCATTTTTAGTGAAAGCAAAATTTCTTTTTAATTGCTTGGACAAATCTGTTCGTATTTCTGAGGTCAAATCAGGTTTTAATTCTTCAATTGTGTTTGATCTAGATAATTTACTATGGCTGAGGAGTTCTAGATTCGAGTTGAGCAGCTTTATAATTCTCTTCAATTCAAATTCTTATGGTGGTTTTTCGGATCATTGACAAAGGGATTGATTCTATTTTTTTCTGAAGAAAGATATGGATAAGGTTTCTGGGATTTCTTTTCAAGATTATTCAGAGCCATTAATTTGTTGAATGATTTTTCAGAGCCAATGGAATTTGTGCCGGATTTTTTGCTAAGACTTGAAAGGGTTGGTAAGATTAATGACTTTTCAGTCTCCGAGATTCTTTTTCAGGCTGATATTCAGGGATTTTCTCCTTCGACAATCACTCTGGATATGTCTTCATCGACTGTTTTGATTTCTTCTTCTGATGCATTGAAGGAACTAACTACATGCTCCAAGAAGAACGTGAAAATGTTTTTCTCAAGCAAATGTTGTGGGTAAGATCTCTAAGACGACTGTTATTTCCTATCCTTCTCTCCAAGATCTTATCACTCAATTCAAGACAAATCAAATGAGTTTAGACAAAAGGATGAAATCTTAGACTTCGGCTCAGAGTGTTGCTCTTTCTTCATCTACGGCTTCAGTGACTTCTCTAGCTTTAGTTGAACAAAGTGATTTGATTGAGGTCACTAAAGATTGTTCTTTCACTCCAGTTATTTCTCGGCGTCACAAGAAAAAACTTGCTATCCAGGCTTCCTCTTTGCGTTCCTTAGCTTATCTTATCTTATCTTTATTGCTTTAGCTTTCTTCTTTCATTAGCGCATGTAATGCACCATGAGGCCCATAACATACAAATTATCAAACACGGAGTAAATAATAAAATTATTCCTTATTTTACTATCAATTAATTTTTGAAATATATAAATAAATCAACATAAATAAATAAATAAAATGTGTGTATATATAATCTTTATATGTATAATGAGTGTATATAGATGAAGTATAATTCCAATTGCAAGAGCTAATCTATCGATGAGTTTGATATGCGTAAGATAATCGATAATTTGGCAGCGTAAGACTATTATTATTCAGGAGGATCGTCTCTACAAGATATGTACAAGTTCGTCTCCCTTTACAAACATATACACGAGTATTTATAAGTGTATGGTCATAATACAATTAGGAGACATTATTGATACAATTAATGACCAATCATAATAGGACTCATATAACGTTTCTCATAGCTTTTGTATTTAATGCCTCCTTGATGCCTGCGTATCATCAGGTGATTTGTGTCGCTGCACGTTATCCGTTGCGGTTCTGATGCCACGTAAGCCCTAACAAGTGTCCGACCTCAAGGAGATTTCCATTGAGCTTGGCGCCTACCGTCCAGGTTGGCTTAGGCGTGATTAATCCCACAGTGGGCTTAGATCTCCCTGTTCAGGCTTTTATAGCTTGTTTATTAATTCTTTATCCGGGTTGATCTGGAGTCAAGTATTTATTCCCATAGTTGGACTATGGATCAGGCCCGTAGCACCTTCACGGGACCCCCTACTCTGGGTCCCACTCTGTTGAATTGACCGGGCTCAACGAAAGAGAGTAACTAGATTCCCTCTAATTTTTAAATTGGTCCGTCTATCATTCATTTAATACTTGCCTCATTCTTTGCAAGTACAGAACGAATGAACACGTGCCTTGGAAACATCACAACTTCCAAATCTTTCTTACTAACCTCCGCACTCGAGTGCCTCAATCCCGGTTCCCTAGCACTTATACGGTGCCATCTCCCTATATATAGGGCTTTCCGCTTGGGCCTGTGCTTTCTACTAGAAACCCTACGCGCTTATGAGCTTTGGTGAGGATACTCTTCTCAGTCCTTCCGTTCTTGTCACGTCAGTTTCATGTCTTCCTCTTTTCTGAAATTTCCTTTTGAACCCACCCCCCTCCAAGACGTCTTCCCTGCAAGGAGGGTTCATCTTCTGGCCTCCCTTGAATCCCTATCGATACTTCGTGGGTGGAAACCCATTTTTAACTTTTTTTCTGATTTCGCCCGGGGTATCCCAGCAGCGGGCAAAATATAGTTGAACCTCCCTCCTCTACTCAATTCGGGGTCCATCTCGCTAGCTTGGAGATAGGAGCTCGATTTCCTCTTCATCATGCCCTTCGACTCGTTCTCGACCACTAAGGGGTTATTCCGGGTCTACTTACCCTCATGATGCATCTGTTCATCGTCGAGTTTATTGCCTGGTGTCTTCACTTGAAAACTTTCCCCACTCTGGATCTCTTCTTGCACGTCTTTCACTCTGTTCAACCTTTGATAGTATCACCTATTCTTTGCCAAATCTTATCCCGACTCCCATAAAAACTGGAAGAATAAGTGGGTTTGTGTTTCTCTGGTTGAGGGTGCCTTGTCATTTACGAACAGGTGGGTGAGTTGATCCGGAGATGGTGTATGCTCATTATAAGTGAGGGTAACAAACATGCCGCTACCCTCATTGCCGATGGTGCCTTTTTGTGATGAGCCATTATGTAGGCGAGGACGGTGTGGTCCTTTTAGAGTATCTCTCAAGTCTCAAGTCGGCGATGCTTGATTTATCATTTTTTCATATTTTGTTGTTCCCATGCGCTTATGTATGTCTTGTTGGTGTTCTGCAAAGGGTGAGAAGATGGCATCCAGGTTATAAAGGCTCTCCGCTCGGACTGGAAATACCTCTGGTTCCCTAGTTTCGGCTAAGAGAGTCCTCACAAGGGTAATGTCTGAGTAGCGTACTGGGACCCTAAGAAGGGATGCAGCTGTGACTCCTGCCCACCCGGCTAATAACCCTTGACCTCTTGTTACCAGGGGGCCGGGAAGAGGCCGACAACCCAGTCCATCCCTGCTTCCAAGCTATAGAAGACCAAAACTGTTGCTACTGATGATGAGACCACTTTGTTTGCCTAACCATGCCGCTCTGCTACCGCCTCACTGCATCATGGGAGCGTGAATCCCATTTCTCTAGCCTTGGAATCCTTTGTTAACTTTTTCTTTCAGCTTCCTAACGTCTTGGTTCCTCAGACCTTCACTCAGCCGCCAGCTCTCGAAGCTTAGGTGACAAGGAGAAGGAAGTGAGGAAGACGATCTTGGATCACAAGAAGGCAGTTGCCGTTCGGAGGCCAGGCTAGCAGCGGTGGCGGCGGCGAGGGTGAGCACGGTGAAAGAGCGGGAGGAGCTGAAGAAGAAGAATGAAGAGCTGGAGGTTGCCCATCGCGCTGTGGAGGAGTCCTGGAGGGTGAAGGAGGAGCGCTTGAAGAAAGAGGCTGCTGATGTTGGTTCTGACGCTTTGAGGCCTTCTGAGGAGAGGGGGAGAAGGAACTGGTCCCCGGCCGAGCTGAGATTGCTTAGACGTGGCTTCTGACTCTGGATGGCGAGGCCAAACTCGATGAGGAGGGGGCGCTCTGTTTTGAAGTAGCTAGATTTGCCATGCAGCAATCTATCGAGAAGCTGTTAAAGAAAAACTCAAAAAAGACCTCTTCTTCTCTGCCAAATCCTGGGGGTTGCCTGATGAGTTGGTCAATTCTGAAGCTCCCAGAATAATGCTCCCACAGCCACCCGGATTCCTCCAAGAAGAGTCTTGATTCCTCGCTCTTTTAAACAATTATTCAAACACTTGTTTCCAGACCTGCGTGCATTTGGATGTTTTCCGCCCTCGGGGCGGCATTGTAACGAACACTTCACATTTTCGTGCATCTATCATTTTATATATCTCTGTTGATATTCTTTACATGCTATAGTTTTTACCTTATCCAGGGTGCGGAGAAGTTCCAGTTGACTTAGACGACACTTGGGGTCGTCCTTACTTGACCCCGTGCCGTTCCAGCAGGATCTTGTGAAATTCTTACGTAGGGATCCATGGATTCTTGGGAGGCTAGTGTTAGTCCGGATCAGCTGGCGCTAACATAAAAAAAATTGAAATAATAGTAAGAGTCTATTTGAGGCTATTCCGTTTCATGTAATATGATTTATTTTTGTATATTATTCATAATGTGTGGTCAAAGGTATGTGATCAGTAAAAAAGTGAAAGTGTTACCAATAACACACATGTATGTATCATGTATGTATGTTGCATCTATTCAGGATCATTTTCGAGATCTGCGGTGAACTACAATGCTGGAGCACAAACAGTAGCGTCAAATATAATAATGGCAACAGCCGTTCTGATCACTCTACTGTTCCTCATGCCATTGTTCCACTACACACCAAACCTCATATTGGCAGCCATTATTATCAGTGCTGTGATTGGACTTATCGATTACCAAGCTGCTTTCCGGCTATGGAAAGTTGACAAATTTGATTTCTTGGCATGTATCTGCTCCTTCTTTGGCGTCCTTTTCATCTCCGTGCCCCTTGGCCTTGCCATTGCAGTAAGAAGCTTCTTCTCAAATCTCAAACCAATTACATATAGAAATCCCGGCCAGGGCACTAAGCCATTTTGAACACAGTAAACTGTAGGGAAAGGAAAAAACTGCTCATATTTTTTAAGTTTGATATCATCTTGGAGATTATGAAGGAGCATCAGTTTTGATTAAACCATTTAGGTTTATTACCTATATTTATATTTGGTAGTCCTTATGTTATAGAAATAGAAATATATACATTTTTCTTATGCGCACTCATGGACACATGATAAAGAGAAATTAATGAGTTAATTTAGAGAAATTAATGAGTTAATTTTAGCCCATAATAATGTTTATTGTTTTCATAATCCTTGATACATGTATTAATTTTAATGATACATCAATTTTTTTACTTTAAACATTAAAAGTTAAATAAGCATTATCATGCGCCCACGAGCACACATTAGGAAAACTTTATAAATAACACGAGTTTTAACATATACATAAAACTTATGTCATTAGTTTAAAACTCTAAATAAACCAAAGTTTTATTTCTGCCCTATGTTTTACATCATTTTCCTACTTATTTCATTGCTAAAAAACAAGTACTTTCTTTCTAGTTATCTTCTTTCCCTATTATATTACGGGTTCCAAACAGACCCAAACGGCCAAACACAAAAGGTTTCTTATTTCTAAGATTCTTCTTTTTCTTTTTTTTTTTGTGTGAAAATTTAGGTTGCAGTTTCTGTGTTCAAGATTCTTTTGAATGTGACAAGGCCCAATACTTGTGTTCTCGGAAAAATTCCAGGAACTCAGGTATATCAAAGCCTAAGCAGATATAGAACAACCACTAGGATACCTTCTTTTCTTGTACTCTCAGTGGAAGCTCCTATCTACTTTGCAAATTCCACCTACGTACAGCAAAGGTAAGATTAGCTATCCTGGCTTTGTCAGTCTTAAATCTTTGAGGCGTTTGGTGTGGGCGGTCTAATATTACCTTATTATTGGGTGTTTAGTTCAACAGAAAGGGGGAGAGGGTAGGCGGAGTATAAGGGAAGTAAGAGTTAAAATAGTACTACTGTGTAGTACTAGGATGTTTTTAGGATGTTTTTACTTGGACTTATTTCAGTTCCAGACCAGACTTAGGGAGTTTTTGCGTTTGCTTCTACTTTAAAAGTGATTTTTAAAGTGATTTTGGAGAAAGTGTTTATTAGTAAAAGTTGATAGTGTTTGATAATGGAAATGATTTTGATTAGAAACCAAAAAGTTGTAGTGTTTGATAAAAAATGATTTTTGTTGAAATATTTTATCAAAGTACAAAAACGCCCCCAACACACCCTGTTATCTGCTGTAATATATCTCCAATATATCTCCAAGTATAAATCGGAAATCTGGATCGGCAACCATCAACTAAAACGGCATGTAAATTCCAGAAAGCCAAGATTGTTGCCCATCCCTAAACAAAGTCGAGGGGTCAACAATTCCCCAAAATCCATTCTATACACTGTTCTTGCTACTCCTACTACATAAGATGCGTGCTCTCTATGAGCCATCAAAGGAGAAGCCAAAAAATACATAGTGGTTGGGCTTATATTATATATGAGTGTGTGTATATGGAGGAAGAAGAAGAACGGAGGAGACGCAGGGATTGAGCTCGGATGCAGGAGATGTCAACAACTAGTCGTGTAAGCTCAATTCAGTCCCTGAACTAAAAAAAGTTCAATTCACACCCCGAATTGATAAAAAAAGGTTCAAATTTCATTTTTTATGGGTAAACAACTGGACATTTTTTTAATATTTTAATTGTTTCTGTTTTGTATTTTTGACTTATTGCAATTTTGACAATTTTTAATAGTTTAGCGGTGCGAATTAGACCTTCTCTACCGATTGTTTTCATCTAATGCACACTTGAGTCTAAATTTTTATTTTGCACATATCAGTTAATGCCTCATCTAATGCATACTTGTTTTAGTTCAGGGACTGAATTGAGCTTACAACACGGTACCAGGGCCTATTTGACACTTTAACCATTATAAAATACGCATGACTTTTACCAGACCAGAAAATTTCACTCCATTATCAAGTAAACTATAGGGGCAATACATTTAATCACAAATGCATTTGTGTTTTTATTATAAATACGTATAATATTTAATTATAGTGTTGTAAACAACATATAATTCTAAGTTTTTTTAAAGTAACATTTAATTCTAAATTAGTTAACATAATTAATTTCAATTTGAATATTTATTTTAAAGATCCAGTAGTAAGGTAATCAAGAGAGGAGAGACGTTGTCGAGGAGAGAGATGTGCGATTAAAAGTAACCATGTAATTTTCACAAGGGGCTAGTTTCCATCAAACCAAACAGATACAGGGTAATATAAGAGGCTAGGCTCCTTTGCGTTGAGGGTGATGCATATGTATAACGTATCACGTAACTGCAGATTGCTGAGATGGGTCCGAGAAGAGGAAGAGAGGGCCACAGAAAACGGAGAAAGGCCAATCAGATGCATAGTTGTTGACATGTCAGCTGTTACAGCCATAGACACAAGTGGTATAGAAACAATCCGGGAACTGAAAATGGTGTTAGAGAGACGGTCGCTTAAGCTTGTATTGGCTAATCCTTTGGAAAACGTTGTGGAAAAGTTGAGCAAGTCCGGCTTTCTTGCAGAGCTTGGCATGGACGGGTTATACATGACGGTTGCAGAAGCTATTGCAGACTTGTCCATATTGAAGCCTACTACTCCTACTGTTAATGAACCGTGAAACCACACGGGAACTCATATTTGTAGCTCCACCCACCCGGATGTTAGGGTTGTTTCAATTGTATGCTCTTGTAGAAGGTGGGGTTTCAATTTGATGAAATTACCGAATAAGTGAGGAGTAAAAACTAGTGGTTCAATTCTCCTAAACATAGTATGTATCATGTTTCCTCTAAATAGCAATAAAGCATTGTTATATGAAAGGGGAATTCTATTTGCAGCCTCACTTTCACTAAACACAGCCCCTTCTTTCCGTATTAATTAAAATCAATTCATAATTCCCATTATAACCTTTTACTTGATACAACTCTTATCATCAAATCTAAATACCATGTCTGAAGTTTAGTTTCTGGCGGAGAAGCTACATGGAGATATATCTCTCACAACAGGTCCCGGAACTCAGACCATGTGATAACCGTAGTAAGTAGAGATGGCAATTTCGGCCGACCCGTTGGATACCCGCACCGAACCGATTTGGTCAAACTAGGGATGGACTCGGGCCGGGCGGCCCGGCCCGGTTACTGTGCGGTTCGGGCCCGGGCCCTTTGATTGGCGAACCGGCCCGGCCGGTTCGGGCCCGGTTCGGGCCAAATTATTTTTTTTTTTGAATTTTTTTTTCTGAACCGAGGCCCGGCCGGGCCCAGGCCCGAACCGGAACCGGTCCACCCATAGGTCAAACTGGGGAAAACCGGTTTGACTGGGGAATGGGTATGGGGCGGGGAATACCCGAATTTTTTAAATGGTTAATGGTGCGGTTATGGTTCTATACTAATCTGCCCCGAAACCGCCCCGTTTTCTAATGGTGCGGGTACTCGCACCGTTACCCGATCCGTAACATTATTAATGAATTATAACTTTTTATATATAAGAATAATAAGTATATATGCCAAATTGTGTATACTAAATAGTATATATCATATAAATAATGCTAAAAAGTATAGTACTTTTTAGGCCTAAAACTAAATATAGGCATAAACCTGTCTTTGGAATTTGGATTCTGGGATAATTATTACCTTTTTATTATGTTACAAGAGATATTAGGTGCATGTCATACTAATGGATTTAGGCCAGTCTGCTTGATTGCTTAAATATTTACTTTTGTATGTTTTAGGGTGTTTTGAATATATAACTAACAAGCAGGATTAGAAATTGGTTATTTGTTTTCCAAAAAAATGGTTATTTGGCATCATTTGGGGAAACGGTTACCCGTGGATAAACCGATTCCTCGTTGGGGCGGGTACGGTTCAAATAAAAATTACCCGAACGGGTAATGGGGCGGTTTTGGGGCAAACATTTACCCAACGGGGCGGTTTCGGTTTTATGTGTATCCGTCCCCGATCCGCCCCGTTGCCATCACTAGTAGTAAGCGGTGCAAGACTCCATCAAGATTCCTAGAAATTACATGCGACATGGCCTGGGACCTCCTCCAGCAACGAATCCTCTCCCAGAAAAAAATGGAAATTCCCTATGAGTGAGACCCTCACTTTTCTTGTGAAAATTGTCCCTCCCTACTAATTTTACCGTTTGTGAGAGTGTGAGGTGGGCGTGAATCATTAGCTCTAGACGGCGGCCTCTTTGTTGTCCAATAGCACATAGGTAGGCTCTACCACGCCTTCTGCATTTCTTCTGCTTCGGAAAGGAGAGTACATCTTGCCTTTAGTTGCTTAGCATCTGGGAATGCCGCTTCGGAAGAGTAGTCATCGTTCTCTCTGGAATTACTCCAATCCCGTTGTCTCGCCGGAAAGGCGGAAAGGACCAACCTTACTCCCTGATTGAAAAAGGGCAAATTAGATATTTAAATTTATTTAATTAATTTATTATTTAATTTGGGGCTGTGCTTAGAAATATGAAGGCTGTCAATAGAACAGCCCTATATGAAATTAGTATAATGCATTGGATGTCAGTTGTTATACCGTGGGAGTAGGGGTGGACTGGGCCGGTTTCGGGCTGGGTCGGGTCTGGGAAATTGAGTCCCGGTTATATACCGGGTCCGGTCCGGGTCAGGCTACCTGGGTTGGCTTTGGGTCCGGTCCGGGTCAGGCCTAATTTTTTTTTAATTCACAAGTACTACAAAAACATTCAATGCATATTCATTGAAATATGAAGTAAAATTGATAATATGGTTAATAGCCTATTTTAAAAAAGCGGGAAAAAACACTTCACGTCCCCTTGGCTTTTAATTTCGCATACTACACGGTTTTTTCTTAACCCTACACCCCCTCCAACGGCTCTATAGCCGTTGACAACGGATAGGAACAACCAGGTAGCCCACAAGCATTTGAAAAGCCATTTTTTTTTTATAATTCAAGGACTTAGAGGTGGTAGCTTTTTGAACTTTGGCTGCGGCCCATCACCTTCTTTTTGTTGTTGGCCGTTTGTTATTTTGCTCTCCTTTTTCCTTGGTTGTTGCTGTGATTGGCCATTTGTATGTGCTTGGCGTTTTTTGCTCTCTCTTTAGCTAGGCTGCGTGATGGGTTATCCTTGTTTTGGATAACCTTTAGTTTTGTTTCCTTTTTTGCTGTACTGGTGTACTTTTTGGGTGATTTTTTATTATATACTTGCATTTCATCCAAAAAGCTATTTTTTAAATTATATCCGTTTCACGTTTTTCATGTCCCGGAGCCCGCCCAATCAAACTACCGGTTGGGGCTTCAGGCCCGGTCCTGGGGCCGGTTCAGCGGGTCGGGTCAGGTCCCAATAGTGCTAGGCGGGTCCCGAGTCGGTCCGACTGACACAATACACCCATACGTGGGTGTAGGGGTGGTTCCGTACGGTATACCGGATATTTTCTCGCATAACTTTGCCGTACCGAAACTTTTGGTATACAAAATTTATATACCGTTACCATACTGAAGTTTCGGTATACCGCATTTTGGTATACCGAAATTTTTGTTCGGTAACGGTACGGTATCGGTAAATTACCATGAATGTCTCCCAATATGATAAATTATCATAGACTAATGAAATATACTAAATCGTTACTAGAGACATATTTAATCTATTATTAAAATGTTACAAAATACAATTAATAATCTATTGATGTCAATTCAATATTGAACAATAATTATTATTAATATATTTAAGTAGTTTAACATGCCACGTATTAATAAATAACACATTCTCCTAAAATAACTTGAACAATATAGATATAATTAAATCAATAGTGATCTCTAGCAAAAATAAATAAAATTATTCAAACAACATGGATATAAATGAAATCATTTATTTCTAATATGGTATTGTGCATTTAGTCATTTTTATAATTTTTTGAAAAATATTTGAATAAGACTTTAGATAAAGTTGTGTGTCTCGACATTAGTATATTACTTATTAGTCATTATGGTTAGTTTGTTTGAATGTTATGTAGTAGAAGCCTAAAACGTTATAGTGAGTTTAGGAAATTAGACTTTTATTTTTGTATTTTGGTATTTGTAACCAACTTAAGTATTAATTTTGGACTTCAAAATTGTAATGGATTTTTACAATATTTTAGAATTAAAAGTAATTATTGGGTAGGGAGTCGGTACGGTATTATACCGGTATATATATCGCGGTATTTGAAAACATTTACCGTTACCGTACCGAAACAAATCGGTACGGTATGATACCGTACCGAAAATGACAGTATACCAATATTCTGGTATTTTCCGGTAATTTTCGGTACGGTAAGTGCAGTATACCGATATTTCGGTATTTTTGCCCACCCCTACGTGGGTGCAACCCATGAGCATCGTAGTTTCACAACTAAAACATGCGTGACCAATATTCTTTTGGCATGGAAAATAATGTAGTCAGAATGTTATTTTGGCATGAACAATATTTCTTTTGGCATGAAAAATATTATACATCTTATTATTTTCATGATATTCTTTTGGCATTAGAATAAGAATAATGCATTATAATAAGAATATAATGTTACATTATATTCTTTTGGCACGAACAATATTTTCATGCCAAAAGAAATATTGTTAATGAAAAAATTTTCATGAATAACATTTCTTTATTTTCAAATGTAATTCGCGCATATGATAATGTAGTCATGCACATGAAAAAATATGCATAATAAGATATAGCATGCACAAATGAAAATGTAATTCGCGCATAAAAAGTTGTAACTCTATTTATTATCAAATCTAACTCGAGAAATCATGTATAAATGTAATTCACACATATGAAAATGTAAATCACACACATGAAAATGCAACCTCTTATTTTATCAAACGTAAATCAAAATAAATAAATTTAATTTAATATCTTAGAAACACTATCAACATATAAAAGAGATTAAAAAATATATTATAGAAAAAGTGTATGAATATGAAAAAATATATTACAAAAACGTATGAATATAAAAAATATTACTGAAAAAATAAATTCAATTAAAATTTAAGTTGAAGATAAAAAAAAAGTAAAAAAATAGGTCAATATGAAATATCGGAGTACTATATATTTCCTCCGTTTTTCATAGTTGTAACATTGTGATTTTTGTATTATTTACACACCTTACTTTGATCACAATTTTCTACTAATATATATAATCAAATTATTGCGTATAAAATGTGATTAAATTTATATTAATGAGAATTAAAAAAATATTAAGTTTTTAAAAATTTTACTAATACGTAATTAAATACTACGTATAATCACAGTCAAAGTTGAGCATTGACAACCATGAAAGTCAAACTGTTTCAGCTATTAAAGAATGGAGGATAGTACTTATTGTATGTGAATTAATATAGTTTTGTAATGAAATGGTAGGGAAAAAAGAAGATAAATTCAGTTGTAATTTAATTAATTATAAAGAAAAGTAAATTGAAATTAAATTTTTAGCATTTTGTTGGAGGAGAAAAGAATTGAAGAAAATAAAAATAAAGAAGAAATCACAAAATTGAAGAATAACAAATGTTTTTGATCTTGCAGGAAAAAGAAAAGGAACAGTGTTGTATTTGGGACCACTAGACCATATTCATAGTATAACGGTCGCAAAGTATAATTTGTGATTGGGTACATATAATGGCTATGTATTTCTTGTACATGTATTTCTTGCATATTACTATCTATGTCCCTCTAAGATTAGTACAAAAAATGTTGTGCAATTTTTAAGAATAGCGAAATTTCGTAGTTGATATTGAATTGATAAATGTAAATAAAGTAAGAATGAAATGTAATTGCTTCAATATTACCAAATATGATATGAGATAAATTTTATATGATGAACGAAAAAGATAAAACAAGACAAAGTTGGGGATAAAGGAAGTAGCTTTAATGGAATCATCACATTTTTTCTCACATATGCAGTATATACAAGGTGGGATAGGGGAAGAGTTACATTCTTGAGTTGAGCTGTATATGGGTCTGGAGATAAATGGACATCCACATTATTACATAACATTTATGATCCTTCAATCATTGAGACCATTCAATTTCCTAGACAACTTGTAGCCAGGTATAGAATTACGAACAAGCAATGAGAGGTTAGTGTCTCTCTCTTACACACACACATGTGAAAAATAATTAAAATACCTCGAACTTTGAAGGGGTGTGAGATAAACACCCCGAACTTTCATATGTACTTTAAATACCCCAAACTGTTTATAAAAAGTTATTTTAACACCATGGTCAAGTAATATTTATTTCAAAAATGTAAATTTATGATTTTAATTGCATAATTTAAAATAGCAAATTGAAAACGTTGCAATTAAATAAAGTGGGGGGTAATACTATTTATTTTACAATAGAATTTTAGAATGTTAATTGTATCTTCATGAATGCTAAAATATTTTAAATTATGAAATTAACACAAAAAAATAACATTTTTGAAAGAAATAATACATGGCCATGGTGCTAAAATAAATTTTTATATAAAGTTTGGAGTATTTAAATTACACGTGCAATTTTGGAGTGCTTACCTCACATCCTTTCAAAGTTCATGGTATTTTAATTATTTTACCCTATATATACATAGTGTGGGAGTAAAGATCAAATAAAAACTCTTCCTCGCATGAAAACCAAAAACCAACCACAACGGTACGTTAGTGGCTTATTCTCTTTGATCGGCAGTTTTTTTTCATGAATATGGTTATTGGTATTGGGATCCTACTTTGGTGAGTTGCACCCCATGTTGTTAATGATGATTCACATAAGGTCATGTTGCACCCCATGTTGTCAATGCTAAATAATTACAAAAATGTCACCTTGTTATTATTGTCCATTGATTGTAAATATGAATGATAAAGATTAAAAGTTGTCATTTTAAGAGGGTTCTCATAAGAAGCCTTCCCTAGCGTGTATATATATGTAGGGCCTTGGGTATGAATGAGTGGATTTGGAGTAGAGGCGTGACATTAAATTTAAGCAATCTTTAAGGTACGTACGTAGTAAGTAACCCGGCCAACACGGCATTCCTTATTCCCCCGCTAGCTTCTTCACTCAGCCAAGGCAAGCCAGAATTATGTCGTATGTATTATATATGTGTGTATATGTATATATACATGTATCATGCGAGCTAGCTAATTGCATGCATGCCATGGTACGTGCGTGAGCTGCATATATAATTAATCACTTAGAAGTGATTGAATTGAATACATACTCCTCTGTATGTTGAGGTAGCTGGCTGCTACAAGATCTATCATATCGTATCATATCATATCATATTACATCATATATCAAAATGGACGTTGATTGGGGACCGGTGGTGGTGGCCGTGGCGATGTTCATCGTGCTATCGCCGGGATTAGTGTTCCAATTGCCGGCCCGGGCGAGGTGCGTGGAGTTCGGGAACATGCACACCAGCGTCGCATCCATCCTCGTTCACGCCATCTTATACTCTTGTATCTACACCATCTTGATGCTCGCCGTCGGTGTTCACCTCCGCTACCATCTTTAATTCCCTGCATGCCCTTTTTCGATCATTTCCATGCCTGCCTACCTTAGCTAGCTTCTTCCATGCTCTCTTATATACGTAGTAATAATTAGTAAAATGTATTGTATTGTAGTTAAATCCTAATTAATTAGTTTGTTGCACGCATTGCTATGAGGATATATAGCAAACATGTTTTCTCTTTAATTTACCGGAAGTAAATTATATTAAAGACAACATAATTAAATAAATATGATGATGATTTTAATTTCAATACATACATACAGTGGCGGGCCCAGAAAAATAGAGCAATGGGGTCCCTACCTTAACGTAGCTCTAATTAATACAAAAAAAAATGTAAAATATTAAAGAAGAACGTTTCATACTTAACGTACATTATCAAAACATTGAGATAGCTAGTATATAGTAAAAAAAATTAAAAATAAAGGGCATTCTACAATTCTACCTACCGTTGATCGCATATCTTATTTTGCAACTCATTCCTCATGGACTTCATTCTTGAAAACATTCATTCAACTCTTATTGTAGGATACTATAAGTAGAAATAACTTATTAAGCATATACACTTGCTGATATGTGAGATACTTCTTCGTGGACACCATTGCAATCAAGAATTAGCTTCCAAAAACTCAAAAACAACATGTTCATGTAGATATACTCCCTCCGTCCCTTATAACTTTGCCAACTTTCCTTTTTTGCATGTCCCATTAACTTTGCCACTTTCCCATTTAAGTAAAGAATTTGTGGTTCCAGTTAATTCTCTCTCCTCTGCACAAACCTCAACCACACAGTTTTTACTTTATTAATCCCTGTGCCGGTCAAACTTGGCAAAGTTATTAGGGACGGAGGGAGTATAAGCCAAATCAGTTTCACTATCAACAATTATTTGATCCAATTCTTCATTTACTAAAGGCGAGTCATTTGAATTAACATCTGAACTACTTTCGGTACTTCAAATTTCTGAACTATCAAAATATATTTTCACCCTAAATCGTAAAAATATTGAAAAAAACATTCATAAATGCATACATTTATTAATTTATTCGTAACATTCAAAGAAATTTTAGTAATTGATCCAAAAAATAAATAAATTATGCAAAGGGTAAATTGGGTCATAGGGTTTTTAAAAACTGGCTTGTGCTCCCGCCCAATTGCTCCAACCACTACAAGAAAAATCATTTATAGAGGCAATGCTTTGAGGCAATTTGCCTCTAATACACCTTTTTAGCATCATATGAATCTTGGTTGCCTCTGATATTATAAGCCCCCAATACATTTGAGGCAACCGTGATTTTTTTTGTCTCTAAACGACATTATTTGGAGCAAAAATGATCTTTGTACCCACTCTTATACCCACTTTTGTACACACCTATGTTTGTGAAGTTTTTTTTTTGTCTGTGAACCCCGGCTCACAGACAATATTATGCACAGACAAAATATTGTCTGTGAACCCGGGTTCACAGACAAAAAAAAACCTCCACAAACATGGTGGGTATAAGATGAGTATAAAAGTGGGTACATCAAGCATTGTTGTATTTGGAGCAACCCTTGTAGGGTTGCCTCTAAAAGCTTGTTTCAAAAGTGTGGTTGCCTCTAAAGGGTATTATTTGGAGCAATCCTTTTAGAGTTGCTTCTAAAACCTTGTTGCAAAAGTGTAGCCACCTCTAAAATGTATTATTTGAATCAACCTTTGTAAAGGTGCGTCAAAAAGTTTGGTACAAAATTATAGTCGCTCGTAAAACATTGCTTCAAAACGTTGTTTGACTTAAAAATAGTTGAGTCAATAATTTGGGACAAATTAAATTTCGTGGTTATTAAAAATATGTACTCCATAATTAGTAGTATTTTGAAATTTTCGAAGTCAACTATTCTAGTCGGGTTTTTATCCATTATTATTATTTTATCATTAAAATATTTTTTTCTTCATAATTCCACAGATTTGGCCAATTCAGCCACTTTAATCTTGATTTCACCAATTTTAGAGCGCGTCATCTACATAAAGTTCAGTCAATCCAGCCAGAGAAATAATTTCGACCTAACTTATTTTTTATTATTACAGAATTCAGAACACGAAATAAAAAATTACGTTTTCAGTGAAAAATTGACTAATAAGCTTAAAAACAAAATCACCAAATTGGCTCTAATATATTCAACAGATTTAATCAATTTTAATACAACCAAAGGATACTCTCATATTTGTTACGTAGTATTTGTTACTGTAAATTACGTAATTTTTGGAAAAACTTCTCCGACTTGTTAGCCTTCCCAATAGTTCCCCCCAATTGTGCATTTTGGGCAAAATTATAGCGCCAAATGAAAAATATCCCGCCCAGAGAAAAGCCCTAATTACGACCCACTCCGAACACAAAACCTCACTTTCTTCGCTGGTTTCATTGTGCTGACCGTGCATCAGAGAAAAAACCTTACTTTTGGAACAAAGCGTTATTTATGTAAATACTACGGAGTAGATAATTGGTCCCGTCTTGGGCAAGATTCCAAATTTTGATGTCTCCCCGGAGTTCTCCCTCGGACAAAGACGTTCCAGCAGCCGCGGACGCCGGCAAGTTCGAAACAAGGCGAAATGAATGCGCGAAATGCGACAGGCCGGTGAACGTTTGCTTATGCGCGTCAATTCCATCCGACCCGATTGCGACCCGGACCCGAGTTTTGGTCCTCCAGCACCCTCACGAACGCCGCCACAAGCTCGCCACCGTTCCTCTACTGTCCAAGTGCATCGCGAATTGCGAGGTCATTGTTGGACGGAGATTGCGATATGGGGTTTCGGAGGTCCTTGATAATCTCTATGACGATGCAATTGCAAACCCTAATATGCCCCAAAGAGCTGTTTTCCTCTTTCCTGGAACAGAAGCATCAGAGTCGTTGGAGATCAACCAGTGGAAATCATCAGCTAATTTTTTCGACAGAATCAACTATGTCTTATAGCTATTGACGGGACTTGGAAGCATGCTAAGGAAATGATTCGTTCTAGCTTAGATTTTTTTCAAAATTTGCAATCCAAGTTCATTTGAGTTACAATACTAGCATAGATGGTGGATCTATTTTCAATTCTGATTTAATTCTCAGAAAGGAACCGTTTAGTGGGTGTATGAGTACATTGGAGGCAGTAGCTCAATGCTTACAGGTTCTTGACCCAAATGGAGATGATATTGAAGAAATACTGCTCGAGGCCTTAAGGACAATGGTTACATTTCAGACTATGTATTTGAGGCCTATGAACAAACGACCTAGGTTGGCAAAAAAGAAAGGCAAAATATGATGTAGAAGCAACTTCGTGATGGTTAGCAAATAGTTCTTCCTTAAATGTATAATTTTATTTTGTTGTCCACAGTTTTGATCTGCTTTCTGCATTTATTTAATGACTAGAACAAAAAAATGTAAGGATTTGGTCAACATAGGCACCATTTCTGGAGGAAGGTTCGCTGTGCTTTGGTGATTGGTGCGCTGCACGCCTACACGCAGGTGACCTGGTGACACCGCACGCCTCAGCCTCACGAAGTCACGCCAGCACCCCCCCCCCCCCCCGTCTCGACGATTTCCTCCTCAATTCTCAGTTTCTCGATCCCCTTCAGGTACTCGGTGCTCTTCCTTATGCAGTCATTCCTTAACTCTTCCATTTATTAGTTCTTTAACTCATGGTTAATAAATTTTAAATTATAAATGATTAGTTGATTTTAGGATTTGTTGTCTGTTGATTAAATATTAGTTTCATATTCATAATTGTTGATTGTTAATTTGTTATCTATTGATTTGTTCTCTTGTCGATTAGTTCATTTATGTTGATCATTCTTGTTGACTAATTGAGTTTTAATACTTAAGTAAATTTTCAGTTATGCAATTATAAATTTGAATTTTGTGTTTGCTATAATTTGTTTAGTAAATTTTTTGAATTATAATTAAATTTATACAATGTGCTTAAGTAATATTTTATTATATTTTATTTTGCTTAACAGTGATCCTGCCATTATCCTTATCCTTCTTCACAAACTACAAACGAATGAAGAAGGTATGTAATTTTTTAGATGTTTTTTTGTTTTTCTTCTTATTGTTGGCTTTTTTGTTTATTCTTCTAAGTTTCTGTATGGTTAACAATTAAGTACATAATTATATTTTTAAAATTATAAAAAAAGTAACTTTAATCTGCTGGTGCAAGAGCAGAACCATCACACAAAGATTACTAGGAAGAACCTTTTGCAATGGATTCAAGACACAAAAACATGGTTCAAGTGAGCTGCCTTGTCTCATCAGTGAACTTGGAAATAACAAACAATTGAGATGAATTGCCAGGTTCCCTTAATTATAGATAGCTAAAATATATATAAAAGGCTGGCTGGCTATTCTCTGTTTAGTACCACCACCACTGATTTCCTTCACATTGTTTTTCTCCCTTTGTAGCCATGACTGACACTATGAGACCTTCCCCCTGGCAAATCCCTCTTTGAGTTGCTTGAGCAGATTTTGATCAGTGGGAAGCTTCAGGTTATCTTGAGCAGAAGTTTATTCTTCTCTAATATAGTTGACTTGAGATCTGCAAAGTATCACCTTTTTTATTCTCTTTCTTATTTACTATTTGGATTATTATGAACTTTATTCTTCTATGCTAATGTTTGAACATGGATTTGTAAGCAGAGTGTTTCGATTCAGCTCACAAACCAGCCTAAGGATGATAGAGAGTAGGCCTACACTCCTAAGGACTAAGGTAGCAGGCATTTTGATCTCATCTCTTTGTCACTCTAGAATTCATGCATATCCTGTGGTGTAGTTTTTTCTTTTAATTTTATGAGGTTATGCATGCTTATGGTTTTTGTTATATACAAAGATAAAATAATGCATATCAGGATACTGAACAATAGTAATTCCACTTTGTTTGGTTCACCAATATTTTTAAAGTAGCAACTAGCAATTTGTGTTATATGATTCCAGTTTTTTAGGACCTTGTAAACGGAAAATAAAAGATTGTAATTTGAATAGATTACAAATATTATGAACCTGGTTTTTAGATTTTGACTGGAATGGTAGCAAAAACTAAAAATTCTTTTAGTTTTTTGTGCAGTTTATTGGTATATGTTTCATTTTTCAAATGATGGATTTTATAAACATGTAAATGCTATTTGACTTGAATAATACATATTTATATGAGTTTCCAGATTCAGAGCTCATCCTTGCTGAGCCTCTCATTTGTCGCTCCATTTCTGTACGTTACTCCGGTATTGACAGGAAGGACAAAGATCTGCTAACGATGGACTATGTCTCGGATCAGAAGCTATCTGTATCGACCTGTAGTGAAAGTGCCATGGCCCTAACATCAACTCCTTTAAAAAGGGAGCTAACTCAACCGGAGATGTGGCAGCACAATACTGATGTAACTGTTGATGTCAAAGTTGATACAAAGTCAAACATCTCATTAACTCTGACTCTTGCCAACATTCTCCCATCAATCAAGGCCATTGCATCTCCGAAATTTCCTGATTATAATTCTGTCAAGTTGGATTTTGAGTATTTCCACCACTATGCGACCCTGGCAGCAGCTGTGTCTGCACTAAAACAGTCACCCAAAGTGGATCTTGCTATTACATTTGGCACTTCAACCTTTGTTGTTGGTGCTGAAGCTGGTTATGAAACCTCTTTTGGCAAATTGATTAAGACAGCGTTGGAGCAAACATAGAGGAATATTGAAAGCAAACATGGAGCAGAGCAATAGGCGAGGAGATATAGAAGATGAATTGGTGTTAAAATAGCTATAGCCTCAAATAATTGAAACATATAATCAATGTGTATATATAGTGTGAGAAAGGAACTAATGATATTACATTGTTAATGATGTGAATACTTCCATAGTTCCATTTATATATAAGTCAAAAAACTCTGTTGAATGAAATTTATTGTTTTTTATTTACACGATACTAGAATCCTTGTATTATGTGTACCAGGTGTATGTAATTATAAATACCAAAATATTAGATGTATTATCAGTAATAATTATTGCATGACGGCTGTCACCAATCACCATGATGATTATTATCCACATTTTTTAGCCTCTAAAACATTCACAACAAAAAATGCATTGCCACTACTAGATCAAGGTTGCTTCTAATTATATTTCGAGACTACAATTAGTTGCCTCAAATTATATTTTGGGGCAATATAATATGGTTGTCTCAAATTATATTTTGGGTAATATAATATGGTTGTCTCAAATGATGTTTTGGGACAAGATAGTATGGTTGCCTCTAAACGTGTATCATTTAGAGTCACATCTTTGGTTGCCTCTAAAGGTATCTTTAGAGGCAATTCTCATTTAGGGACGAATTAATTAGAGGCACCCTAGCGTCAACCAAAAAATTACCTCTAATAACAATTAGAGGCTACTTTGCTATATATAGAGGCAACTTTCTCCCGCCTCTATAAATCATTTTTCTAGTAGTGAACCTTTTAGTTTTCCTGGAGTTTTTTGTTATATATACCGTTACTAATTAATTTTATGTAAACATATATAATATATAGGCGTTGTTTTGAAAGTCCACGGGTCCCGGGACCCCATGCAAACTCATATGGTCCCATTTTTGACATTATTGAGCTAAATAATGGGAGTGAGGTTTCTTTTATAATTATGCACCGTGTAATTTATTGGGACAACCCTACAAATATTAGATATCAATAATATGATGTAGAAAGTTGACTTGGTCTAAATAAATTGGAATGGGTACAAAAAGGCATCTTATGACAAAGGATAAAACATTAGGACTCATCTTTCCATTTCTGGAAGTATTGGTTGATATTTTGGACCCAAAATTAATTGGGATCACTTGGAAACCACCCCACATCTTCTTGGCACCTGCAAAATGAAGATAGTAAGTTAAAAATTAAGTTTGGGGCGGACAAAAGGGAGGGGGATGAGCAAACATTATTTGAGAACGGAGACAAGACCAGCAAATTACAGTCCAAGTAAAAACATCCAAAATGTTACATAATAAAATGTTACAAGAATAATAATAATAAAAATAAAAATAATAATAATAATAATAATAATAATAATAATAATAATAATAATAATAATAATAATAATAATAATAATAATAATAATAATAATAATAATAATAATAATAATAATAATAATAATAATAATAATAATAATAATAATAATAATAATAATAATAATAATAATAATAATAATAATAATAATAATAATAATAATAATAATAATAATAATAATAATAATAATAATAATAATAATAATAATAATAATAATAATAATAATAATAATAATAATAATAATAATAATAATAATAATAATAATAATAATAATAATAATAATAATAATAATAATAATAATAATAATAATAATAATAATAATAATAATAATAATAATAATAATAATAATAATAATAATAATAATAATAATAATAATAATAATAATAATAATAATAATAATAATAATAATAATAATAATAATAATAATAATAATAATAATAATAATAATAATAATAATAATAATAATAATAATAATAATAATAATAATAATAATAATAATAATAATAATAATAATAATAATAATAATAATAATAATAATAATAATAATAATAATAATAATAATAATAATAATAATAATAATAATAATAATAATAATAATAATAATAATAATAATAATAATAATAATAATAATAATAATAATAATAATAATAATAATAATAATAATAATAATAATAATAATAATAATAATAATAATAATAATAATAATAATAATAATAATAATAATAATAATAATAATAATAATAATAATAATAATAATAATAATAATAATAATAATAATAATAATAATAATAATAATAATAATAATAATAATAATAATAATAATAATAATAATAATAATAATAATAATAATAATAATAATAATAATAATAATAATAATAATAATAATAATAATAATAATAATAATAATAATAATAATAATAATAATAATAATAATAATAATAATAATAATAATAATAATAATAATAATAATAATAATAATAATAATAATAATAATAATAATAATAATAATAATAATAATAATAATAATAATAATAATAATAATAATAATAATAATAATAATAATAATAATAATAATAATAATAATAATAATAATAATAATAATAATAATAATAATAATAATAATAATAATAATAATAATAATAATAATAATAATAATAATAATAATAATAATAATAATAATAATAATAATAATAATAATAATAATAATAATAATAATAATAATAATAATAATAATAATAATAATAATAATAATAATAATAATAATAATAATAATAATAATAATAATAATAATAATAATAATAATAATAATAATAATAATAATAATAATAATAATAATAATAATAATAATAATAATAATAATAATAATAATAATAATAATAATAATAATAATAATAATAATAATAATAATAATAATAATAATAATAATAATAATAATAATAATAATAATAATAATAATAATAATAATAATAATAATAATAATAATAATAATAATAATAATAATAATAATAATAATAATAATAATAATAATAATAATAATAATAATAATAATAATAATAATAATAATAATAATAATAATAATAATAATAATAATAATAATAATAATAATAATAATAATAATAATAATAATAATAATAATAATAATAATAATAATAATAATAATAATAATAATAATAATAATAATAATAATAATAATAATAATAATAATAATAATAATAATAATAATAATAATAATAATAATAATAATAATAATAATAATAATAATAATAATAATAATAATAATAATAATAATAATAATAGTAATAATAATAGTAATAATAATAGTAATAGTAATAGTAATAGTAATAATAATAGTAATAATAATAGTAATAATAATAGTAATAATAATAGTAATAATAGTAGTAATAATAGTAGTAATAATAGTAGTAATAATAGTAGTAATAATAGTAATAATAATAGTAGTAGTAATAATAGTAGTAATAATAATAATAATAATAATAATAATAATAATAGTAATAATAATAGTAATAATAATAATAGTAATAATAATAGTAATAATAATAGTAATAATAATAGTAATAATAATAATACTAATAGTAATAGTAATAATAGTAGTAATAATAGTAGTAATAGTAGTAGTAATAGTAGTAGTAATAGTAGTAATAATAGTAATAGTAATAGTAATAGTAATAGTAATAGTAATAGTAATAGTAATAGTAATAGTAATAGTAATAGTAATAGTAATAGTAATAGTAATAGTAATAGTAATAGTAATAGTAATAGTAATAGTAATAGTAATAGTAATAGTAATAGTAATAGTAATAGTAATAGTAATAGTAATAGTAATAGTAATAGTAATAGTAATAGTAATAGTAATAGTAATAGTAATAGTAATAGTAAT